>BSBK01004569.1:0-600000 GCA_027943335.1 Chamaecyparis obtusa | reverse complement strand
GATACAAGTTTTCAACATAGACGAGAGAGTTGAATATTTTATGACCAACATAGATAACCTAATCATGTTTTTTGATACAAGTCTTCAACACAGACAAGAGAGATGAATATTTTATGACCAACACAAACAACCTAATCATTGATAGGTGAACTTGCATGTTGTCTAGCTAAAGAGAAAACACTAGAAAGATAAGTCATATAGATCATAGTTTTTTGTCCTTGAAATTTGAAATCCGCCAAACACAAACACAAACCTAAACAACTTGAAGGATGAGATGGATATGATGATAAAGATGAAGGAGAGGAGGAAGAGGAGGAAGAAGAAGAAGGAAAGGAGGAAGAGGAGAAAGAAGAAGACGGTGAATAAGAGGAGGAAGAAGAAGGAGAAAATGAATGAGGAGAAGGAGAAGGGGGAGTAGGAGGAGAAGGAGAAGGGGGAGTAGGAGGAGGAGGAGAGGGGGAGAGGAGGAAGAGGAGGAAGAATAAGATAAACAAGATGGAGAAGAGGATGAGAAAGAAGATGAGGATGAAGAAGGAGAAGAAGAGGAGGAGGGAGAAAAAGAGGACGAAGAAGAGGGAGAACAAGAGGAGGAAGAAGAGGAAGAGGAAGAGTGGGAAGAGGGCGAACTAGAGGAAGGAGGAGGAAGAGGAAGAAGAAGAGGAGGAGGAGGAGGAAGAAGAAGAAGATGAAGAGGAGGAGGAAGAAGAAGAAGAGGAAGAAGTCAAAAATTTGCGGCCACTACAACCTCCCCTACCTAACTTGTGGTGATGCCCCCAATGTCGATGTATCCCCTAGGAATCCAAAGATGCACAAGAAGTTTCCACAATTACCTATTTATGTTGTAACCATTTTATTTATTAACACAATTTATTTATAACATTTCAAAATTATTTTATTAGTATAACTTATAGCATACTTGCTATCAGCGTAACCATTGCACCTTGTTGGTGTAAGTGCTAGTATTAATATATTAATAATAAATATGTGCTAATAAACATCCTAATGAGCACCTATTAAGTGTATTAATAAATGATAATACTATGAAAGGATGTTAGAAAAGGTCGTGACCAACCATTTGATTATTTATATTTATTGGAGTGAAAGACATGAAATCACGAGGAAATATATGAAATAAAATAAAATAAGCAAAGGCCCGAAAAGGTGATAATACAAAGTCAGTCCTCATTCTCGAACATCCTAAGGTAAATTGGTGAATACCCTTAGGTGAATAGTATTAAGGTATGAATTCAATACTTATTTCCATGATTTTAAATAATATAATATTTAAAAGATTAATCATTAAAAGAATAATCTTATAAAGTGAATTGCATTAAAAATTAATAAATCAATATATTCACTATAATATAGGAGAAAAATAAGGAAAGAATATAAGAGAGAAATAAGGAAATAATATAGGAGGAAAATAAGGAAATATATAACCATTAATGAATAAGGAATCAAATTTAAAGATTTGAAAATCCATTCACTTTTCTAATTTAATAAGGATATATATGAATATGAAATTAGGATTATTATGTATGAATATAAATTAGTATTTGTATAAAAGAAATTTATATTAATTATTAAAGTACATAGATGTACATTATTATTAATAGATATGCTATTTCTATATATAAAGAGTTTATATAATTGATTTTTGCTTATTTATTATTATTATATATATATATATATATATATATATATATATATATATATATATATATATATATATATATATCATTTACAATAATAAATTATTTAAATTAAATAAAATTATTTTTTTAATAATGAAATATTAATATCAGAAATATATACATGACATGAAATATTAATATCAGAAATGTATACATGTGCAATTAAGATCTATGAAATTATGTTATAGGCATTTTTGTGTTTTTGGATTTTTTATTAATCTAAATATATGATCATGTAATTTACATTAATTTTTGGTACATTTAAATGTCCACCCAAATTGATGATATGGAGACCATAGAGAGGATGAATCTTATATTCATTAAGAGATGGATCCCATATCTGGAGGGGACTAGAGGAAATTGTTATAGTTTCCCTAATCTCGAGATTGTTATAATCTAACCATAGATGATGATATGGATTGCATATAAAATGAATCTTTTATTCATTAGAGATGGATCCCCATATCTGGAGAGGGCTAGAGAAAATTATTATAGTTTCCCTAGTCTCGAGATTGTTATAATCTCACGTAGGCAGTATATATACTCATGCCAATCATATACATATGCATAGGCTTGGAATGCATTTATTGCTTCCAAGAGATACTTATGGGCAATGCTCTATGGGATGACATGTCGATAGCCCAGTTGCTTAGAGTGGCTCTTATATCCCTCAAATCGAGAATTGTGGATTCTGTGAAGCCCGACCTAGAGGCAGCCTTAAGGATCAAATCCCCCCCGCACTAACTTAAAAGTAGAGTATGAGTCATATAAATATAATATTTTCTACTAACGTCAGTTTTGCAGGGAATTATAAAAAGGAGAATTACAAGGGACATTACAAATAAATCTTGTAATATTATTGCCTCCACCCAAGTCATTGAGAACTCATTAGTAGGATCTCATTGGACCCTTGCCTACTCGATGGTGCAATCCCTAAGGGTCATATTTCACCTCTGGAGAATGTGAACAGGCTCCAAAGCTAGCTACTCGTCCTCTAGCTACAAAGCATTCCACTCATGTACATGTGCAACATCTAGTATATACTATCTAAGTACTGAAACATGGAAAACATCATGAATACGAGACAAGATGGGTAGAAAAGAAAGACGGTAAGCAACTAGTCCTATCCTCTCAAGAATCTCAAAAGGCCCTACAAAATGAGGTGCCAACTTCAAACCCTTTCCATAACGGATCAGTCTCTTCTTTGGAAGCACTCTCAGGAACACCTTAACACCAACAACAAACTATTTGTCCACTCTATGAGCATCTACATATTTATTCTACCTATCCTAAGTTGTGGTCACATGCTCACGGATGCGCTCCACCTATTGCTCCATATCTCAAAGCATCTCAAGACCTAATAGGATACGATCCTCTAGCCTATCCCAACCAGCAAAAACTTTAGTGGCGATTATTCACCATTTCACGAATGTCGCATGTCGGTAACCCTCGATTTGGCAAAAATATTGCCCATATGGGATTGACAATATCACCCCGCATTTATTAAAATTGGGTCCAATTCCCAAGCTCATCGCCCATCAGTTTATTTAATTTTGTCCATTTCTTTCACATTATCGCCAATGGCATATATTTTTTTGGCACGATAAATTTCAAACATTCACCTATAATTTCAAAGAGGCCCCAAATGGATGGCCTATATTCACCAATTGTTTTATATATATATATTTATAGGCGGCCCCAAATTCGTCTGGCATTTTACAGATGTGTGTCTCAAACCAATGCCTTTTTGCCAACTTTATTAATCATTGCAAGGTATTGGAGGACCCATAATCACCTCAGAAATAACACAAGATGTGTTATAATTACCCGGGCTTTGCCAAATATTTGTAGACCTAATACCTCCCGCCCAATTCGCCAAAAAAGGATTAGTATAAATACATTCATAGATCAGTGTTATTGTACACAATTTGACTTAGTTCAATTTGATCGATAGCAAAGTTTAGAGACTTTAGACTGTTGAGTCTTGACTACATTGGCGAGTCGCGACTACAATAATTGAATTTGAGGCAAAGGTAAGTGATTATTATTCTGTGACTATGTAAATTTGAGTTCATTCTTATTTAGTGGGGACCAGTTAGTGAACAGTGGTGACCAGGGAGACCTCATACATGATTTAAGGGTGAATGAATAATATTTATATATATTATAGTTATATTGTCACCTCTTCAACAAGTAAACATTCTTTTTTCACTGGCAGGCTAGTAGCCTGGTAGCCTTTATTTCATTGAAGAATTGAGATGTCGAACAAGAATAAGGCTAAGCCTCCCACATATGGGAAAAGCCAAGAGAGGCTAGAAAAATGCAAAACCTTATCATTGTACTTTGGTCATGGTGTTGGAAATGTTTCTGGCCAAAATCGGGAAGCTACTTCATCACAAGAAGATTTTCAAGATTCACAACTTGAACCTACACCACATATTGAAGAAGTCAGCGAACCTGATATCTCATATCATGATGAACTTCAAGAAGATTTTCAGTTAAATACCCAGATTAGCCATAATGATATAATTGACTTGGATGAGACTGAGAATGTCAGAGAAGATGATGGTGCAGGGAAGAAGAAAAGAAAATATAATTCAAAGAATGATAGAGAATCAAAAAATAATCAGATGTGGGATTTGTCAAGGAATTTTCAAGTAGAATGGGTGTCAAACTATCCATTCATTGAACCAGTGGACAATCCAATTGAAGGTGAGCCTCTAGTAGAATGCAAATGTAATATTTGCAGCAAGATAAATAAGAAGGAAAAGAGGTTGCAACTAAAAATTGACACCATAGAGAAGCATATGGTTAAAGTTTACAAAAAGAAAACCATAGATGGAGTACAAAAATCAATGATAAGATGGAAAAAAAAGGAGGAATTTCAACATGTTAGGAATGCAGAATTATATGAATTTCAGCATCATATAAAGATGAAGCCCGGTAAAGTTAAAGGCTCTATTGAAGCTTGTTTTGGAAAAGCATTGGAAGTAGAACTAATGGGAAAAGTTGTTCAGTTAAGTGTTGTGTTTAATATTTTGAGTAGAGGGCATCCTATGACAGACTACCAATCATTGAGTGCTTTATTAAACTTTCTGAAAGTTCGTAACTATCCTAATAGTCACTGGTCAATAAACAGTGGATGGGAATGGGCAAGTTGTATTGTCGAGGTTGAAAAAGAAGATCTAAATGAAAAAATTAAAGAGTCAAATTTTATTGCATTGTCTTTAAACGAGGTTACAGCAATAGACAATACTTCCTGGGTATGCATGCATGTTTATACTATACACAATTTTGTTCTCCAACCTCATCTACTAACTGTTGCTAAAATGAAGGATAATGCGACAGCAGAAAATTTATTTGAACTAGTAAAGAGTTCTCTAATTGAATATGGAGTTATAAATGACATGATGATTTCCAAAAAGCTGGTGTGTGTTGGAGAGGATGGAGCTTCAGTAATGAAAGGCCACAGGGGCAGTCTGTGCATAAAGATACAATCTTCTTGTGCACCCTACATTACTCCCATTCACTGCATGGCCCACAGAATGAATCTAGCTTTTGGAGTTGTTAGCAAGCATGCTCCAGTACAAAAAATTGAAGTTTTAATCAAAGAGCTCTACCAATACTTTTGTTGAAGTCTGAAAAGATTGAGGTAATTTCAACACTTTGTCAAAGGACTAACCGAAGGGAACAAGCTTCTTAAGGATAATGATACCAGATGGATCTCTTTGGATGGACCAGCGCATCGAGTTTTTTTAGAATATCAATCGTTGCTTGATCTAATGAACTCAAGTCGTGATGAAGCAGGACAACCAAAATTTATTGCGCTGCTGCGAATGTTAAGTAATGTAGAGACACTCTTAACATTAGCAAGTCTTCTCCCCATGCTTGAGGAAATGAGAAATTTAATGAAAAAGGCCCAGCAAAGAGCTATGTATATTGCAGAATATGCTACGTTGCGTAAATTGACATTCTTGACGCTCAATAATCTCTATCGATTATTTGATGACGTAAAAGTTTCCAGCTGGCTGAAAATCACAGATTTGGACAATCCTGATAACTTTTTAAAAATCAGTGCAAACGGGGAGTTATGTGCAGAATTTTGTGGAGTTGAGATACCAATACACTACTTTTCCAGGATCGAGTCTGAGGAACCAGTAAAAAACCCTAGGAAGAAAGTATCAAGTATTAAAAGGAAAGACTTTACCAAGATCATTGAGTCTTTAACAGCTTCTATGAAGCACATTGCCTATGATATTTCCGCACATATTAGAGAAAGATTCCCTCCAGTCAAACTACTTGAATCCATGGCTATTGTGTTTCCTCGATATTAGAGTCTGAACAATTCGAAAGATTTTAAAACTAAGCTACTAACATTTATAGATCATTTTTGCAAAACCAAAGAGTTAATGGAGTAACTCTAAATGGAATTTTAGATGAATCTCATTTGAGAGACCAATCAAGTCATTTTTCATTGACAATGAGGGAACAATATAATATTATGCAGAACCCTCTCGAAGATGGATTGGTATCAAGGCTTTGGAAAAATCTAGCTGAGAGAGAAATGTTGATTGATTCAATATCAGAATATTTCAAGCTTTCTGATTTATGTCTGACCATGATATTGGGGTCAGTGGAGGATGAGAGATTTTTTAGTACTTTGGGATTGTTAAAGTCAAAGCTAAGAAACAAACTAGATAAGAATCTGGAAAATTGCTTGAGGCTCTATACATCCAGGTATGAAGTCAATACTTTTCCTTACAAAAGGGCACTGAAATTGTGGAGGAAGAAATGTCAGAGAAGAGGGTTGGGAAACATTTCAAACCAAAGTGGGAGTGCCAGAGATCATGATGGCATTGACTCATGTACTATTATTGGTACTGCTAGCGATGAACATTAGTTAAGCGGAGGTATGCAAAGTGAAGAAAACATATCGAAGAACCAAGGAAGCTATGAAGTTGATGGTGATGAATCTGAGGATCCCAATAATGATATGATGTGGTAGCTTGAACCATTGTAGAAGTAGAAAGTCCTAGGTATTTATTGAACTTTTTCCTGAAGTCTACTGTCATTTTCTGTATCTCATCATCAATCATGCATAATAGCATATTCCAATGTCAAAAATATGAATGTGGTTGATAATGTCATCAAGATTCAATTCTGCAATTAATAATGGTTTTCATTTGCATTAGTCAGCTCATATGGTACAATTCTTATTGATTTTGCATTTTTTTTTTGACAACATAGCAATTCATATGTTACAATTCTTAGAAATACTGATTATCATTAATTTAATTACAAATATGATACAATGTAACAATTTATTCATTAATATTAGTAAGAACACAACTCTATGATTATGTTTACAAAATTCAATGACTCAATATCCATTGGCAATTTGGCACATTGCCCAATTTTAATTTCATTACCCTAAGCCAATGACCCTAAATTCCCTTTTACAGAAACAAGGGAGCAACAACAGCTTTAGGTCAATTTTCCTAATGTGAAGTCTCAAAATCTAAATCAGTAAGACAACTACAAGTCTACAACATCTCTACAACTGTACATTTCTGCATTTGACAGGCTGGTTTAGTAAATTAGCATTGGCAATAGCATCTGCAACATTGATCATGTTCAAAAAACAAAGTTCAAACTTTGTTACTTTAAACTCAATTCTAGTATTTAGGATAATATCAAAGATATATACTAAAGATATAGAGATGATTGAAACTGAAAGTACTTTCACATACTATGATTGATGAGATCAAGATGATTATGTCAGTTTATTTAGTATACTCCATTCTTCATCGATTGGAAGGGAAAAATTTGTGATGTTATAGTAAATGACCTGCAACCTCATCAACCATCCATACTTGGAAGAGTGAGTTGAAAGCAATGTTCCTTCCAATAATGCATTCAATTTGTCAATGTTTTGATGCAGTTTGCAATCCCTTCATGAGTTCTGTCCTGGGGAAGCTTGCCTAAATCACACGTGATTGTGTCCTCCAACTTTTTTTTGTAATCTTCTCTTCCAACGAAATTCGTTGATGAGTAATCAGGACTAAGACTCAGCAAACCAAGAGTTATCAATTTGGTTGTTTTACTATTCATCTTGGCAAGCTTTGGCCTGAATAAGGAAAGAGTTTCATCTGCTTCTGTTAGTTTCTGACATTTTTGAAAGACAGAGTTCACCTTTATTGATGCACCAACATGGTCCTGAATTCCCTTGCTTACCAAATGGCTATCACTAGTTGTGTTGATTTCTTGCAAAAAAAATTTGCATTTTTCTGTCTCTTACAAAAAAATTTGTTCTTCTCAATGTGCTCTTTCAGCTTCCCAAAAACATCTGTAAGACTTTCATTCAGTTCAAACCAATCACACAACCTATCATCAGACAGCTTCATTTGCCCCCAGAAGAATTTTTTTATTTTCTTGACTATATTATTTACATGGCCATTCAAGTTGTTTTCATAATTTTTAATTGTATTATTTACCTTCTTTAGGTCTTCTCTCATTTCTGAGAACTGGTGTTCACTATGTTATTTTATTTATTCTGCTTTCTCTTCCCACTATTTTGCTTTCTCTTCCCACTATTTTGTTTTTACCCTTTCATTCTCCAATTCTTTCTTTAAGTTATTGTTTGCATGTCCCGCATTCTCCATGCTTTTGTATATACTTAATGAAGAGGCCTTTTCATCCTCAAGTTTTTTTTTGCTCTGTTCCAATTTTTCCCTCAGAGTTTTCAGTTTTGCGTCCATATGTTCTTTTTGTCCAATTGCTTCTTTAGAGGATGAATGTTTTATCCTTCTCTCTAATTCTTTGCACCTATTTTCTATTACCTTCTCCTTTTCCTTTTCATTTGTCAAGTCTGCCTTTAACTTATCTATCGTTCCCTGAAGCTTTCCTTTCTCTCTCAACTTCATCATTGAACTGTAGACCACTTGGTTGGTCATTTTTGACACATTTATCTTGTCCACATTTTTAATTTTGGATAAATCCACTTGGAGGGTGCTAACTTGAAATTGAGATGGATCTAACTGACTTTGTGGTGGATTGTTATCTCTAGCTGGGGGCATAACAACCATGAAATCCATCATATCTTTCTTTGGGTTATATGTGGGAAATAACCTGTTGGATGCAGGTTCTACATCACAAGCTGCAGCAACTGCTTCCATCTTCAATGTCTTACTATTTTGTCTATTCCTATTTTTTGATTGTTCATAGTTAGTTACAAAATCATTGTAATGAAAATCAGGGTTTTCTAACGCAATTGAATGTTTGAATGGTGAAATAGAACTTGAACTGATGTACGAGCTTCCACCTATGTTGCCCGTAGTTCTCCTAATTCCACCATGAGGATTACCAACACCCTGACCCATTACAAGTGGAGTTTTTGGACTGTTCTGTGGGTTTTGTCCTAAAGGTTGGGCCATTGTTGGACTCACAGTCACCATTGCCATTGTTGTATTACTACTTGTCATAACCTTTTTCTTCTTTACACTGCCTTCATCTCTGGGACCCATTGATCTCATGTCCAGCTGTAATGTCTTTTTTAGACCACTAGTTATAGTTGTACCCATGATATCTACAGCTATGGGAGTGGAAATTGATTTAGATTGAATCTGAGTGCTTGATTAAGATTGAATCCGAGTGCTTGGAATAGGTGGAACTAGATTTGAAGGTGGAACAAATGAAATTAACTACGTAGTATTTTTTGTTGATGAATATGATGATTGAACTCCAAGCCCAAGGCCTGGTTTCTCACCATATTTTGGTGGATCAGGTGCAGACCAAGGCCCTTGTCCACTAGGACCCAGACCACCAAAACCTAGGTAGCCCATTTTTTCTACAATATCTGCCCCTTTGGTATATTGATCTTTTGTGGACACATCAACTCCTCTACTAATTGAATATACTTTACTAGATGTGGGATTCACATAATCTTGCTCATACTCATTAGATAGACTATCATCATCATCATGATATGCTTCAACTGGATGCTCCTTATTCCACAATTCGCTAAACATTTTATCCTCTTCCACCTCATAAATATCAGCAGAGGTCTTTGGCTTGCCAAGATTCTTCCCCATTTCCCAAAAATCACAAATTTTGGTTCGAGACCAATTATCATCCATTAGGTCATTTGGAATAGATTTTGTAGATGGTTGAGCAGCTTTCTGGTAGAAATTGTACGATGCCCTGGCCTGCACTTTTCCTTTCTGTTTGTGCAATGCCATAATTTGTGATGACAATTCCTGTATTGAAATATTATTTTCAGCAGCATATTTCTCCATCTCTTTTTTTACCTCATCCCAAGACTCCATGTTTTTAAATTTTTCTATCAATGGAATACTTTCATGTTGACATTTGCTTACAGAGTTCCCATTCTCTCTAAGCTTTGTTCCAATTATGTTCAGTGGATCATACTGCTAGTGACTGTCAACATCAAACCAAAAAATTGAAAAAAAGGCTTGTGCCACTTTGAATCCTCTTCTCTCAAATGTGAACCCTCCAAATGAGAAAGGAAAGGAAGGAAATATCATTTTCTTTTGCTGACAATTAAAGAATACATATGTGTTCTCCATCTTCTATACATATTCCAATGCAAATACCCTCTCTGTTACATGTATTGGAATTTTGTAGGGTTCTACAACTTAACCGTAAAACCTTAACACAGTGTACTCTTCCATTAAGTACCAGTCAGCCAATTGTATTTGACTTCCGAGTTGAATGCAATCTCTACAAGTAACAGGAAATCTAGGCATTGGAGTGCCTGTAATTTTATGGTACATTGGTGCCAAAAAGAAGTCTACAAAATTTTTGTAGTTCCTTCTTTTATCAATCATCCTTATCTGAGGTGTCCACTCATACATTGGATTTTGGCCCTGACTGCAAAGCTTGTTTGTCTGAAATATTGCACGATGCTTTGCTAAGAGAAGATAGCACAAGTAGGTTGTGAATCTAAATGTCTTCTTTGAACCTCTTTTAGTCATTAATAATTGTTCTTGCATGCAACGAACAATGTGCTCAATAAAATAATATTTTATTGGTTCTTTTTCAAAATGAATATAAAAAAGCATTTCAAGAATGTTAGCACCCACTTGTTTGTTACTATCCAATCCCAAACAAAATGCTAGCAAAGAAATATTGTCCTGTGCCCATGGCACAAAAATATCATAATCATAAGAAGGCTTATGATCTGGACTTAGACTAGAACCGCTTGTTAATCCTCTGATATAAGAATCTCTTTGTGTTGCATCTAATTTATCATAATCCACAGCCAACTTTCCCAGGTCAATGTGCACATTTGAGTTTTGTTGTTCAAACCCTAGGTTCAACAGACTAGAAAATTCACTCTTTCAAAATTTTATAAAATTTCCTCCTGAGTATTTTTATTCACAATTGCTTTTCTATTTTCATCATAATTTTTGGTGCAGACCATGACAATTTCTGGGCAAAAGAACACTTGAGGTAACGCCATGCGTGCCGACCTAGCAACCCACGTTGCAATTTTATTTATTGTTGCATTTATCATGCTGTTAAATGAATAAAATTTTAAACCCTTATTTGGATCATTCCACTTGTTTTCAAGTGCAAATCTAATTTCTATTATTCCCTTATTTCCATGAATAACAGGATAATAAATATCATAGAATAAATTAGTGAAACCTGGTATTTTAAGAAGATTGTGGAATTCTATTATCTGACATGGCCTTTTACTCATAGTCTTATTCTTGATATTTGTTTTGCCCATCGTGGTAAGTTGGTAACCAGTATCACTATTTACTCGTAGGAAAATTCAAATATTTATACACAGCTACAAGCCTACAATTTACAGGGGTGATTCAAAATTAAACCCTACCAAGCTTTTTTTTTTCTATAATATAAACAGTAAAGTTGTAAATCAAGAGATTTGAAAATTTTAAAATGCGGGACGTAGGTGTTCAGGATTTTAGTAGTTACCCATTACCCTTGGTTTCAATTATTGCAGACTATGACTAGGAAGAAAGCTGAGAGACTTTGTTGCTTTCCTCAGACCTCAATCCTCAACCTAGAAATTTAGAATCTGTAACCCCTTTCTAAATCTACAGACTACTTATACTTATAAATCAAAAATTAGATTGGAAACTTAAAGCGCAAAAATTGTACAATCTACAGTCGTCACACTTGTCACTGACCATGTGAGTGGACACGCATCACGAATCTGGAATGGGTTTGCAAAAATAGGTTTTCTATTTCCCTTTCGACCTAAAATATAGCTTCGGTCGTTGATCTACAATCATCCAATAGTCATAATGTCATTGTTAGTCACTATCTGGTGTGGTGGCCCCGTGGGTCCCATTAACTCACCTAGTCACCTAACAGCTGACTCACCTCACGAGTCAAACATGTCACTTCATCATCAAATGACATTGTTGGTAGATTGTGCAAGACTGTGAGTGGAACGTGTTTAGTGACACGTGTCATGATTCTAGAACGGGTTTGAAAAGATGGGGTTGCTTTTCCCTTTCGGCCTGAAATACAACTTCGATCGTTGATCTACAATCATCCAATGGTCATAATGTCATTGTTAGTCACTATTTGGTGAGTGGTGTGGTGGCCCCGTGGGTCCCATTAACTCACCTAGCCACCTGACGGCTGACTCACCTCACGAGTCAGACGTGTCACATTATCATCAAATGACATTGTTGGTAGACCGTGCGAGACTGCAAGTAGAACGTGTTTAGTGACACGTGTCATGATTTCAGAATGGGTTTGAAAAGATGGGGTCGCTTTTCCCTTTCATCCCAAAGTCCATCGTACATCGTCAATCTGTGCTCATCCAATGGTAGTTATTTGCAACGAACATTGTTAAATGTTATACTGTTATCTTTTCCTTTATAGATATTAATTAATAATGGATAATAACATTTAAAGTTATTTAATTGAATAGTAACAATTTTAGCCAATCAAATTGAAAATGCACTATTTTTTAATAATATTACAGTCTAATAAATTTCAGAGGTCGGAGTTAAGGTTACTTGGGTTAGTGTTTAGAGATTACGAGATTTATGTGGTCGCTAACTCGCTAGGTCTCCCAAACATGAGGTAAAGTAATATTTTTTATGATTATATAGTATACTTAAAGTTAAAATGATATTTTTTATTGATTATAACTTTAATGTTGATAATTATAATCACATACAATTCTCATACCTTATTATTAGAAAACCATAAACTCTTTCTCTAACCTTATTAATTCATTTGTCCTTCAAATTGATTATATCGTATACTTAAAGTTAAAATGATATTTTTTATTGATTATAACTTTAACGTTGATAATTATAATCACATATAATTCTCATACCTTATTATTAGAAAACCATAAATTCTTTCTCTAACCTTATTAATTCATTTGTCCTTCAAATTGATTATATAGTATACTTAAAGTTAAAATGATATTTTTTATTGATTATAACTTTAACGTTGATAATTATAATCACATATAATTCTCATACCTTATAATTAGAAAATCATAAATTCTTTCTCTAACCTTATTAATTCATTTGTCCTTCAAAATTTTGTAAATCTTTTATAATAAATGTACGAGTATGAAATTGGAAAAAATGTCATGATAGGTAACATTACCCAAATGTAATGTCAGTGATAAGACATTTCTTTTATTAACTACAATTGTCTACATTGTACAACTATGATACATTTTAAATATTCAGATTTAAAAATGGAAATACCATCGGCATCGTTTGAACGTTTCCTTATTTCTACTGAAACATACTTACAAGTTACATCATACATGTCTAATACACAGATAAAGCAACTAATTAAAATATTGCAATCACAATGACAAAGAAGTCTAAGAATCATTTTTTGTAACCATAAAAAACAAATTGAAATGAGCTTGCAAAATTTTCATTATTTTTTTTCATAAAATTATAATTACATTGTCCAATTTCAGTACAAAGAGAAATCTACTATAAACAAAAAACCCAAAAATGTGGTATGTTTTTATCAAAAAAAATACTAGTAGTCCACTACTAATTTTGCCCTCCAGCTCCATCTAAGTAGAATTCTGCAGAGAGGATTAACTGCGAGAATTCATCGAGCCACCTGTATTGCCTTGCCTAAGCCTCCACTTCATCAAGAAGAAACCACTTTCGGAGAAAATCCCTAGCTATCAGCGCCCATTTCCTATGGCGCTTCAACTGTCCAGCATTCAGGCCCAATAGAAAAGGTTGCATGGCCACATTCTAGCCTGGGAGGAGAAGCTTGGGTATTTCACTTACCCAAGGGATCCCACCCCTATTTTTGTGAACACAACAACATGAACGTTGTCCCCCAGGTATTCTTCTTTAAAAACCCTCCTCAGCAGCATTAACATGTCCACCTCTCCTCTGAGGTCAAGGAGAGATGCCAAAAAATAGGACGTAATGTCCGTATTGACCCAGTGCCTATCTTCATTGTGTAGAAACTCTCTGCCCAGCACCATTTTAACAACCTCTATTACAAAAGGCCCACCCTCCTTACAAATTGATTGTAAGGTTTCATCTAAAAAAGAACCCAAAAAGGCCTTCTGTACCTCCTCAGATGTGCATCTAAGCCTAATTGGAGTGTCCATCTAAAACTTCAGAAACCTTAAAAATAAATTATTTGCAGAGTGCAGACTAATAACCTAAACAAACTATTTATCTAGCAAAGACGAATCGAGGAATAAAGAAGCTAGATCGTCTATAAATAGCCCTTGAATCCTTGATCGTTACTTAGCAATAAATTATTATGTCTTTAATGGTATTAAATCCATTGTCCTTAATATGCCTCTAAATCTTTCATGTAAATCTTTCCCCTAAATGCATGTGTGTCAAAAATTAAAATTTTATCTTTAATCTTTCATATCTGGCAGTAATTCTTTCTCATAAATGCAAAAATATCAGAAATTGGTTATATCGTCTGTACAAATTTGGAAGTGGTGCGTGACAGTTAAAGAATTTCACTTGTCACTAACAAGGCATTTACTTCTTACCGAGTTAAGAGGTTACAAGTTGCACTATAGGACCATGATTATCGATACAATGTAGTCTGCAAACAAGTTGACAACCCTAATTTGATACGTGTCAACATTTCAGTGACTTCCTGGACAACTTTGTTTCCATCAAGAAATTGGCGCCAAAATTAAACTTCAATCATTGATCTTGGATCATTAGACGGTCTCAAATAATACATTTAACATTATAAAATAATGTATGTATGTTAGGTATGTTAGGTTAGGTTACATGTCCGTGTTATGTCCCATCTTTTGAAAATCGTCAATAAAATATTTTTTTCCCATAATTAACGAACGATTAGCCAATAAAATAAATAAATTTTTAAATGGTACATTAAATTTGCCAATACAGTTATTTGTTTCCCTTCAAAAGAATATCATTCGCCTCATATATTACAATTTTTTACTTCAAAAGAAAATTATTCGCCTCATATATTATTATTTTTTACTTCAAAAGAAAATTATTCGCCAGCAATTTATCAAACTTTCATTCGGTAGGGAAAAAATCACCAATACAAACTATGAAAAATCATGGATTTGAAAAAAAAAAATCCCCCTTAAAATAATGTACGATTCGCCAAGATTTTACACTTTTTCCCAAAAGGGAGTTTCTTAAAGTTATCCTTGATCCCAACTCAAAGGTGTACGACAAGGACAACCATACAAAGCCTAAAAAGGCAACATGCCAATAGAACTATGATATCCATTATTGTAGGAAAACTTGACCAAATACAAATAGTCCTCCCAATGAGTCCGTCTATCCATGACATACATCCTTAGCATATCCTCAAAAACCTAATTAACGCGCTCTATCTGATCATCGGTCTCGGGGTGATATGTCGAACTAAAATTCAGTTTTGCTCCAAGATCATGTTGCAAAGAGATCCAAAATGCAGATATGAATATTGGATCCCTATCTGATGCAATCTTGCGGAGAATACCATTTAACCTCACAATATCCCGCATGAAGACCCTAGCCATTGAAGTTGTTGTATAGGATGCTCTCATAGGAGAGAAGTGTGCCACCTTGGTCAATCGGTCAATGGTAAACATAATGGTATCATGTCTGCGGGGTGTCATAGGCAAACCCATGATGAAATCCATCGAAATAATATCCCATTTCCATGAAGGAACGAGATTGGGTTGTAAAAGACATGTTGGATGCCGGTGGTATGCCTTAACCCTTTGACACTCTAAACATATGGCCACAAAATCAGCAATGTCTAGTTGCATACCGGACCAATAGTACAACTGTTGAAGGTTCGCATGCATCTTCTTGACACCTGGATGTGCCGAGTAAGGTGCATGATGAGCCTCAGATAAGATCAAGGTATGAAGATCATCTGATGGGGGTACATATATCCGGCTCATGTAATGCAGAAGATTGTCGCACTCCAAAACTTACCCTGAAAATCAGTCATGGGTCCCCCAACCTTGATCCTTTTTTTTAATTAAAATTTTAATTTTAAAAATTTAAAATATATAAATTTATATATATATATATATATATATATATATATATATATATATATATATATATATATATATATATATATATATATATATATATATATATATATATATATATATATATATATAAAATTGAAAAAAATAACAAAATAATAAAATGATAATTAAATAAAGTTTGTTTTCTTTTTTTAGTTTAAACATATTAATTTTAATGTGTGTGTGTGTGTGTTTGTGTGTCTGTGTGTATTAAAATAGGGAGAAATGGGTTCTAACATGTGTAATTTTAATTGCGCATTAGATGTATTAATTTAATGTTTGTTTATTCCAATTGGGTGAATTATTTAAATAATGTTGACATGTTATTCGTTTATTTAAACCAATTAATTTATTTAGACTATAAAATTATATTGTGTTAGTAATTTTAATTCCTAAAATTAATTTATTTTGTTAATGTTATAAATTGATTTGTTAGGATTAAAATTTAATTGTTTTAAATGTAATTATAGTTTGTTAGTAATTATTAAGTAAATTAATTTTGTGATGAAATTTATAAATTAGTTTATTGTATTAAATTCTATTAATTATCTATTTCTTTACCTTCTGCGTTTAGGATTAGAGGGGATTAGTATGATAGCCTAGTAGGACTGTTACCAAAGGCAGGATTAGAGATTATTGTTTATATTTTTTTTCCTTGCATACTTGATTTGTATTTGATCAAAATGTGATCCAATCTTATGTAGTTAATTTTATGATGGATATTGCTTTGTGTGTTCTTGTTACTTCTTGGAACCAGTTTTGGAAAACATGAGACTATGTTGACTTAGACTCGTGATTTGAGATTATTAAACCTGGGGTAGGTTATCTAGGTGATAAAAAGGAAGTGGCTTACTTTGGAGGTGTCAAAGCTCAGAAGTGGCTACTTGGGTATCCTTAGTAGGTTACTTAAACAAGTGATAATATTAACCTAAATGGGGTTAAAAATGAATTAATAAGATAATGATTCATCACCCATGCCTTGAATGCTAGTATAGGCTAAGGATGGGAGTGGGAGAAGATGTTTCCTCATCTAGTGGTGATGTTGAGTCTAGCATAGTTGGTTTTCCTTGTCTACATGAAAGGACTACTGATACCGAATAGAGTCACTAGGGGTCAGAATTCAGAGAGGCTACCAAGTGACCTTAGATTTGACTCATGTGATGACACTTTTCTGATTTCATTCTAGGTTTCCTACATGTGTTGGTTGCCTCTGGGTTATTATGTGTACCTTTGACTTATGAGTTGTACCTTTGAGATAGGAGCTTCTAGGATCCTTGCTTAGTTTACCTAATTGATTGGTATTGTTATCTGAGTGGGATTTGATGTTATCTCCTCAGCACGGTAGGAGTGGAACCATAGGTTTCCACGAAGTCAAGAGGTAGTGATTATTTTACCATTTGAGACTGATGTTCTTGTTCCAATGTCGGATGATCCTAGTTGCAATTATTTCCTTTCATATCTTCTTGGAGACTTATTCTTGATCTTGTACTTCTCTATTTGTATTTAGTATTTTATTGTAATTGCATACCTTGCAACATGTGCAGTGGATGTTGATTATTATGTGTATTTTATCATTCAAATGTAATTATGATGTAATATGTAATTTATGGATGTAATTGTATTTCGTGGTTTCTACATCAAGGAACCTTTGAGATGTGTAATCTACTATGGAGATTATGTTTATGATTATATATTTATGGACTTCATGTTTTACTTCCGCTTGTTTATTCATCATTGTTTGTAAACATTTTAGAAAAAAAATTATTCTACATTTAACTTAGTATCATGTTTTAGGTTAATATCTCTTGGGTTCCCTATGGGGCATTACACAATCGCTCAATTAAAAATATCACTATACGCTTGAAGGCGTCTCTAGAACCATGACATCAACACATTAATGTAATAGTTAAATTTTCTAGATTTGACTATGGATTTTAACTATAGCTTTATGGATTATGGAAATCTAATTGATCTAATTGATGCCCTTCATGGGAGGGAATTCTCATTCAAATCTAAACAGCTTGAGGTGTTAAGATGTTCAAAAATTTATACACAATCAAATCCAAAAAAATTAACTATAGCATTATGGATTGTGGAAATCTAATTGATCTAGCACATTAATGTAAGTCTCACTTTGACCAATCTATCTCATCAACGTTAGATCCCTATAATATAACTCTACATCCTTACAATCAAATCTAGCAATAAGTCGCTTTGTGAACTTTGTGTAAGAATGTACAAGTCCATGGTTCGAGGTGACCAAACCATGGTGCCACCAATCATATGCAATGCCCTCCAAGTGTAGCATAGCAAACTAAATGGCATCTTGCTCAATCATAGGCTTAAGTTGCAAGTATATATCAAGTTTGGGCACCAAAGCCCATGCACTAATCTTCCCAACCCATCAAATGGATATAAAGTAAGCTTGATGGTCGCTTGATTAAGGCATCCATTATGTTGTTGTCTGGGTCATCTATCTCCCCTATTCCTCAAGTTATCTTTGAGTTGCATACAATATTGCGATAGTGGGAAAGCATCTCTGGCATGCTATGGAAGGGCTTGCCACTCATCAATACCTACCATAACTGTGTCCTGAAACTCAATGCCCTCCAATGGGTCTATTGGTTCCTACTCCTCTCTAGGAGGGAAATGGGGTTGTAAAGGTCTATCTATTGTATGTGTGTGTGTGTGCTGTCACGTCTAGGAGAGCCTAATGCACTGTCACCCGAGGAAGGGGCCCTACTACTCCCACGGTTGCCTACAACTAAAACAAACTCACTCCTTTGTCTCGCCTACTATGCCTACCTTTGTATCGACCCAAATCCAACTAATCAAGAATATCATGTAACCTTGAGATAGGAGCTTCTAGGATCCTTGCTTAGTTTACCTAATTGATTGGTATTGTTATGCGAGTGGGACTTGATGTTATCTCCTCAGCACGGTAGGAGTGGAACCACGAGCTTCCACGAAGTCAAGAGGTAGTGATTATTTTACCATTTGAGACTAACGTTCTTGTTCCAATGTCGGATGATCCTGGTTGCGGTTACTTCCTTTCATATCTTGAGTTGTTCCAATGTCGAATGATCCTGGTTGCAGTTACTTACGAGTTGTACCCTTGAGATAGGAGCTTCTAGGATCCTTGCTTAGTTTACCTAATTGATTGGTATTGTTATCGGAGTGGGATTTGATGTTATCTCCTCAGCATGGTAGGAGTGGAACCACAGGTTTCCACGAAGTCAAGAGGTAGTGATTATTTTACCATTTGAGACTGACGTTCTTGTTCCAATGTCAGATGATCCTAGTTGCAGTTACTTCCTTTCATATTTTCTTGGAGACTTATTCTTGATCTTGTACTTCTCTATTTGTATTTAGTATTTTATTGTAATTGCATACCTTGCAACATGTGCAGTGGATGTTGATTATTATGTGTGTTTTATCATTCAAATGTAATTATGATGTAATATGTAATTTAAGGATGTAATTGTATTTCGTGGTTTCTACGTCAAGGAACCCTTGAGATGTGTAATCTACCATGGAGATTATGTTTATGATTATATATTTATGGACTTCATGTTTTACTTCCGCTTGTTTATTCATCATTGTTTGTAAACATTTTAGAAAAAAAATTATTCTACATTTAACTTAGTATCATGTTTTAGGTTAATATCTCTTGGGTTCCCTGTGGGGCATTACACAATCGCTCAATGAAAAATATCACTATACGCTTGGAGGCATCTCTAGAACCATGACATCAACACATTAATGTAATAGTTAAATTTTCTAGATTTGACTGTGGATTTTAACTATAGCTTTATGGATTATGGAAATCTAATTGATCTAATTGATGCCCTTCATGGGAGGGAATTCTCATTCAAATCTAAACAGCTTGAGGTGTTAAGATGTTCAAAAATTTACCCACAATCAAATCCAAAAAAATTAACTATAGCATTATGGATTGTGGAAATCTAATTGATCTAGCACATTAATGTAAGTCTCACTTTGACCAATCTATCTCATCAACGTTAGATCCCTATAATATAACTCTACATCCTTACAATCAAATCTAGCAATAAGTCGCTTTGTGAACTTTGTGTAAGAATGTACAAGTCCATGGTTCGAGGTGACCAAACCATGGTGCCACCAATCATATGCAATGCCCTCCAAGTGTAGCATAGCAAACTAAATGGCATCATGCTCAATCATAGGCTTAAGTGGCAAGTATATATCAAGTTTGGGCACCAAAGCCCATGCACTAATCTTCCCAACCCATCAAATGGATATAAAGTAAGCTTGATGTTTGCTTGATTAAGGCATCCATTATGTTGTTGTCTGGGTCATCTATCTCCCCTATTCCTCAAGTTATCTTTGAGTTGCATACAATATTGGGGTAGTGGGAAAGCATCTCTGGCATGCTATGGAAGGGCTTGCCACTCATCAATACCTACCATAACTGTGTCCTAAAACTCAATGCCCTCCAATGGGTCTATTGGTTCCTACTCTCTAGGAGGGAAATGGGGTTGTAAAGGTCTATCTATTGTATGTGTGTGTGTGTGTGTCCTGTCACATCTAGGAGAGCCTAATGCACTGTCACCCGAGGAAGGGGCCCTACTACTCCCACGGTTGCCTACAACTAAAACAAACTCACTCCTTTTGTCTTGCCTACTATGCCTACCTTTGTATCAACCCAAATCCAACTAATCAAGAATATCATGTAACATGTCTAATGCATGTACTATATGTGGTTGTGTATTCATGGGAGTCCTAAACAACTCATAATCAAGATTTTCTTGTTGGTTCTACCTTCCCTTGTGTTGGGGACTCCTACTGTCGTCATGTAAGTCACCCATTTTTGCTAGATCTTTTGTATTATGATCTACTTGTCCTTGAGCTCTCCTGCAAACATAATATTTGTAAGCCTCAAATTTGTTTGAATACATAGAAATGAACTCAACACCCTCAAGTTGGCAGGATTATGCTCTGATACCACTGAAAGATCTCTAATAGGAAAATTTTGAGGCAAATACTAAAGTTTGTTTGCTATCTCATCTTCGACCAGCGGTTGCAATAAGATTTGTAATGTTTTTGTAGTTTTTGAAATATAAGATTTTTTTTGTATTTTTCTTGTTTTCTAATTCTTTTTTGGAATTTTTCTTATTTTCAAATACAATGCTTGAAAATATGGAAGTAGATACTTACAACAAATTAACTACAACTAGCAACTTAAATGGACACCAAAATATCCAATTTTATTTTAATTGAACAACTGCTAGCAATTTGTACCAGGGTTATACAACTCAATATAAAGCAACTAGCAACAATGGAGATGTTAAATGGTAGCAATACGATCTTCAAATCACTGTGAAGTCTGAACCACTGTTGGAGATCTGATTTCCTGAGAGTTTTGATGATGCCAGTTACAAATTCCTAATCCCACATCCAACTAGGTAGTAGTGTGAGCTATGGTACTGATGTACGACTGGCTGGAAATGTTGAGTGATCTGAATTCACTTTCCACTCTCCCAAACTGCACCTGATCTATTATTCAACCCTGATCCAACTTTTACAACAATATTTTCCACTAAGTATGACGTTAAACACTTATTTGGAGAAGTACAACTAAGAATAGATGGAGTTATAATGTATAAATCTACTGCAACTCCCTCGATCTACAAATTATGATCAATAACATTTAACTTCTCAATTCTGATATGAAATTACAATTCTAAAAGTGCTCCAAGAATGCCCAAATGAAGACCCTATGTAGATCTTCCTCTGGTTTCCTCTAATTTACTCTTTTTCAAGGGTTTTTGTCCTCAAAAAATCAGACCTATCGCTACACTCAGCTCCACCTCTCAAAACCACAAATGTTGTGGATGAAAATAACCTAAAACAATGAGAAAATGAAGCCCAAATCCTCTTTTTAACCTTTTTCCTCTTCCCTCCATTTCCATCAAACGTTTTAGAACTTTATTCCATTGTAATTAATGATACATGGTCAACTTTGAGACAACCTACATCAAATATTGCAGTTGAGGTGATAAGTATGGTCCTTAATGACCATTTTTGGGGCGATGTTAAATTTGTTAAGGGCTTTAATAAGGCCATATATGAGGTGATCAAATTTGCAAATTCAAACAAACCATGTTTGAGAGAAGTTTTCTGAAAAATAAAAATAAAAAAGATTTCATGTGTGAAAGTGTGAAAAAATAAAAAATGTAAGAAATCTTTCTTTATATCCTTTGATAGAAGAAAAGATTAATGAAAGATAAAACAAACTTAACACACCCCTTCATTGTGTTGCATGTCTTAAATCCTAAATGGTATGATATACAAGTGACAAATAAGAGAGCTGAGAGCTCCATATGAGGATAGAGAGGTACTTAACCCCCAGATCTACTACCAATAAAGGAACCTGAGCTTGAGGATGATGAATATATGGAGAGTATCATAGTTGAGGGCATAGAAATGGATGACATATAAGTGTAGAGTCTACACCAATATAGACAATAGATTTATGATTTCTTATTATTACTTTTTGTCTGCATATCAGCCTATAAGGCTATCAACATTTCTGAATTCCAATTTGTAATATCAAACATGTATGCACTCTGACTCCTTAGCATTTGTGTGTTTAAACATTGAAGTTAATGTTAAAATTGACCAGTGTTCTTGTTTCAAAAGTTCAATATGATGATATTTTCAATTTTAATGTAGAAAATTTATAAGTATTAAATTACATTAGAAAAATGGCATCTCCAACTACCCTTGTCTCCTGTTTTCCAAAGATAGACATACTGGTACTGATACCAATATCCTGTACATTACCAATACCAATGTCCTGGAAACCATGATATAAACTAAAACATACAATGGAAACAAAGAAAAATATCATAATGTTAAAAAAATGACAACAAATAATGGATATAATTTTGAGTATGTCAATGCTAAAAAAGCATTTATATAGATAGCTGCTCAAACCCTCTCTGTTTTTATTGAATATACAAAGAGTACAACATTACAAAACTCAATAGATTTTAAAAGGCCAATAGAAGCGTATGAATTCATTGCAGATAATTGTCAAGCCCAACCGCAATTTGACAAACAGAACAAATAATGATAGAACATCATATCCAAAAGAGTTGGAAATAGTAAAATCGTTAGCAGCATTTGCAACTCCCTTGAAAGTATACTTTACACTACATACATAGGACTGCACTAAATATATGCCTCCCGTTTTTTAATTGGCAGTTCCAGTTCCTGCTCGTCCTCCCCCAGTGGCAAAAAATATTGGTTCACAATTTCTCTCGACACTTGGTCCAAACGTGGTGGATCCCACTGCAATTTTTCATATCAGACATTTAAGTGTATCTCTCACTATTTGTTAAGTGCATAAACCATCATCAATCAGTCTTTAAAAGAGAGAAGGAATTTGGGACAATAATTTTATGTCATTTGATGTCACTAATTAGAAATAATAATTTTCACATTTCTATAACAATAACTCATTTGATAATTTAGAAATCAATTCAATCTTATTAATAAGTTGCATATGAATAAAAATGAACATCTTTTCATACCTTAGGAGACAAGTCTTTATCTATCAGACGTGCTCTAATACCCTGAACAGCCAAATTTAACAAATTTCAACCTCTAATTTTAAAGCCTCTTAAAAAAATACCAAATATTATCTTGCTAGAGAGGCATACCTCAAAGAAATCACCAGAAACTCTTTGTGAAAGAACGTGACAAGTTGTTCTATATTCACGAACCAAACATTGATGAAACGTCTGTGACCTACCTTCACGTATCTGCCCAACAAGTTCTCTGACAACTTATTTAATGTGGCAAAATTTAACAAAACATCATAACCAACAGAAATTTATGAGAATGGACTTACAGATCTTAAAGCAATTTTCAAACTTAGTGGAGAAGCTTCTTTCAGTTTCCCAATGGTCTTTCCGCACCATTCATCATTTTGTCCAGCGGCCTCAGTTTCCTAGGGAAATCACACGGCTATACTTCAGAATTACACAGTACAAGAATCTATTGAGTGGGTTAAGCAAAAGATACATTTCACGATAAATAGAAACTTCAACACATGTTGAGCATTCTGAATGATCCTTTTACTCAAAATATAACATACTTCACAAAGTGATTGAAATTTTCCAGTACAAACACAGATTTTGGATGCCATAAAATGCCAAGGTGATGAAAATTATGAAAATAGCATTTGCAAAAATATTAGTATGCAAAGAATAATTGAAAGGTGACTAGGTATGACTGGAAATGAAACTTACCAAAGCACATACAATCTCCTCAACTGTCTTCTTTGAGAAACAACGATCAATAGTATCCATTCTGCAAATTACGCATGGCGGAGAAACCAAATATAATAAAATCAAAATAAGACTGGTAAAAGAACAAAATTGACACAAAAAAATTTACAAATCACTATATGAGGTCATGCAGTAAAGATTGCTGCTTGCAATGTTCAATAGGAAATTAAAATTCACATCTAAATACCCTAAGGAGCTCGTGTTTGTATATGTGTAAAGTATGTACACTATGTACATCTGGTACATGTGATTAAACATAATTTTTTATTTCCACAATCACCTTTATATAAGCTATAGTCAAATTATTAATGTCAGCTCTGCAAGCAAAGATCGAGGTTAAGCGATCAATCATGTTATGGTACATGTCCAATTGTAATTGTGGTGTGGGCTTCCTATCGACTAGTGTTCTATTCAAATACCTTTTAAATGTTGAAATATGCTGCAGACTTTATGATTATTTTCTTACTTAACCAGGCTTAATTGCTCAGAACAGAAGGTAGGATCAGTAGAATCATCGTTTGTTTGAGATGAACATAGTTTTTGAGGTATTCAAGCTCACTACAGAATGTTTAACTAAATGCAAAAACCAATCATAAACCATGCTTTCAAAACTGAAAGGACAGAGCCTGCATGCCACTTCTTAGTGTGTATCATTTAATGATCTTGAGTTCTTACCACAAACTTCAAGTAATGCTCTCAGTCAACACGGCTTCCTTCATGATTGAACTTTTCGGTATTTCTATGTATATCTTATTTTTCCCCATTGATATTTATAACAGCCTCTATAAGCCAAGCTGAAGGGCTATTAACATTGCCAGCATTACCTGCATTATTAAAAGCCAAATGAGGGATATTTATAGTTGCAACTTCAACTTGTAAGAATAAAGCTCAAGGATGAAGATGTGAAGTAAAGGGATCAAGCATGTTAAGCTACATTTCCAATTGTAATTATGGTGCAGACCTCTCATCTACCAGAAGTCTAGATTCTATTCAACTATGGTATTACCTTTTAAATCTTGAATTCTGATTATACACTCGATCATTTTTTTAAACTGTCTCCTTCAACCAGGTTTAACTCATGAAGGAAGATGACGAGATCAATAACACCACCATATTTTGACATTAACATAGTTTTGAGAGCTCGCTACAAAATGTTCGGCTATGTGCAAAAACTAATAGTAAACCTGTTGGGAATTTTCATCCTGATACAGCTAATAAGAAATTATCCAGAGCCTCAAGAATCTGGTCCAAATGACAATTGTGTTGTTACAATTCAATTAGCAAAAAGATGATAGAAATATGAAATCATAAACAATTCACATACACATGCGACAAGAATTTATGTGGGAAACCCTTTCTAGCAAAACCGCACCGAAAAAAGAGTTAAACAATTGTATTAATTTGTATATAATAGTATATAGAATCCTCTTGTGAGGTTTTCACACCATCACCCCATTGCAAATGGGAACCCCCTCTCTTTGCTTTAGCAGTAGGTTAGTTGTTTTAGGTGGTTTTAGTTGGTAACGTTTTCAAGTTTCCAAGTCAGAAAGAGAGAAAGAGCAGGAAGTCAGTCAAGTCTTTGGGCTAGAAAGTGAAGTCTTCCTCAAGTGAGTGGGCATAGAGTCAGTTGATTTTGAACATGGTATGAGAGTGAGAAAAGGATGTGCAAGGGTGATATCAACATTCAGATCTAAGATTAAGCCAAGTGCAATTGAAGACAAAACAACAGCATTTCACAACTCCATTTCAATAAGCTTAGAGAGGGCTTGGAGGAGGGGTAAGAATGACTAAGTTTGGGACAAAAACATGTAAGGGGAAAATCCCAAGGGCAGGGCGGACTCTGCCTGCCCCTTGGGTTTCATAATCCCAACAACCTCCTGATTTCAGCCTTCTCTCATAAGTCCCAGTCCTAGCCCCTTCGCACAATCCACTGGATATGGAGGCCTTACAAGGATAGAGGATCGGTTGTGCTTAGTGTGGGTGTCAAATTGCGAAGAAGAGATTGAAAACCAGACTGAGGCTTGAAAGAAAAAATGCAGATTTGGGAGCAAGAATGAGAAAATCAGACTTCAACATGCACAATTCAGATTCAAATAAGTATGGAATCTACCTTGGAAACCAAATTGAAGTGGTAATGGAGTTGAGAGGGTGTGAAATGGCATAAGACAAAGCTAAGTTGAAAGGGAAAAATCCTAAGGTAGGGGCAGAATCCGCTCCCTACTTGGGATTCCCAATCCCAAGAAACACAATTTTTCCGCCCCTCAAACATGAACAATTCAAGGCATAGTATGAGATCGTGATTCAAACAAATACAATGACCCCTCAACCAAGGCATGATCAGATCCATAAGGCGTGATATGAGAAGTTTGAAGTCCAAAGCAAGCACAATTGAACCAAATAGACAAGGGTGAAAGTGTTATGAAAAGTCCTCGAGAGATGGTGGAATCCACTGCCCTCTTAGGATTCCTAATCCCAACCAGGGTGAGATTTTCGTCCTCCCCCACCTCTCCCCCCAGCCCCTTTTAAGGTAACCAAAAGATGAATCCAAAGCATGAGGTGAAAGGGGGAATTTCAAGTCGAGAGCCATAGTTTTCAGTCCACAAGAAGAAAACAAGACTGGAGACTTAGCCCTTTTTGCTTAGTCTCAAACATCAATAATATGCCCAGTTTTGAAAGCCAGTTCCAGCATATTAATATCAACTAACAGTGCTCATGTTAACCTCCACAAACTTGTCCTCCTCATTACCGTACGGGTAAACTTATTCCAACTGTACTTACACCTGCAAGTGATCCTTTCATTTGATAAAACAATGCTGAATGTGAGTGTTTTCTCTCTTAACAATACATTGAGCTCCAACGTGAAATCTTGATGATTCCACTATTATCGAGGTGTTGGGGCTACATCCAACCTCTCAGATTTCCAAAGGGTTTGCGTCCTTGGAAATATAACCAGTCACAAATGCAACCAGAGAATTACTTTTCTTTTTTTTATATAATATTTCATGGTGCTTTTCCCAATGCGTACTTTTTTCTTATATAACCTCGAAGTGAGGGAAAACACTGAAAACCAAGCAATGTGGGATAAAAGTGCTCACTTAAGTCACTTAAGTTACCTTTTTAATATAAAGTAGCTTTAAGTCCTAAAGTGACTTTATAATATCGCTTTATAAAATAAAGTGACTAAACTTTAGAAAAAGAGCCCAAATAATAAATATTCACCCACTAAAGCCTGTGACTGGCTGGCATCCTCAGAAAGAAGCCATTAGCCTATCCGGATGGGGAGATAGACTAATCAAGTGCCATAATGGCCTACTACGGAGAAGGGGACATTACATTATCTCCAATCTAAATTAGAATAGCTTTTGAATGGAATACCCAAGGGTTATTGAATTTCTTCATGCATGCTTGTTGTAGGGAGTTATATTTTGTGATTACTTTCTGTCTAGCTTTCAAAAAGATAATGAAGTTGTTATGGATTCAGAGGGATTATTAAGTATGATTGCATTGCAAGCTTTAGAGATTTTGTTATCATAAGGTGGCAATAATATAGCAAAAGATCTTCAAAACATATTTAACATTGTGGCATAAGATGTGTTATATATGACTCTATAGCCCTAGAATAAGCAGTGATCTTTGTCTTGATGTGTTCCAATTTTAGAAACAGCCACCAAAACCTTAAAATCTAAAAACCTTCACTTTCTCCATTTTTGTTTAGTTTTTATTTTTTGTTTCACATCATACCAGATGTGAATGAGAACAAGGGATGTACCATTAATGATTGTAGCCATATGAACCTTTGTTATCTTATATGAAGTTTATCTATTGGACACTGTATTGTAATCTTGAGTTGTATTCTACATCCAATGCCATTAGAGAAACCCGCCTTGGTTTTACAAAGCCTAAGGTACAAGGTACAGGGGAGATAAGTTTGAGATCAATCTCACATTCATTGGCCACTGATCTAGAGTTCTTGATAATAGGATTGATAATAGGACTTGGCTAATCCTTAGAGAAACCTGAGCAATCAGTTGGAAACACCAACATATTTTAGTCCTAGTATTTTCAAATTTGATGGGCTCTCATGAAAGGTGATGATGTAAGCTCTAATATTTAAGGTTGTATCAAAGCTTTTTCAGAATTTCTACACGTGAGGGGCCAAATAGATTCCCTCATTTGCCAGTCACAAGAAAAATAATGTTTAGCCAACGGTGATCTGTTGAGGATGTATGAGATGGCTCGCCAAAGACATCAGACCAAAATTTAGTGCACAGTTTGTGCAGAAGCTTCAAATAATTTGAGCTACTGCCAAAACCTTCAATTATGCTATTTTAAAATTGATAGATGATATTAGTGAATTGAGGTGAAGCACTTAGATTATTCTACTTCTTTAACAAATCATTTACTATAATCAACTGTTATGAATAATCCACTTATTATTTTATCAAATATCTAGGCATGTCACAAGGTGATGGAGTAAAATACAGAGCTTGTGCTAGACTTGACTTAATAGGATTACCAAAAAATGCATGGTCAACCTTTTTACTTCACTTGGTAAAGGGCTCTATTATTTTGTTTCATTTGATCAATTATGCACTTCTTATCGATGATGAATTTCTGATATGACATCCTTAAATTAGGAAATAATAATAATAATATCTAAAATCAGCATATGAAATCCCATCATCTAAGTTAAACAAGATGCTTCTGTAGTGCTACAAATGGACTTGAAGATGCAGAAAGTAAATAAAACTACCTGCCATTTAAATTTAAATGTGAAAATCAAAATGTCCAGTGAACATAAAACTAGCGTAAGCAAAAGCTTAGGAAATACATTGCATTCAACACACACCTTCGAAGAGAACTATTTGAATTTGGGATAACAACATCAGAATATTCATCCAATGCACTCTCCACCACTGAGGGGTCATTTGTTACAAGTGTTCCTAACCGCCCTTCAATCCAATTAATTTTCTGTTGGCTTAACAATAAATGAAACAAGAAAAAAATGAATAAGAATGAATTGAAAAGTCAATAAACAGCATAGTAGTTTTTATCAAGTTAGCAAAGAAACATACAGCGCTCATGGAGAAATGTGTTGCAAGACCAGCAACAACCATTTCGGCTCCATTCAATCGCTCCCCAGTTAGAGCCAAGTACTCCCCTACATTACAAAGTTAAATAGATAAAAGCTAAGCTCCTGGCCATTAGACAGGCATATAAAGAAAGCTGCTCATGAAGCTATAGGCGTTATGTACAGAAAGCATACAATGCATCAAAGCTCAACAGTGCAAACAAAGGTGTAAGTGAAGAGACCTATAAAAATATAAGTTAAGAGCAAGTTACTCACTCATACTAGGTGTCAAGTTACTGTGCATGATGGCTATGTACAAAAGGGTTACAAACTCCAATATTCTCTTGGGGGAATCTCCAAGGCGATGCACTTAATATAACTACCATATTTCCTAACTATGAGAATAAGTCCTGTGACGAAAAAATCATTTAGGAGAAAATATAAATGAAATCTTATGATATTTCCTTTTTAAGGAAACTTACAAAATGATAAAATGATAATAATCTTATACATTAACATTTAATAATTACCCAAATAAAGGGTACACTCTGATACAGGTAATATAGGTATAAGTAAAACATATACAAGTGAGAAGCATGTGATAGTAACTACAGAATATTCAGTAGTGAAATTAATAATTCGTCCATGTAAAGGCAAATACAGGCAGGTGTTTTGATTTGCAAAATACATGATACATTTAAACACAATATTAAGGGAAAATGCTAGGTAGTTAAACTGCTCTACAAATAAAAGCAACGGCATGGGTGACAGATAAAAGCTGAAATTCAAGTTACAAAAATAGTTTCCATCTGGAATCTATCATAAAATGGCTTCATATTTTAACCTTTTATATTCCAACAGAATAAAAAAAATGGTGGCAAATATTGCACTTTTCAAGCTATTGTTTACCACATTAAAAGAAACCAACAAAAAATAAAAGCATGTGCAGAAAAAGTTTGTGAAAGATTATGGGTTCTTCCAACTATTGATTCTATGTTTTGTGTGAATTTTAACACAATCATATCATCTGTGATGTGATTATAGATCACACAATATTTGGAAAGAAATGTTACATAAGTTTTCAAAAGGCAGATCATGGGAGGGACAGACATGTATCAGGAAGGTCAAATACTCTCAAAATATCAAGAGAGTGGCAGAAGATGCGTCAGGGAGCCCACCTCAAATCTATAAAAAAACAAAATATAGTAAATTTCCAAGTGTTTACATTAATTTTATCTTTTGACTAAAAATAATTATTACGTAACACAATAAAAGCACTAATAAACACTTGCTTTTTATGCAATAACTGATTACAAATTCTAGAGTATGTTTTTCCGAGTCCCGATGGCCACTCCCATTCAAAATGGATGAAGGATGTATTAGGCTTTGGGGGATGTCTTAGAGCTCAATATAGGTTATTTAAGTTACAAAAACAAATAGGCTTTCTTTATTCTTGGGAGGCATCTCGAAGTGCATTGGGGGATATTTTAACATCCAATAAGGACACTCAGATTTTCAAAGGAGATTTCCACTCAGCCAGTTATAAGTCTACTTTTGGATAATTTTATGTACAATATTTTATTTTCAGGAATCTCACGTGATTGATGAATCAAATTTTGGCTCTGGTCATAGATGTTGGACTCATAAGTATATCTATTTCTAAATCCAAATTTTCACACTGTTTGTAGAATTGTTAAATATTATAATTAATTATTAAAAATTATATTTAGAAGTTATATCCTCACAGCGTGTATAAAAAACACAATAACATTGGGAACAGTGTCTAGCCAAAAGTTGAGGGGGGAGCTACCAATGTGTGGGTTAACCCATCATGAACTTAATGCATTTTTTTGTTCCATTTTATCTTTAAATCCTGAAACATCTGTAGCAATGCCCTAACACAGTTGCTCGTACATGATTATGATTCTATGAGCGTTCTAGTTCTTCGCATCCTTAATTCTGTAGAATCTTAGTTACTATTTGAAATGCTTGTTAAATATCCATAAACTGGAAAACAATGACTATCTATAATGCATCTGTAATTGCCTAAGCTTATAGTTAATGACATAGTTCAAAATCTCAAATTTGGAATAAACTTGGCAAGCCTAAATTTTGAATCAGACTCAAGACTTGGCAAAAACCCAGCGGCAATTTTAAAAAATACAAAAAATTTTAAATGAACTTTAAAAGCATGCAAAAAACTAAATTTAGAGAACTCATAAGTAGTTTTTCCTTCATTTATAGACCACAAAAGGAGTACAATGCACATCATAGCGTCTCCCCCAACTAAAGCTTCTCGGTGGCTGTGTGGATGACCTCAAATTAGATGGTAATGATTTCAATTTTCTATTCAGGAAAAATATCATTCTTAAGCACATCATGATCATCCAATGAAGCCCCTCCTGCTTTCACCTAGACTTCTAAATCTACTGCCCATTATGTTGCTTCCCTCTCAAAACAAGCAATTTCAACTACAGAAAACATGGGCTCCACATACTTGGTAATCCAATTTGAATATAAATTGATGTCATCCAATCAATCCATGTATCTCCTCTCCCTTTAGCTTTTTGACACGAAGGCAAAGGTTCTCTTGTACAAATATGAGGTTATTTGGGCACTATTGAGTTGACCTATTGTAATTATTCATGTAAGCAGCCTCAAATATGCTCCAATTGTGTAAACAGGCTCAAATATGCTCCAACTGAGCAGGATACATCTTTTACAATGAGCGAATCTAATTTTCTAGAGTGTCATGCTCAGAAAGCACAACCATCTATATACCAAGAAGATTGGTCACCAGAGGTCAGTTAGAAGACAGGCTTTTGCATTGTTTCCTAGACTTACTGCATTGGAGTTATTGCTTTTCAATAAAGGGAAAATGATCTGAGCACAAGCAACTTTGGGTTGGATTTGTATTTTCTGAAGACAAGTCTGCAAGCACCTTAGGGTCAAGTTCACACCTGTCAAGCATCTTAGATTTGGTTCACACCTCCCATGATTGAATTCACACCTTTTGCAAATTCCAGACCTCACATTGCATATCATTACCAACTTCATCTTGCATAACAATCTGAAACAATGGATAACAAAGGTCATTGCATCAAGCTCCATGCACACTAAAAGACAGATTCTTATCAACATCAAAAACCAATTCTATTTTACCAAACTTGCAGCTTGTAACACATGGTACAAGAGTCCACATTCACACAGCCAAACAACAGTTCACCTTATAATTCAATCCAAGCTCAAGGAAGTCAAAGCAGTTGCAACACAAAACAGGTTCTTGTAACCATTTGCTTTTTGTGACATGGTGTATGTCTATACTTTCATGATCTCCTCTTTCAAAACAACAAGAGACAAGAAGATAGATGTAGGCAGTAGAAGATAGACAGCCATACATCTCTCTAAAGAATATACCATGTACAAAACAAATAGACATAAAAAAAATTGTTCACATTGTATCATTCTCTGAATTTTACTCATCATTTATGAAATGTTGCTTTCATATATATGATGCAGGAGCATCCTAGGTTGTCTTGCTATCCTGCTCATTTTGTTCATTCTGCCAGTAAGTGTCGAGTTGCAGTAAGTGTCGAGTTGCAATCTTTGCCAAGCATTCCTGTGGGCCGAGCTGTCCAATGTTGGCTGAGTATTCCTGTGTGTGCCGAGTTGTCCAATGTTGGCCGAGCGTTGCTTCTTGTGCCTAGTGAACCTGTTATTTGTTGATGCTCGGTTCTTCTTTGACTAAGTTTGGCTGTGTTTGGTTCTTAGTTAGAGCCGACTTATGTATTTAATTTAGATCATGAATTTAATGTTTGGACCATGTCTTGGGATGGGTGCAAACCGTTTGGTGGTCGGCCTTCTAATATGTAATGATCTAGAATCTTCTGTAAGCCGTTTCGGCAAGTATAAATAGGGATGTCTAGGCATAGAGAAGCAGTGGTAGAGAGAGTTAAAAAGAATAGTAAGCAGATAGAAGAGGAAGATAGAAAGGGAGATAGAATCTAAGTCTGGATTTTCATAAATCTTGTTGGCCCTAACCTGAAAAGCCTCACAGTCGGGCATGTATGCAGATAATTTGTGTTGTTCCTTCTCTCCTTGGCATTGTTCTCTGTGTTTGTTTCCGTTGTGTTTACTCTGCAAGGTGGTTGGATAGTTAGGTGTGCCTTTGGCCCTAGCTTTCACAACCGTCCTTGCGCCAGGTGGTATTAGAGCCAAGGTTCGTCCTTGAGGAGATTAGATCATGTAGAACCCTGAGTTGGATTTGGTTGTAGGGTGGAAGATCTGCAGATTTGACCTATAACTTGCAAAGGGTTACGATCTTGCAAGAACCTACTTGTCAAAATGGTTTGAGGTAGAGGAAATGTTGATAATGTCGTGATGGACATGTTAAGACAAATTGCAGCCAAATTAGATGTTGTGGAGACAGCCCAAAGGAGAGGAGCACATCTTGATGACGTGAGTGATGATGAAGCAGTGCACCAGAGCCTAATCCAGAGCCTGAGGAAGATCAAGATGAGGAAAGATTGTTGAGAGTATTGACTAGGGCACATTCAAAGCCTGTTGTGGAAGTTATTCCTTATGATGGAAAGCTAGATACTAATGTTGTATTGGATTGGATCTCTGATATGGAGAAGTTCTTTGAGTTTGAAAGCACTCCTGATAATAGGAAGGTGAAAATTGCAATCACTAGGTTGAAAAGTCATGCCTCACTGTGGTGGGAGCATTTGCAAACTGATAGACAAAGAAGAGAAAAGGAAAATATCAGAACCTGGTTGAAAATGGTGAACAAGGTGAAGAAGTTTCTTCCTGTTGATTACCAAGTTAGCTTGTTGAGGAAGATGCAAAACCAGAGACAAAGGGACATGACTGTGAAGGAATACACTGAGGAATTCTATAGATTGGACATCAAATCTAGACATGTGGATGATGAGGTTGAAAAAGTGGCAAGGTAACTGAATGGACTGAGATCTGGAATTCAAGATGAAATAAGTTTTGTGAAATTGGATAGTGTGGAAGAAGCATATCAATATGCCTTGAAAGTTGAGGAGATCTTGACAAAGCAGCATGAACAAAGATATAGAGGTAGAGGTGGTAGATTCCAGAGAGGTGGAGGTAGATGCTATGGTGAAGGTGGCAGATCTAGTAATTTTGCACAAGATAAGGGCAAATCTGAGTGGAAAACTGAAGATAAAAGCAAGACCGAGTGGAAAGGTAGTAGTTCTTACCGAGGTACTAGTTCATACCAAGGAAGAGGTAATTCTTATTCTAGAGGTAGTTTTAGCGGTAATTGTTTCAGATGTGGCAAAGAAGGGCATAGATCTTTTGAGTGTAGACACTAATGGAAACGAACAAAGTCATAAAAATACTATGGTACAAGAGGATCTTGTGGGTTCATCAAATGGACCTGAGGTTGGAGAAAACTTGATGGTAAGGAGAACTTTGTGTAATAAAAGACTTGATGAAGAACCTATCCTGAGGAGAAGTCTTTTCAAGACCAGATGTAAGATGGCAAGAAAATGTTGCAAAGTGATTGTTGACAGTGGCAGTTCAGTAAATTTGGCATTAGAGGAGCTGGTTACAAAGTTGAAATTGCAAAGGTTGAGACACCCTAAACCCTATCATGTGTTATTGCTAACCAGTTACTGAGAGGCGGGGGGTGAATCAGTAAATACTATTTCTATCTCCAATTAAAACTTGTATAAAGATTCTTGCAGAATAAACAGAATGTAAATAACCATTCATAAACAGAAATAGAAATACTCAGATCAACACATCATATATACGTGGAAACCCTCGGTTAGAAGGAAAAAACCACGGTGAGACAGAGCTCACAACTTCACTACTACAGTAATAAAGATGTCATGTTAGGAGCTTACAAAGCACTTGCAAGAGTGCTACCCAGTAAAGGGATTTGGTAGAAGATCGGTTAAGATCTTGACTCTGCTAGGAGCCACCTTGTTAAAAGACTTTCAACATCAATTAAGATGCTACCCAGTTAAAGGATTTATACAAAGAACCTATTAGGGTTCACCCTGATAGAGGGATTTGAATATGCTTTAACAGTATGAAAGCAATGATCTTAATTGACACTCTTTGTCTGATTAGATCATACCTGTTGACCTTCCTGTTATGCCTGGCTGTGGATCCTTTTAGCCTTTCACCTCTGTGATCGTAGCTTCTCTCAGAAGATATCTCTCTCCTGCTCTGTATATTCAACAACTCTTCTTTTGTGTCCTATAGCCTATATTTATAAGAAATTAATCTTATTAAAACCTAACTCATAGAACCGCCAAGCTATAAACTCACCAAAAATCATGCAACAAAAAGCTTTGCAAGATGATCTTGAGTTTACCTTGAAACATCCGCGTAGAAATAAAACTAACTCCTGTTAAAAAGCTAACTCCAGTTCTAAAAGGTGGATGCTCCGTATAATCCAGTTTTAAATCAAATAGCTCTGCATAATCCGGTGTGGATTATTATGCAGTCAACCGGTATCAATCTTATACCCGGTTCATCCCTTGTATGCACTACAGGACTGGTACTATGTACTTTGTTTAGTCTACCGGTGCCTATAAAAGAATGAGTGATCTACCGGTGTACCTATACTGGTGGGAATGATGTTTGTTTCTAACTTCACCAATGACAACTTAACTTTGCCAACAATCTTCCCCTTTGACATTGGTGGCAAAACCATTACTCACTCATCACAGTTAATTCCTTGTCCTGTGGACTTCACCTTCACCTGTGTGCGTGCTTCAGCTCTACTGTCAGTAGACTTCCCCTGTTCTTGTGCTGCCTTCTGCTCTGTAGCTGAATCTACTCTGTATCTCTTCTAAGTTTCTTCCTCTGATCTTCTTCCTTTCTTCTAATGTCTTCTTCCCCTTTTGCCTCCATAGGACAAAGGGTGATGTGGTACTGACTGATTTACATCTGTAACTTTGTGAAGATGTCCTCGTACACATTCTTCGTTGTATGAAGAAAAGGGTTCCATTGACCGGTGACATGTTCAATATTTTTCTGTGTTTCTTTTCGAGAGACAATAATGTTCTCCATGTCCTCTACAGTCTTGTAGTCCGGTTCATTGATCAAATTCTCAGCATCTGTTGCAGTATTTTGCATTAAATCAAATGTTGGGGCCATAAATAATTGAAATCCAATAAGATATTGGATTCTCTTGGTTTTCTCTTCAAATGCCTTTCTCAGAATGAGAGCTAGGCTTGTCATTTCTCTACTAAAATCTGTTGCAGATTTGTTCTTTATATCAAACTGGGAAGACAAAACTCTTATGTCTTCAGAAGTCTTCAATGACTTCTCTGTGAGATCTTGTATAAAAGTATCAAAATTCGAAGTCCTTGACATCAAACTTCCTACAACTTGAATCTATTGTTGAAGTACCCTTAAGTTGGTAGACACTGTTACCTTTATCTCTTCAACCTGTTCGTGGAGAATTTCTATTCTCTTCTTTTCATAGTGATCAATGGCAATTGTCTCTGGATCGGTGACATCTTCTCCTATCGCTTCTGCCAAAATCTCCAATTGATCAATTACAGGTTCATCTTCATCTATCTCTACATCCGGTACAAAGTTGTACAAGATGTTCTTTACACTTGTGAGAACCATGTCCTGTTTCCTCTTTGTCAACTCCTTTAGTTGCCTAGTTGACATTTTGCTTATGTCAACCACAGTCTCGCTAGCCTTGCTCTTCTTGGCTTCTATGTCTACTGCAAAGGATAACTTCCTCTTGGATGAGAACGAGCTTGGAACATCTACATGTTCCTTTTGTCTTGGCTCCTATACCAATTGTTCTTGCTCAACACGTGCAGGTATCTCTTGTTCCTTGTCATTCTGTTGTTCTTGTTTTTCTTCATCCCCCGGTTTTACCATCTCTTCTGGTATTCTTACCTCTTCTGGTCTTTCTTCCTCTTTCTGTGCTTCCCCTTCCAGATGTACTTCTACTTCTGGTTGAGCATCTTCTTCCTGTTGCAATTGCTCTTCTAGTGGGGCTTCTTGTTCCGATGGCGGATCTGAGTGCTGCTCCTCAGCCGTATGAAGCTCACCTATAGCAATGTCTTCTTCACCAAATGTGGTGTTGCCAGTAGTCATCTTGACCAATGACTCTCTTGGTACTTGTTCACTTGATGTGAACTGTTCCTTAGGAACTTTTTGTTTACCGGTTGTAGGTTCTTCACGAGCAGTGAATTGAACCGGCGGTTCCTGTTGTGTCCTAGGTTCATCCTGTGGACCTATTTCCTTCAAAGCACTGAAATCATATTGTTGCCATAAATCTAGTGTCTCTTTATAGACTTCGTTCACATAACCATTTATTATCTTGGCAACCCTATTTCTAGTATCTAGACTCATTGATGCTTCCTCTATCAGAAGTTTGATAGTATCTTCACTAAGACTAGGTCTGACCTGTGACAATGTCTCCTTAGCAATTCTAGTGTTAGAGCTTAGACTGGTGCTCCATTTTGTCATTAGTCTTGTATTTAGTTCAGGGGGAAACTTAGACCTGTAGTCTCTTGGAGTTCTATTGTAATCCAAGAAGGTTTCCAACAGAGCCACTATTATGGCTTGTTTATCTTCCTCTCCTAACACACTATACCATTTAGCCGCATTGGCTACTTCTCCAAAATCCATTAGTTCATCTACTATATCATTAACAGTCATAGAGCGAGCCTTACCTTTTTTTGGAGAAACAAGAATGGTTGGTGCAGCCTGATCACTACCTTTATCATCAATGATGTCGACGATGACCGATCTGGTAGGAATCTTCTCTTTAATTGGTACTTATGCTCCCAGTACTCCTTTTCCTTTTCCAGTATCAATGACTGGTGGCTCAGTGGTCCTTTGGCATGCCTCTTCTACCTGTTGTTGGGTCTGAAGTTGTCCATGTTGCCACACCTTCCTCATGAACCTTTTCAGCTTCACCAACGAGCATTTGACTTATTCTCCTTCTTATCAAGAAGTTTTGCTTGTACAATTCTGCTTGATGGGTGGCCTCGTCCAAAGTGAGATGATTCTGAACCTCAAGCAGCGCCCTAATCCTTAGCTCCTTTTCTCTTTCCATTGAAGCTTTCCATCTTGCTTCAAGGATTTCTTGGAGATCGTCAGGGATGACCTTATGAAGTTCGGTAGGAGTAAGGTTGAACTTGTGAATGCAATAGACTACCGCTTTCTCTATTTTCCTCCGGTCTTCCTCATTTGCCAGATCATACCTCCTTCCTACTAAAGCCATACCACCTGAAGTCTTTAATGCTGCCACGTATTCATCGATTGTGGGCTTTCTTGCTCTCGATGCATCTTCCTTCACCGGTTTAGCAGATTTCCTCTTGTAGACCAGAGGAGTTGGGTCCTCGGTTTACGTTCCTTCTGTTTCTTCCCCTTGAGCGTTGGTCGCTTGTGCTCTTTTCCTTTGGACTTTCGGTTGATTTGCAACTAGTTTCTTCTTTGGTGTGGGGGTCCTTTTCACATACACATTCTTAATTGGTGCCTTTTTCTTCAGATTCTCCTGAATCTCTTCAAAGGTCCCAAACCGGTAAGCAAAGAGATCTAGGCTTCTTGTAAGGCATCAGCATATGCCTTGGCTGTTTTGGAGGAGATCTCGTAACCGAGCTCCGGTGCATACTCGATTCTCAGTTCCACAGCTTGAATGATGCAGTGGTCGATGGTCACCAGAAAACACACATCATCTTTGTAGGAGTCAACAATAGTTGACGGAACTCTTTCCCTGGCATGCATCCTCAACTGGAATGCCTCAAGTACTCATTCATGATTTTACTGAACTAGTTTCCCAATTTGTTTGACATGTCGTTGATCTGTATCATTACCGGTCTATCGGTATCCTATGTCACCTTGCCTATTCCCGGAAAATAATTCTGATAGTAGAAGAATAAGCATACCAGTAGGGTTCCGTATTTCAGGAACATTTTCTTTACAATGCCGAACTTCTCCAAATTTTCAAATATTTGACCTCGTAGCATTCCGTAAAGATCGTACTGGGCGTTGTCATGCATGATCCAATGAGCGGCATGAATGGCTCCTCCCGGTGTGTTGTTCAAGTTGCTGGATTGATAGATTTTGTAACCTATCACAGCGGATGCGAACCGAACTCCTTGACCTTCAATGTCGTTGACGGTCATTAGCCGACTATCAAATTTTGACTCAGTCAGTTTGGTGACCACAGCATTGGAGATGGTTCTGAGAGTGAATGCTTCCCCTTTGTCACTATACCCAATCACTCTATGCAGGTCCTCCTTGGTGATTTGATTGCATGCTCCTTTTGCGAGCCAAAATCCGGGTTCATGCACACGACTGAGAACCAGTTTTATCCAGTCTGGTCGAAAGACGGTTGGGTAGCAAACTCCATTGATTAGCCTAGATGACACCAGCTTTGCGTATTTGTCTGGAAGCTTTCCGTCTGTGCATAGCGAGAGGTACTCGCTTTGGATGGTCTCACCCAGTTCTTCTTGCTTGGCATGAATGAAGGTCGTGACATCTTCAGTCATGAGGACTCCATTTGGCACAGAAGATAGCGCACCAGACATGTCATTTTCCTTGTTCTGAGCTGCCATAATGTCGTAGCCAGGTCAATCGACTAGGTTTCCTTTGATCAGCTTGACAGCGGAGGATGATGATGCCATTTCTTATCAACCGGTTTACACAGAAAGTAGCTTGATTGGTCTTACAGTAGTATCTTATCGATGATCAAAGCACGAGAATATTACTCAAGCATAAGAAATTATATATCACAAATCGCAAAGTAAAAGACAATGAGTAATCCTCCTTTGTTTATATAGAATTAGGTCATAACGATAATTACCAAACGGTAACTATTAGTTAACGGCTATAGCATTAATTGCCTTACCTAACCTTTCTTTCCTTTTTCGCCAACCAATTGTCCAATTTTTCTTGTTTGAACAAACCTCGGTTAATCAACACTTACCTGTCCGGTCTTTCTTGTAGACTGAGTGAGTTTGATACTCACCGGTACTACCGGGAACAGTAGATGGTCTACCGGTTCCCTCTAAGCCTTGTAGGCTCAGTTTGCTAAAGAGATATCACCATTAGTCAATGATGATCTTCCCTCTATCTTCTCCTCAACGGAGCTCTTTGATTCCGTCCACCGAGCGTATGGCCGCCGGCTAAAGGAATTAGTCGGAAAGATGGAAAGCCAACCGGCTGACGGCCTAAAGAAGAGGTGGTTTGTCGAGGGCTTGAATCCTAAGCTACGACGGAAGATGAAAATTGTGCCTCCGACATCCTACAATGATGCATACAACCAGGCCATGGACCTGGAAAGCGAAGATAAGACGGCCAAAAAGAAGAAGAATAGATCTTCGTCATCTGAAGACGATACGTCCGAAGAGGAGAGTGGCATCGATGAGAAGCCGAAGAAGAAAGTCACGGCCCTTCAGAAGGATATAGAACGGATGTTAAAAGAGTTTAAGACAATGAAGGGGACAACAAGCAAGGATGATGAACTGTGGTGCACGGATTGTAAGGAGAGCGGCCACACGAAGGGTGCCTGTCCCAAGAAGGCATTCTGTGACATCTGCCAGATTATGGGACATTCTATGAAGGAATGCCCATACAATCTGAAGGCGCGTAACCAGCAAGTGCTCTATACACAAGAACAACCATCCACACCAGGGGGACGGAACCAAACAATAATGCATCTTCAAGAGGTTACTGTGGCAACCGGCGAGGTGGAGGGAACAATAATAATTCCACCCGAAGCAAGGTCCAGTATGACGCGAAGGGACGCCCAATGATCCAATGTAGGGCATGCAACCAATGGGGTCATTACGCAAGTGAGTGTAACAATAGTGATGCCCCTCAGCAGCTGTGGTGGTAGTGCGGCCCTGGGGACCATGAAGATGCTAATTGTCCGAAGTCTGGCGTAGGGGCCAATCTGATTGATATCGAAGGCAACACACGGATTAAAGAAGCTATACTTGCTCTTACTCGAGGGCAAGCGAAGGAAGCCCGCTACCCCCATCCCCGAACGGAGAAGCAGAGAATGGCGGAGGCAAGGGAGGAAATAGAAAGGGCGATGAAAGCCCAACGGGGAGAGACACACGAATCATCCGGACCCTACTGCACAAACGCGGAGAGGAACATTGTACGGCAGATGCTTCAACTAGAGGTGCCTGTCAAGCTGGAGGACCTCCTATACACCATGCCTCAATTGGGAACAGTGCTGTTGGGTACAAAGGTTGATAAACCCAAACCGAGACACACGGATGCTTCCGTACCGGGAAACTCGGTGACAAATCCAATGTTGCTTGCCGTCAACAATGGCAGACATCCAGCCGTGGTGGAGATGGGCATCCTGGGCACCATCCTAACGAATACTATAGTAGACGGCGGATCCGGGGTAAATGTCCTCCCGGAGGACACATGAAAAAAGCTAAGAAAGCCCACTCTGTGGCCACCTACGTTTAACCTGCTAAGTGCCGACCAGCACGGGATTAAACCCCTCGACACGTTGATGGCACAACAAGTCACCGTGGGTGCACAACCATTTGTGCTCGACTTCGTGGTCATTCCATTGAAACAGAAAGGGTATGACACCATACTCAGACGAGGATGGCTGGTGGCAGCGAGGACAAACCACAACTGGAAACGGAATACACTCTCGATGGAGAGCGGAGGCAAGAAGTTTACTATTGATCTCCGGACCCAGTTGGTGAGCGAGGAACTTGCCTCTTCCTCGGGATCGGAATCTGAAGGGGAGAATAACCCACGAGACGAAGGCAGAGAGGGGATGGATTCGGATGCCGAAGGCATACTAAAACTCGGAGGATGCCGTTCGGAGGATGACACAGATTCACTAAATGGATTGTTCCATTGGCAGCAGGAGGACTATGAGATGTTCTCACCCTCCTGTAATGCATTAAGCATCGACGAAGAGGAGCTAGATAAATATCCTCCAAAGTACGGGGAGTATAAGGAAGGAGAAGCTACAATGGACACCGTACCCGCACACCAGTCTAAAAACAAGGAGGAACCCATCTTGTATAAAGAAGCAAAGTTGAAAGAAATAAACCTCGGGGATGAGAGAAATCCGAAAACCATCATCATGAGAGACGACTGGAATCCTGTGTGGAAGATTATAGCCTTCAAAATCTTGATTCTTCTTCTTTTTATGTACGGGAACGAGACCGTGGTCCCTGTAGAATTTATGGTTCCAAGCTTTTGGATCGCCATTGAAAACAGACTCGGCGACAGGGAGAGGGAACGACTGCACACTCTGTGGGCTCTTGACGAACGGATACATGATGGTGGCAACGGGACCAAATTGAAACTTTACCCGAAGAGGATGGATCCGAAAGGAGGGACAGAGCAACCGAGAGGGACTCGGCAGGCGTCCGTACGGGTGACCAGAGAAGCCTCCGGACAGAAAATTGAAAAACACCCGTACGGCTATGCATGACCGTACGCTGGAAAAAAAAAATGAAAAAAAAAAAATCAGACTGTACGGTCGTACGGCATTCAAAAGTGCCACAGCATTGTAGGATGTCGTACGGCTGTCAAGTGTCATACGGCAATAGCATCCATGCCCGTACGTTAATAACATCCGCAATATAAGGTGTCGTATGGCTGTCAAGTGTCGTATAGCAGTGCAATCCACGGCAACCCAAGAGCACCGTACGGCGGTAACATCCATGGTGTTTAAAATACCATACAGTTAAAATGCAGTTTGTACGGCGCCGTATGGAAGGAGTGACAGTATATAGTTGAGCCGTACGGCACTCAAACCCGCAGTCAATGCCGTACGGCAACGGGACCTAGCATTGGCTCGTTTTTTTTTAATGCAGCAGTCACCGTACGGAAGGAAAGAAATAAATAAAAATGATACCGTACGGTACCGTACTAGTCCATAAGACACCGTACGGTACCGTACATGGAAAACGCCAAGCTGAAAAAATAAAAGACCATACGGTACCAAGGCGACGCATAAGGGTTAGATGGGCGTACGACAGCCAAGCCATAAGTAGGATACCGTACGGTTGTACGGCCAGACCACACGCTACAGGAGAAATTAAAAAGCGCAAGGATATATTCGTACGGTCATTGCAGACGATAAAGAAGCCGTACAAACACATAGTTACGGCATTGATCAGTAATAATTTGGTTGTATCTGTACAATACAAAAGGGAGTTAGAGAGAGGGAATCCATACGACACAGACAAGAAGATGCGTAAGGGTTCAGTACAGCATTGGGATGTGTGAAGGGGAAAGCATGAAGGAAGAAATTCATATGGTATTCTAAATAAATAAAAAAACGACGACAAATCAAAACAGTTCAAAATGAATAACGTATGGTACCGAAGGGTAGGACATAATGAGGTAGTAAGGAAAACATAAGCGCTTTACAGAAAAGAGTGTGGGATCAGAAAAAAATCACAAAATGGTGTGTTCCATAGACTTTTGTGTGGGTTTGAAAGTGCTAATTTGGTCCTGGCCCCAGGACCCCGCGGGGGCGCTGCCCCTCGACCCCACTGGGGGCGTTGCCCCCTAGACCCCCAGTCGGTTCAGTTATCAGCCCTTGGAGAGTGTGACCTGTTGATGAGATCGGAGCTGCTATAGGCATGGAGTGTCTGCATGCCAGAGGTGAAGAGAGCACCGGAGCAAGTCTTTCAAGAGGGGTACTACGCTTTGAGGCACTTGGAGTAGGTGTTGGCTGGACGTGAAACTGTCTTGGTGGATGCATAGAGAGCTCAGGAGGAGCTGACCACCCAGTTGGAGGCAGTAGAGCAACACTTGGCTCAACGTAACCAGGAGTTGGAAGCAGAGAAGTTGGCACGGGTGGCTATCAAGGTCAGATTGGCTAGGGAGACAGTATGGTGTTAGCGGAGGCTATACCTGAACAGTATGTTTTGGAGACAAGTTTGGTGCAGGCACGAGAGGAATGGGATGTGACAGAAAAGACCTACTGGACGCAGCATTGATGGGGAGGGCGGCACTTCATCTTTTCAGGGACGCCCCTCTGCCCCTTTTCAGTGATTTTCTTCTTCTATGTGGTGTATTTCATCTCCCTGTTGTTGTAAGTCATCGGAGACAACTTGTTCTTTTGGGGGGGATGATGTTGTCGGGATAATTGTATGTACGGGTTATTATGTTAGTAAAGTATTATGTTACTCTCGGTCGTTAGCAACCGAGAGGTTAGACAGTTACGTCACGACATTTCGGTTGTGACCCTTCAGGTACTTTATATACTCTCTCGGAGGTTGGACACGGGGATATGATTGTATGATCATTACGATGTAAATGTACTTGCCAGTATGGAATGATTAATGAAAGTATTTATTATTCTATGATACATTCTGTGTTTATTATATTTCCCATACTATGTCTGTGCAATACTAAGTTTACCCCAACGGGTAAACAATACTCACCGGTACTACCGGGAACAGTAGATGGTCTACCGGTTCCCTCTAAGCCTTGTAGGCTCAGTTTGCTGAAGAGATATCACCATTAGTCAATGATGATCTTCCCTCTATCTTCTCCTCAGCGGAGCTCTTTGATTCCTTCTTGAACCAAATCTTCTTGACTTCTTTCTCAGTCTCCTTTCCCTTGTTATTCTCTTGATTGCAAGACAGAGTGTTCTTCCTCACCGGTTTGACCGATCCTCCTTTCTTACTCAATGGTCGGTTCCTACAGTCTTTGGCCACGTGACCAACTCTATTGCAGGTGTAACAGACTATCCCAGTTGCCTTCCATGGATTTACCCTTCTTTTGTTAGGTGATTTACACCAGGAGTCATTATGACTATGCATCCCACAGTTAGCACAGTTGGTTGTGCTTCGGTTCTTATTCCTTCTGGAGAATATCGGTCTCGGTGGAGATCTAAATGCCATTGTCTTGGATCTACATTCATCAGCTTTATGTCCAAATTTGTTACATGCGTAGCAATAGCCCTTGAAGCTTCCCCTACTTCCACTGGACACACTTGTGGGGCGAGACCAGCATTCAGTGGTCTTGTGGCCATACTTGCAACAGTTTTTGCAGTAACTGTTGGTTGGCTTTACTAGTGCATTTCTGCAGTTACTTGTTTTATGGCCCGGTTTTCCACAGTGATTGCAAGAAGTGTTGAAGGTCTTTTTACCTTTTTGTTCTACCAGTTTCTTCTTTTCCTTCTTGCTTTTGTTGGCTCCAGATGACTCACCGATTTCCTTGGTGTCTTGTTCAGTGAACCCAAGTCCTGTGGGATTTTTGTGCTTTCTTTGAGCTTTTAGTTGCTCATCAAGCTTGACTGAGTTTTCCTTGTATCTTCTGAGGGTTTCATTCCTTTCTTCAAGTTCTTTCATCTGCTCCTTCAGTTGATACAGCTCAATTGCCAGCCTCTTGCATGCATCATCTTTATCATGTCAAATCTTTTGCATGTTGGCATTTTTTTGAGTGACTATTTGCATGTCTTCTTGAAGTTGCAGAATGACAAGATCACTTTCCCTTACAACTTCTTCAGCCAGATTTCTTGCTCTCTCAGAGGCTATTAGTGATTTAACTGCAGTGTTTCTTTCATCTTCGGCTTTCCTCTTTTTCTCAATCAGTTCAGTCATTCTTAGGGCATTATCTTCCTGATCCCTTTTTAGGTTAGAGATTTGATCGGTTAGGATCTAGTTTCTCTCCATGAGCTCAAAGACTGCCTCCTCAACTTCATCTGATCCACTTTGCCCAGAGAGTTCATTTATTATTTCATTGCTCTCACTCAACTGCAAAGCCAGCTCCTTTCTTTTAGCAAGGGATCTTCTCAGCCTATTTTCAAAAGAGGCAATGATATCATTGACTTCCTCAAGCTGCTTCTAATACCTGTAACCCTCCATGATCTTTTTCTCAAGCTGCTAAGCTTTATATCTAAGAGAACTTAGCTCTAATACCAATTGTTATTCCTAACTGGTTACTAAGAGGGGGGGTGAATCAGTAAATACTATTTCTATCTCCAATTAAAACTTGTATAAAGATTCTTGTAGGATAAACAGAATGTAAATAACCATTCATAAACAGAAATAGAAATACTCAAATCAACACATCATATATACGTGGAAACCCTCGGTTAGAAGGAAAAAATCACGGTGAGACAAAGCTCACAACTTAACTACTGCAATAATAAAGATGCCCTGTTAGGAGCTTACAAAGTACTTGCAAGAGTGCTACCCGGTAAAGGGATTTGGTAGAAGATTAGTTAAGATCTTGACTCTGCTAGGAGCCACCTTGTTAAAAGACTTTCAACATCAATTAAGATGCTACCCGGTTAAAAGATTTATACAAAAAACCTATTAGGGTTCACCCTGATAGAGGGATTTGAATATTCTATAACAGTATGAAAGCAGTGATCTTAATTGACACTCTCTGTTTGATTAGAGCATACATGTTGACCTTCCTGTTTTGCCTGGTTGTTGATCCTTTCTGCCTTTCACCTCTATGATCATAGCTTCTCTCAGAATATATCTCTCCTGCTCTGTATAATCAACAACTCTTCTTTTTGTGTCCTATAGCCTGTATTTATAAGAAATTAATCTTATTAAAACCTAACTCATAGAACCGCCAAGCTGTAAACTCACCCAAAAATCATGCAGCAAAAAGCTTTGCAAAATGATCTTGAGTTTACCTTGAAACATCCGCGTAGAAATAAAACTAACTCCTGTTAAAAAGCTAACTCCAGTTCTAAACAGTGGATGCTCCGTATAATTCGGTTTTAAATCAAACAGCTCTGCATAATCCGGTGCAGATTATTATGCAGTCAACCGGTTCAATCTTATACCCGGTTCATCCCCTGTATGCACTATAAGACCGGTACTATGTACTCTGTTTAGTCTATCGGTGCCTATAAAATAATATGAACGATCTACCGGTGTACCTATACCGGTGGGAATTATGTTTGCTTTTAACTTCACCAATGACAACTTAACTTTGCCAACATCATGTTTCATGGATCAAGGATGAGCATAAATTGTTGGTAAGTGAGCAATGTATTGTGAAATTCAAGATTGGAAATTGCTTTGATGAAGATTTGTGTGATATTATGCCTATGGATTATTGTCATATTTTGTTGGATAGACCTTGGCAATATGATAGACATGTTGTGCATGATGGTAGATTGAATCAATATACTCTTTGGGTAAATGGAAGAAAGAAAACATTCTCGCCTTTGATTGAAGTTCCAGATGAGATAAACTGTACTACTGTGAAAATTTGCATGGTTAATGGAAAGCAATTTGAGAAAGACGTGAAGAAAAACCAAGCCTGTTTTGCTATAATTCCTGAGAGGTCGAGTTGTGGCAGTAATGACCGAGTGACAAAAAATAGTGATGGTCGGGCAACTGAAGACAGTAGAGACCGAGTGCCAGTAGAAATTGAAAACTTGTTGAATGAATACAAGGAGATTGTTGCAGAGGATATTCCTGATGGTTTACCACCGGTAAGAAGTATAAGTCATTGTATGGATTAGATTCCTAGAGCTAGTTTGCCGAATAAAGCACCATATAGATTGACACCTAGTGAGAATGAAGAACTTAACAGGCAAGTGCAAGAGTTGTTGTAGAAAGGTTTGATTAAAGAAAGCTTGAGTCTATGTGTTGTACTTGTTGTGTTGGCACCTAAAAAGAATGGAGAATGGAGAATTTGTACTGATTCCAAAGCTATCAACAAGATAACAGTGAAGTATAGGTTTCCTATGCCAAGGATGGATGATATAATAGATTGTTTGAGTGGAGCAAAGTATTTTACCAAGATTGATTTGAAGAGTGGTTATCATCATATCAGAATCAGAAAAGGTGATGAATGGAAGACTGCTTTCAAGACAAAAGATGGTTTGTATGAGTGGTTGGTTATGCCTTTTGGTTTGACTAATGCACCTAGTACTTTCATGAAGTTGATGAATGAAGTTCTCAAGAGATTCTTGGGTAAGTTTGTGATTGTTTATTTAGATGAAATTCTAATATTTAGTAAGACTAAAGAACACCTTGAGCATATTCGACAAGTGTTGCAAAGATTGAAAGAGGAGAAGCTACTAATTAATTTGAAGAAGTGTTCCTTTATGCAAGAGGAGATTGTGTATTTAGGATTTGTGATTTCAGCTAATGGTTTGAAAATGGACCCTAAGAAGGTTAAAGCAATTCTGGAGTGGCCTACACCTGAGAACATGGGTAAGGTAAGATCATTTCATGGTTTGGCTAGTTTCTATAGAAAGTTCATTAAGAATTTCAGTTCTGTTTGTAATGCTATGACTGGAATTATGAGAGGAGATAAAAAGGATTTTAAGTGGACACATGGAGCTGACAAGAGTTTTGAGACTTTGAAACAAAAGGTTGCCGAGTTATTTGTGTTAGCTTTGCCTGATTTTCATAATGTATTTCAAATTGAGTGTGATGCAAGTAGTAGTGCAATAAGAGCTATGTTGAGTCGAGAAGGTAAACTTGTTGCTTTCTTTAGTGAGAAGTTGAATGAAGCTAAAACAAAGTATTCTGTGTATGATCAAGAGTTTTATGCTATTGTTCAAGCTTTGAAAAAGTGGAGACATTATTTGATTCCTAAGGAGTTTGTGTTATATACTGATCATAAAGCTTTGTAGTATTTGGGAAGTCAACATAAGTTGAATCAAAGACATGAAGTGGGTGGAATATTTACAGAGTTTCACATTTGTGATCAGGCATAACAGTGGAGTTACTAACCGAGTTGCAAATGCATTGAGCAGAAGACATTCTTTGTTGACCGAGATGAAGGTTTCAGTTCTTGGTTTTGATGAGATGGACTTGTATGATACTAACCCTGATTTTTTTGAGGTGTACAGAGAGTGCAAAGCACCAAATATGTCAAAACAACCGAATATGTTTGAGGTGTATTTCATTCAAGAAGGTATGTTGTTCAAAGGAATTCAGTTGTGTATACCAAGAAGTTCCATGAGAATTAATTTGATTACGGAAAAGCATTGTGGTGGATTGGCTGGACATTTTTGAATTGATAAGACATTGAGTTTGCTTAAAGAAAAGTATTATTGGCCACATATGTATAAGGATGTTCAGAAGTTTGAAAGGAGTTGTAGAATTTGTCAAGTTGCAAAAGGAGTAAGTTAGAACACTGGATTGTATACACCTATTTTTGTTCCTGAGAAACCTTGGAGTGACATCAGTATGGATTTTGTTTTGGGATTACCTAAGACAGCAAGAGGGTATGATTCCATATTTGTTGTTGTGGATAGATTTTCTAAGATGGCACATTTCATACCATTTAAGAAGACATCAGATGTAGTGCATATTGCTGAGATTTTCTTCAAAGAGATTGTTAGATTGCATGGATTACCTAGAAGTATTATCTCTAACCGAGATAGCAAGTTTGTTGGTTATTTTTGGAGGACTTTGTAGAAGAAGATGGATACTGAGTTGAGGTTTAGTTCTACATTCCATCCACAGACAGATGGATAGACAAAGGTTGTGAATAGAAGCTTGGGTAATTTGTTGATATGTTTAGTTGGAGATAACCCGAGTAATTGGGATATGGTATTGGCACAAGCTGAGTTTGCATATAATAATTCTGTAAATAGGAGTTCGAGAAAAACACCTTTTGAGATTGTTATTGGAATGCAACCTAGAGGAGTATCAAATTTGAGGGATATTGTTGGTGAAGAAAAGAGAAGTGTTGAAGGGGAAATATTTGCTGATTTTATGAAGTCTTTAAATGAGGAAGTGAAGTTGAAGTTGGAACAAAGTAATCAGAAAAATAAGGAAAATGCTGACAAATCTAAGAGACATCATGTTTTTGAAATTGGTGATGAGGTAATGGTTCATTTGAAGAAGGGTAGATTTCCTGTTGGAACATACAGTAAGTTGAAGATGAAGAAGTTTGGTCCTTGTAGAATTTTGAGGAAGTTTGACAATGGTAATGCTTATGAAGTTGAGTTACCTGATGACATGGATATATCTCCTATATTCAATATTGCTGATTTGCATAAATATCATGAGTCAGATGATGAAGTTGTTATACCAGATGATTATCCTAAGAAGCAGGTTGAAGAGGTTGAACAGATATTGGATCAGAAGACTGGTAAAGGCACAAGAGGAAGAGATTACTATGACTATTTGGTGAAGTGGAAGAATAGACCAATTGAAGATGCTTCATGGATTTCTCAATCTGAGTTGAATTCAGCTCAGGTTGTGACATCTCAATGATTTAGGAGAATCATTTCTTTCAAGCCCGGTTGTCTAATGCAAGAGCATCCTGGGTTGCCTTGCTATCCTGCTCATTTTGTTCATTCTGCCAGTAAGTGTCGAGTTGCAGTAAGTGCCGAGTTGCAGTCTTTGCCGAGCATTCCTGTGTGCCGAGTTTTCCAGTGTTGGCCGAGTATTCCTGTGTGTGCCGAGTTGTCCAATGTTGGGCAAGCGTTCCTTCTTGTGCCGAGTGAACCTGTTATTTGTTGATGCTCGGTTCTTCTTTGATTGAGTTTGTCTGTGTTTGGTTCTTAGTTGGAGCCGACTTATGTATTTAATTTAGATCGTGAATTTAATGTTTGCATCTTGTCTTGGGATGGGTGCAGACCGTTTTGTGGTTGTCCTAAAATGTAATGATCTAGAATCTTTTGTAAGCCGTTTCGGCAAGTATAAATAGGGATGTCTAGGTATAGAGAAGTAGTGGTAGAGAGAGTTAAAAAGAATAGTAAGTAGATAGAAGAGGAAGATAGAAAGGGAGATAGAATCTAAGTCTAGATTTTCATAAATCTTGTTGGCCCTAACCCGAAAGGCCTCACAGTCGGGCATGTATGCAGATAATTGCATGAATCAATAAAGCATCAGTGTTGTTCCTTCTCTCCTTGGCGTTGTTCTCTGTTTTTGTTTCTGTTGTGTTTACTCTGCAAGGTGGCTGGATAGTTAGGTGTGTCTATGGCCCTAGCTTTCACAACCGTCCTTGCGCCAATATATCACGTCTAGATTCTAATGCAATAGAGTGTTATCCCATGAATGTCTAGTGGAATTCAGATCATTGATACCTTCTAGAATTTATTTGGCTACATCAAGTCTCAACGCGTAACAACATTATGCAAGGAAAAGTCTTTTGGTACATTTGGTACCCCACTCATCCTAATTATGTGAAATAATGTCTATTATTCAAGTAGGTGAATATGATAGGATGCTTGGACTGATATTTTAATGAGCCAAAATCCAAACAAGATGCCAGCTATGAGTGTCAAATGGCATTTATCTATAATAAATTTGGTTGTTCATGCTATAATTCTCACCTTGAGATTTTATTATTACTCTTCATACATGTGTTGTGACCTTTTCACACATCACCTCATTGCAAATGGGAACTGCCTCTTTTCGCTGAATAAGCCAAGTCTTTTTGTAGTTAGTGTCATCTCCTGACCCTTGAAATACATTGGTGATTTGTGCTTGTGATCAAAAGGGTTTTAAAGGGAAATTTGAATAAAGTATTAAAAAATACTTCAAGACGCCTACCAGTGATGTTTTTGAGTGTTCTGACAACTTACTATTTTTAGTAATTTCTATTTTTCGTAAGTCTATTTCTTACTATGTTACCCTAGGTTTCCAGGAAGGGGGTCGAGGGGAGGGGGAAGGGAGAAATGGGTTTCCGAGATGAATTTTTATTTGTCAGAGCAGGGGATGACAGTGGGAACAGCTATATAAAAAATAGCAATTTTTTTAAAAATATAGGGAAATTTTAAATACTCATAAAAACATGGATAAAGCATGCTTATATAAATTATAGAACCTTAACATATAATGTTTGTGTTAAATAATTTAACTTTAGAGTTCACATGAGAGTGGAAATCAAACAAATTATCAAAATTGAAACATTAATTTTATGGGACAGCCAAGGGAAACGTTTCAGGAAGTTTCCGAGTTTCTAGGACGTCCCGGAAACTCGGACAGGTCAATTTTTGCTAGAAATGCGTCCCCGGGTAACACTAATTTCTTAGTAAATTTCATTGTGTCTTCGTTTGGCCTAATTTTGTGTTTGGACAAGCTTAGTATTTTTAGTAATTTCTATTTTTAGTAAGTATAGTTTTGGTAACAAGTGAAAGTTAACTATGAATGAAACATTTATCCAAAATCGTGTCCAATGAGATGAACAAGGAAGTAGATGATGAAATTTCAATTAAGTCTGAAAATCCTCCTTAAAGATCCAAGTGTGTCAAGAAATTCTATATGGATGCAATTATTTAGAAGAGGAGGATGCTTCCCAAATTCCAAATTCCTACTCTAGGGATAAAGTGCACCAAGAGAGCCTCCATAAGTGCAAATCTCAAGGAGAGCAGGATTCCTCCCAAAATGAAAAATCCTCCTTCCCCCGCAAAGTGCGCCAAAAAAATCTTGCTGAGGAGAAAAATTAAAAAATTTGGCCAAGGAAAAATCCTCCTTCACCTCCAAAGTATACCCAAGCATTCAAATGGCATGAAGAAATTAAAAACTTAGGCTAAGTATGGAGAAATTCTTCCTCTCCTTCTGATATGTGCAAAAGCATTCAAAACATGGATCACATTGAAATTTGACTAAGGCAATGAAGTAGAAATTCCCTCTCCAGATCTCAAATGTGCCCATGGAAGAAAAGTGACTAGAGACATAAGATCCTAAGGAGATATTTTGATAAAACATGGCATTCTTGACAAGTCAGAAAATGATAAAACATCAAGGATTCATCTATCCAATCCAAAGGCAACATCAAGACATCAAGAAACATGGAAATCCAAGGTGAAATATGTCAAAGTTCCAAACAATCTAGTTCAAGGCATTCAAGGTTCAAGACCTCAAAGATCAAAGTTCGAGTACAAATGTAGATGGAAGAATGCAACATCTTGAATTTCCTCTAGAAATCTAAGACCATAGTCAGGCGGTTTTGTGTGAGAAAATCAAAAATGACAGAATTGTCAACAAGGGAGTCCAATCCATTTCAAGAAAGTGAATTCCCAAGCAAGTGCATAAAAGGAAGAAATGATCAAGGAGAGACAGTTTCAGAAGAGTTAATCAAAGTTAGAACCTTGGTCAGAAAATATTGTACGTGATGAGTTACTGAGTCTACATGGCACCCAACATGTTGACACAGTGCGCAATCATCTTCACCAGCTAATCAAAGGTCTTCAAGTTGACATGTCCATATTCAATGAACCCAACCTATCCAAGAAAGCTTCTAGAAGGCAAATTTCACAATGCAACAACCTTCTATTTTGTTATTGGTTTATATTTAAAAGGACGAGTGTCCCCACATGTAATTTTCTCATTTGTCAACTTGGCCCCACTTTTCTATGCCACAAAAGCTATTGTTAGTAAAACCCTAATTAGGGTTCCATCTTGTAATCTTGGCCCTTGATTTCGAGTCAATCTCGGTTGTTCATTTGTGCAAGGAGCTCTATAAAAGGCCTTGTCTTCTCATTTGCAATATATAGTTAGCTCATTAGAAGTAAAGATCTCTTGCTCCTTAGAGTAGAAGTAGGATAGGAGAAGAAGAAGAAGACATTGTTGTAAGACTTAGAGAAATAAAATTTGATTTCATTGAAGATATGGTGGATTCATGTTTATTTCAACTTGTTGTATGGCATTCCTCCAATTTCTCAATTGTTAAACGAAGTGCTTTGATTTCAATGGAGAATGTAGTGGTGTTTGATAGATTTCCATGGCTCATACTTTTGCATCTTGTTGACTATGAGTTGAAATGTGAAGTTAGCCTGAGCCCTTTTTTTATGGATGCTCTACTTCAATCATCGAATGTGCATTGTTCATTATGATGGTGTTCATTATGATATGAAAACTCTTTGCATAACCCTTGGAAGATTGCACCAGTTCTTGTGAAGCCATGTGATGTCCCCTTCCTTGAGATGGAATTTTAAATTATAAAATTAAATATAAAATAAATAAATAAATACGACATTAGAATAATAGGAGTAATAATTAAATAATAAGTAAACCAATAATAAAATCAATATAATATATTAATGTTAATATATAAAATATTATCATAATGTGAATTTGAAATATATATATTATCATTCCTAATTAACTAGTGTTGCCATTACTAAATTAAACACTATTGATAACATTATCATTTAATCATTAAAAATAATCATTTAATAATGATATGTATAAATTAAAACATTAATATTATTATTATTTAACTATTAATAATAATCAGTTAATAATGACATACATAATATTATTAATAGTATATTAATATTATTATTAATATTAACCATTCAATAATAATAAACATAAATATATAATATTATATATATTATTATATAATATATTAATAAAATATATATATATATATATTATAAAATACATATTATAATATATATATTATACAATATTTATATTATATAATATATATATTATAATATAAATCGTAATATATATTATGAATTAAATTAAAAAGAAAAATAAAAAAGAATACTGTGAGCAGTCGCACTCCCTAAGGGGTAGTGACAACAGTGAGGAGGGGAAGTGACTCCCCCTCCCACTCCCATATATTATGCAAAGTAAAATAAAAAGAAAAGGGGGAATAAAGAACATCACAGTCAAGAGAAATAAAAGAACATTGCAGTCGGGAGTAATAAATAAATAAAAAACATTGCAGTCGAATGTAATAAAAAATATTGCAGTCGATCACTTGGTAAGAAATTAAAATATATATATATATATATATATATAGATATATATATATATATATATATAGATATATATATATATATATATTTCCAAAGGATTGCATTTCTATTTTATATAAAAATTGTTTGTAATATATTTGATGTCTATTAAATACATGCGCAATTAAGATCTGAGAAATTATATTATAGGCATCATATGTTTTTGGATTTCTTATAAATCTTAATATATAATTATGTAATTTTTTGGTACATTTATATGTCTGCCCAAATTGATGATATGGAGACCATAGAGAGAATAAATTTTATATTCATTAAGAGATCGATCCCATGTCTAGAGGGGACTAGAGGAAATTGTTATAGTTTCCCTAGTCTCGAGATTGTTATAATCTCACCATAAATGATGATATGGATTCCATATAAAATGAATCTTATGTTCATTAGAGATGGATCCCCATATCTGGAGGGGGCTAGAGGAAATTGTTATAGTTTCCCTAGTCTCGAGATTGTTATAATCTCACGTAGGCAGTATATATACTGATTGCCAGTCATATGCATATGCGTAGGCTTGGAATGCATTTATTGCTTCCAAGAGATTCTTATGGGCAGTGCTCTATGGGATGACGTGTCGATAGCCCGGTTGCTTAAAGTGGATCTTATATCCCTCAAGCCGAGAATCGGGAATTCTGTGAAGCCCAACCTAGAGGCAGCCTTAAGAATCAAATTCCCCCCTTACTAATGTAGAGTAGAGTATAAGTCATATAAATGTTACATATCCTTTGTACTATCGTTGATTTTGCAGGAAACTATAAAGGGAGAATAAGAGGGGACATTACAAGCCATTGCTGAGTTTGGCAAAGCAAAACTTGGATTATTTGGAATTCGTCCATTAGAGCACTATCCGTTGATATCATCGCCCTTAGGAGTAGATTTAGATCATTCTAACCCCTTCCCCTTTAATTTTAGTTCATTTCAGTTAAGTTCGTTCAAAGAGAGAAGCATCACAAGATTGCTACATCCAATGCTAAAGTTCGAGCCACTACATTCAAGAAGTGTAGAACAATATCAAACATAAGTCCCCCTTGGATTACCAACATACACCAAGCTAAATGAGCACATATCCAGCATAAAGTCGCGAGTTCACACTAGGAACCTTGGATTCGCCTCTATGATCTTCACAATCTTAACATACAAGGGGCCTTATCTCGAGAGAAGATAGAGTGTGTTGTTTTGAAAACACACACACCCCATTGCAAATGGGGACCCCCACTTTCTTGCTGAGTTTCGTAGCATTTTGCTTAGTGGTTTGGTGGTTTGTTAGAGTCGTCTTAGCTTGGGAGCAATTTTGGCAGAATTCAGATTTGGATGAAGTAGAAAACTTGGACAATGTAGAGGTGTGTGATGCAAGGAATTGAACTCTTGGGAAAAATGGGAAGTGATGAGTGCAAATAAACTCTTGTTTCAAGCCAAAAATTCCTAACATGGGTCTGATTTCCGACCTGCAAAACGGAGTTGTATAAGTTAGTTGCCAGGGTCTGATACACATTTTGCTCAAATTATCTCAAAGTGTGGAGTAAATTTTGATGACATTCCTAAACAATTGCACAATTCTGATCTTATTCCCATGAAAATTCCTAAGCAATGCCTAAAACATGACCTGTCTTGTGTGCAAAATTCAAATAGATGCCTTACTTCCAATTAGCATTTTATGGAAAATGACAAAACATGGTGGAAATTTAACTAGCATATTGATTAAAGGTCTTAAGGCGAGGGGTGAAATCTGGGAGTTGTCAATCAAAATTTCAAGCATTTATCAAGGATCCAACCTGATTCCCCTACATTTATCCAAGCAAACATCAAACTTACAACTAGCATGGTGCATTTATCCTGATCAAGATAAGAATTCCGATCTGCATTTGTAATGATTTATCAAAGCACTTATTTCGCACCTCCATATTGATAAGAAAACCCTAGGGCAAGTTTAAAATCTGATTGATTTGGATGAAATACCAAACCCTTACCGAAAATTCAACCAGATATTAAGCACTTATCCTAACAATGGTCTGATTTCTGACCTAGGGCAGAGCAAATGCCAAACAAAGGTCCAAATTCCGACCTGATTGAGAAGAAATTCCAAATAAGCATGCAATTTCTGCCCAGCAAGATGAAAATCTGAACTTTCTATGACAAAATTCCAACACTTGGCATTTTTTTCAAGTGAAATTTCCAAGCTAGGTCGGAAGTCTGACCTGACTTGGAACAAATTTACAATCATGGTTGAAAATCCGACCTTGGTTAGGACAAATTCCAACAGCATGATGAAATCCAATTTGCACAGGAGTGAAGAATCTTGAAAAAGAGGTTGAAATCTGGGTTTGTAGGTGAAATTCCAAGCATGACCGATTTGTTTATCATGTCCTTAATAAACATTGAAACAAGATTAAGTCAACAATGAAATCTGATGTGCATTTGGAAAAGAGAATCCAAGGACTAAGCAAAATATGAGCTTTTTATAGCAAAGTTTCTTTGGAATGGAAAAATTTCTAACACTTAGCAAGTTTTTTAGAATGATCTCAATGCAAAATTTCCAAGTGAGGTCGGAATTCCGACCTCCCTTGGGATAAGTTCCTAAGAGAAGTCAGATTTCCAACCTCCCTTAGGATTAATTCCTAAGACTTTGCAAATGTCCGCCCAGCACTTGAAGTAGATGTCGAACACACAAAGCTGATTTGATTTAAGCAAGGTGGAGATCTAAACACCTGGAATTCAATTTGATCTGGAAATCTACAATGCATTTTCAAGATTTGGGGCGAGAATTCAAACACTTAAGATCAGAAAAGCATGTCAATTAAACAAAATCTGACTTGTCTAAAATGAAAATCTAAAAAAGGTAAGTAGAATGCGGTTTGCTTTTGAATGAACATGGACTTCCATTATTTAAACCTTAAAAACAGGATTTCCAAAAGAGGTCAGAATTCCGACCTCCCTTGGAACAAAATTCCAAGAGGGGTCGGATTTCCAACCTCCCTTGGAATTAATTTCCGAAGAACCTAAGAATTCCACCCAGTACTTGAAATGAAAATCTAAAAATGTAAGCTGGAATTTGGTTTGTAGCAAGCTGAAATCCAAATGTGTAAGAAGGAATTCAATTTGATTGGGAGATCAGCAATGCATTTGGCAAGGATCCAAACCCTTGACATGGGAAATCCATATGATCTGAAAGAAACCTGATTAAATCTGATTTGCCAATGTAAAATCTGAATGGGCAAAGTGAAACTCAATTTGTTTTTGGATGGACAAAGGCTTGCAACAGTCATGAATTGGATTTCCAAGATAGGTCAAAATTCTGACCTCCCTTGTAACAAAATTCCAAGAGGGGTTGGAATTCTGACCACCCTTGGAGCTACTTTCAAATGCCCCTATGAAATGTGTGATCCCCATAGACAGATATGCTACTTGCAAACCTGGTCAGCCACATAAGGAAAGGTGTGAAGATAAAACTAAAGGCAATCAGGTCGGTCATCTAAAAGGGAGGAGTGAAATGAAACCCAATCAAGTCAGCCTAAAGAAGAGTTGAACAAATTGCTAATAAATTGAAATGCAAGGTCAGGTCGGCTCATATTAATTTCCCAATGAACATGACTCATGAGATGAACGCCTATAAAGAAGAGGTTCAGTGCCCTATTTCAGAACATCAATGCAATTCAAACATTAATTCCGAGAGCAGAGAAGTCCTGATAAAGATGTGAAAATTAGAGAAGAAATTGAAAAATCAAACAATCCTTGTCATTCAATTGGGAATTAAACTCACTGGAGATTGAGCAATCAGAATTTGAAAATAAAGATCTCCTAGCTACAGCCTGAAAGTGCAAATTTTGGCGAACTTTAAATCTTGAAGAAACTCAGAATTTTACAAAGATTCCAATCAGGTATAGCTTGGGATCAAATTTGCTAATGATAAAATTATGAAATCAAGTGGCTTGCTGGGTGTTTTCAAGGGGAAATTGAGTATTTCAGACTCAGACAATCAGAAATTGGTTTTGTGAAATTGGTAGGTTGTGATAGAAATGTTAAGGTTTTTAAAGAGCAAATTTTCAAATCAGGTGCAATTCACAAATTGTTTTCATTAAAAATGATTTTTCTTCTTATATATATTTCACTTTAACACAAGGTCTTTCTCTTGTTTTGCGAGGGAACAAGGAGGATGCTTAAGCAAGTGCATAAGGAAAGGAAGATTTGAAAATTGCACAAGGAGAAAAGGACACCACAACTTCAAGACTTCAACCAAGACAAAAGAAAAAGGAAGAGTTGGACTTGCAAAGTTCAAGTCACAACTATAAGGGATTCCAAGGTCAACATAGAGGAGATCCAATATCAACATGGAGATAACAAGCAAGAATATGTTCGAGGCCGAGCCTCTTCATGTGCAAGGATGATTCCAACACCAAGGTCAGCATGGGAGCATCAACAAGGCATTTGCAAGTCATTCATCAAGCTAGCAAGAAGGTTTCAAGCTAGAAATCAAAATGAAAAATGGAGGTGCAAGTGCAATAACCTACAAGGGAAAGGATTATGAGATGCCTTGCTTACATCTTGTCTTGCAAAATGATTCAAGAAGGCATCATTGATCAATGTCGTATATCCAAATTTTTTGGAAACCTCAACTAAGGGTGATGATCGAATTGCAAATATACACATTTCATGGAATAAGGAAAGCTAGCATGCAAATCAAGTTCAAAATCATGAAGAAAGATCAAGGCCAAGACATCAAGATAAGAACTATTTCAACTACAAGTTCAAGAACATGTCAACGAGAAGATTTCCAAAACAAAGAGGATGAAGAAGTGGAGTTGAAACAAAGGTTACAAGATAAACATGCTGAGGTGGTGCCCACTCATCTTCAACCAACCAGAGGATTCCAACTTGTCATCCAATCAAGCTGCTCTAAGTGTACATTTGGAATGCATTTAATGTATTCCCACAATGAATTTTCTCAATGATTCATCCTCAAATGGATATGTGTGTCTGCCCCGTAGGGTGTAGTTTAATGCATACAAGAATATAGAGATTATACAGGAAATGTAACAGACACAGAAATATCAGAGAACTCACAATTGCTTCTTTATTAATTCCATCAAGTGTTTACAACATATGACACCAAAATGCACAACAGCAATTACCACAATGCCAACATTACAATGATATCTTTCGGATGCAAGTACATGACATATATAAAGGTCGAAGGGGTGCAAGCGCCAACTGTCGCAACCATTCCCAACTACCTACCCTTCGACCAAACTAACAAGTACTAACAACGCTTAATTTTACCCGACAACAATGTGTTCAAAAGAAATGTAATTTTCTCATTGGTCAGCATTTAATGTTTGTAGCTAGTAGTTACATTAAGATAATTTGAAATAATCTAGGTCATTGATCTTGGATCACTTTGAGCCATCTATTGTACTTGAAGCCACTATATAAGGCTTGGTCAAATCATTTGTGAGGGGGGAGATTTGGAGAATACTGAGGGGGCGAGGGGGGGAAGTGAATCAGTATAGCAGATTTTAATTTTTAAAACGTACATAAAATATGAAATAAGCAGCCACAAAGAAATAAACACCAGATTTCTTATGGAAAGCCCTTTCGGGTAAAAAACCACAGCATACAAAGCTTCAATTGTCAAAAATGGGCACCAACCCAGATTACAAACAAGAGCACCAACCCTCTTCAAAGCACAAACTTCAAACTGCTGAAGCACCAATTCAAAATACACGTAAATTTAAGAGAGCTTCTCAGACCTTCCATCCAAAATCACATAAAACCTCTAGCAGCAGTATACATATCAAAGAATATGAGCTAGCAGCAGACCATCACACATTCCTTTTCAAAATGATTTTCACAATCAAATGTCAGCAGATGTGAAACTTAAGACATTTTATTTACTATCTCAAACATGTAGATTGTTTAAGACCAATCTAATATGTTCAATTCTGGTCCAGATTCCAGAAAACACCAACATTTTTTTGTCAAAAAGAAAACATGCCCAGGCTTGTGAGAAAGCAACTACAACACCTTGCAAGGATTAGCTTCATAATCTGCAAAAAAAACTTTGCATACAGACTCTATCACCATTGATTCATATCCAGAAATTTTGCTCCAAATACTACTATCAATAACACAACTTCATACACTGTTGCAAGCCCTAGTTCCTTCACGCACAAACAAAAGCACAGCCCCTGAAAAAAACTGCTTCAGAATTTATTTATTTTCACAAAGAAAAATAACTACATCTTGAATGGACAAAAATCACTAACTCAAAACTGAATTTCATACCCAGTCATCATTTTTTAATGCACAGCTGCTCTAGTAAAATACCATCTACATATGTTACACCAAAAAGGCCTCTCATTTCAACCGTAACATTTCTTACGCTGCATGAGATTATTCACCCAATCAAAGAAATAACGTGTCAAACAAATTAATGACAGCCACACCGTTAGACAGCAACATTTTTCTATATTTTTTTAAAAGTGTTACACACTCTTTCAATATAAAACGGCTGACTGAACATGAAACGGCAGCTCCCTATTTCTATCCAACTCAAAGAAAAGTGCCCAGCTAATAATAAGAGTCGTCACACCATTCATATTTCTCACACGACCTCCCAAGACTATTAAGAAAAGATTACTCTGTTGAATCTGAAAGTAACGCACGACTGTACTTGATTGCATAGCCTCTAATAATGTAACACATGATGAGAAGTAATGCCTACCAATAGTTTCTGTATACTCAAATATCTTCTTCACCAAATTTAGCTGCCAAGAACAAATTCTGAAAGCGTCTATAATCCTGAAGCCGTCCAAGCATTGATTTTAGGAGGCGAACTTTGAAATATGATAAAATCTCCGCACATTATTTTCTTTCTGTAGGAACTCATTTATAAAGCTTGACAAATATTTATAGCTCCATTGACAATTCAAAGATGAGATGGCATATAGTCTAACACTTCGCACAACAAGCAAACAAATAGCCAGTTGAGGTAGACAGGCAACCAGCTCAAGTAGCCAAGCAAGCATCTTAAAAGCAGCTCAAGCACGTCAACTAAGCAAGCAAGCAGCTTAACCAAAAATTCTAATACACTAAGTGATCCTCTAAAGTTGATACAAGCTTGATCATTAACCTTTGACATCAATGACAATATATTCAACAATTGTTGCTAAAATGCTGCCAAAGTAAATGCAGATTCATTGTTGAATGCGTGGTTAATTACTTGTGTTATTTTGGAGTGTTGCATGGTTCCTATTTAAAATAAGATTTGCATATGTTAAGTAGTTGTTTAAGTTTAGTTGAATCGAAGATATTGTTGTTGGTGATTCATAGTAAGTATACCTTTTGGTACTTGTTGATCGCAAGTAACGGTGCAAGGTTAATCTGAACTCACTACAAGCACTTAACTTCAATTGGGAATGTTCATTTTGGATTGCACCAAAATTGGGTATTTGAATAAAGGTTAGCATATTAAAAATCATACACACACCCTTAGACGATTGTACCTTCTCTTGCGTAATTGTTTAAGTTGGTGAAGCAAGGGTTGGTTTAGTTTCACTTCATCATCAATAGTCTCTTGCATCGGTAGAGTTAGAGGTAGAAGTAGGTTAGATTCTTAAACCCAATGCTTTTTGCACTTTGCTTTATTAGAATTGGTTGAAGAGCTCGCATTGCCAAATCATTCCCATTTAGAAAGTTGATGTCCCATTGAATGAATAGCGGCAACCCTCACGTGGTTACCAGCAACTCACATCATTAAACTAAGTTATATCCAACACAAAGTCGCTAGTTCGCAGTGTAACCTTGGGATTGCCTTATTTGATCACACAATTGCCATATTGTTTAGCATATGAGGTTTCCTTGTTCAAGAGAGGATGGGATACTTAGTATTTTATTCTGCATGTTGGAATGGTCACAAAACTCACATCAACAAAGTGTCATTTGGCACTTAATTTTGTGTTCGTATGGTCATAAAACACCCCTCAACAAAATTGGTTCTAGGAGGGCTTGCATTAAAGAATTTGAGGATCGTATCAACAGAAAAAAATTCAAGTGGAGAAGCTATTTCAAGAACCACCCTACCCTTCATCATCACGCCATAACAGAATTGGCGCTAGGAGGGGTTGAACATCAAATCGTTCATTTCATAATCAGAGTTTGTCGAAATCAGAACCAAGTGAAGAAATTCAATTGGTTGCAAACAGTATGCTTTCAAGCGTCAAATTAGAGATATGTTAGATCTCTCAAAAGTCAAAAAAAAATTTAAAAAAGTGAAAAAATCAAAAATTAAAGAAAAAAACAAAAAACAAAAATCGAAAACGAAAGAGTTGTTGATCGATCAACGACCGTTTTGTATTTCTTGTTGTCAAGGTAGTCTCCTATTGGATATTGTTCAGATTCAAGAGGATTTGAATGCACAGTTGCACCCCAGGAATTTGTCTCAATTTGTCCTACCAGGGAGATTCCGAATTCATGAGACTACCAAGCATGTGGAGATGAATTGCTTGACCTTCTTGTCAAGGATAGAGCTGTTGTTGAAAGGGAAGATCATCTTTTGGGATTTTCCAAAGCCAGAATTGTGCATACGGCGTGATGATAATTGCAATGGAAATGATCCTTTCTCAAGATTCAAGTTGAGAATTCAAAGTCAGATTGAGATTGGTAATATACAACTCGAAGGTGTGTTTTGCTTCCCCACTAGTGTCAAGTTCACAATGCACCTCACTCAGAATTCACTAGTCCACTATGTGAAGAGGCCATCAACCAAGCTAGATGTCACTTCGGATTATCAAAATTACCAAGGAGATGCATCTAGAATGAGCATCTTAGTCCTGCATCAAAGAAACAAAGCATTGCAATGTCACCAAGTTGTGAAGGAAGAAAAGTAGAAGAAGATAGTATAAATGAATCAAGCATCCAAGTGGATGACGATTGTTCATGCCTCACACCTAAAGAAGTTGTTGGAGTCAAAATCCAAGAAGCCATAGAAGACCTTCAAGAAATGACAAGTCATATGCAACCCTTGGAACATCAACATATGGGGATCAAATTGTTGTTGCAAGTGAAGAAAGACAATTGCAAGACAAAGAAAAACATTATAGTACCTCTCATGAAAGAGAAAAATTTGATCAACATTTGATATTGCAATGGAAGGAGTATTCAAACGAAGAAATCCTTGACAAAGAAGTGCATTCACATATTGTTAAGATGCAGAAACTATTAAGTGTCTTGGAACAAGATGAAAAATCAGATTATGGACAAGCCACCACAATGCAAGCAGAATTGGACAACCAATCAAGTTGGTGCTAGATCCACTACTCAAGATCCAAGAAGAGCTTTTAGAGGAAATTGCACTAGAAGAAACACTGCGTGATGAGAAAATTGCCATGATATAAGTAAAATATGAAGAGCAATTCAGGTTGGTGCTACGACCATCACCAAAGGTAGAAGAATAACTAGCGAGTGGAATGTTTCATATTTTTCAAATTTCCAATTGAATCCAATTCACATCATAGCAAGCCCACTATGGACTATGAAGATGATTTGCATGTTTCGGATACAAGTGGAGTGATATTTCATCAAGTTCAACCTCCTAATGAAGTAGTGAATGATAAGCAAGAATTCTTGCCTAAGAACAAAGAACACCAGGTTGTCTCTTTTCTTACTCTTGATCTTGAAGGTTATGAATATGATTATGAAGGTCTAGGAAAGACGTGTTTATGGATTAATCATGGCACAAATGAGTTGCCCCAATTGTTGATCTTTCATGAAGTTTTGCTTCAATTTGAAACATACATTTTGAAGGAATATTTTTCTGAGTTTAAAGACAAATTTGCAAGACTTCGAACCATGACCAATGCCATATTGCTCCTGCACATCCTGAGAAATCATGCTAGGAGTTGTATATATTTAGCTCTTTTGAGTCTTGTCTGTTCGAAAAAAAAATGTTTTGTTAGAGTAGGTTTGCTTTTAGTTTAGGTTTGCTTCAAAGGGTTCCCATTTTGTGAGAAAGTCAGTACATCTTAGGTACATTCTAACATATGCACTTAGTTATGTTCAATCCATCTCTTGGATAACTATTTGTGAAGTTGTAATGACCCTTGCCAATAGGCCACTAAATAAAACCCTCAAAAATGCAACTCAAGATGTAGATAAAAAATTATTTTTGAGTATATGAGTTTGCTGTCCCAAAATTTCAAAATAGTAGATAGCAACCAAATACCATCTAAAACACTATCAATGATGTAGGAAATTGCTCAAAACCATATGCCATTCATATATCAACAATTTGCAACAATGTCATACATATTTCAGCCAATAATATGATCATCAAACCCTAGGTTTGCAATATAGATAGACTGAAAATTACAATGCCCTTTCACTTGCAAAACCCTAGCCTTCCTTTGATACCAATAATGTCAAATGGCAAACAAAGACAAGTACAATGTAAAATAGTAAAGTGCTGAAGCTATATTTTGTACTCAGATGAAAACATACATTTCTCAGAAAATATGCCAAATGCCAAATGAGAAGTGAGGAACCTGATTATAGATAGCTGCAATAATTTTTCGGACTATTTTTTCGCTTCTGCTTTTTCGGATCTGCTTTTTCGATTTGTTTTTTTGGATCTGCTTTTTCGCTTTGCTTTTTCGGATCTGCTTTTTCGGATTGCTTTTTCGGATCTACTTTTTCGGACTGCTTTTTTCCTCTTGCAACCAAAACTCAAACCAAGTCTAAGGACTCCAAATAAGTTCAACTTGAAATGGCTGAATACCACTTCCAAAGTGCAACCCTTCAAAGGATATTGCACCTCCTCAGTTATGCAAATCCTTAAGAAACTCCGTTCCTAAAGATCAAATGACAATCTGCAGACCAAGATAGCGCCACAAATGCTCAAAGAGAAAAGTAGTGTAAACTCAAGTCATGGAATGTCCAAATGAGAGGCCAAGCACTCTATTTATTCACTTTTCTAAAAAGCCACTAGAACTTCTAGAAGTATCCATAAAATATTCTTATAAAATCCCTTTATAATGCACTTTTATATAAAAAGTAACTTTATAAAATTAAAAGTGCAACTCAACTCAAAATTATAACATTTTGGCCCCACATAACACATTATAATAAAAATATGATAAACACCATCTCTCCAAGAGCAAATAAGACCATCCAATCTCCAAATAATCATCAAAATGACTCTCTCACCAAAACCATCTGCCTACGAGAGTCCATGATAGGCAAATCCACTGAAAAATGACATGTCACTAAAGAGGGGACATGACAGAAGTGCTTTAGAATCCAACATTGTTCTTTTCCGACTTTATCATTTCGTTAGGACGTGTCCTCAACTTGGAAGCTTAATCAATTATTGTCTTAACATTTGAATTTTGTGATTCCTATATCTTTTCAACATTATTAATTCCTCTATGTAAGATCCCTATCTAATTCTGATCTCAAATTTTCAACTATGGGCCATTGACATTTCATCAAACAGTTTGCATGCAAAGTCTGTTTTGGATTTCTAAGTTCTTATAACTGTTTTCAATCAAATCTTAACATTGCCAAATAGCTTAAGAAGCATATAATCATAGAAATAAGGATGCAAAAGCAAGGAACAATCATAGCATAATAGAAAATCACTGTTATGGCTTCTTATCCGACTTAAGCACAAACAATAATAGTTCTGGTAAAGAGTTTTCAATTACCAAAATCTCTTAAGACATTTCATCAAATGTTTACATGTTTATCTTGGAAACAACCTTCATATACATGGAAGTCTTTATTAAAATATTGGCGCAACAATCATTAGTATTCTGACCTGGACATGGCCTCTTGAATTTCTGGTGCTAAATATCAAAGTGTGAATGACTACAAACCCTCAAATCCTCAATGTGTGACCTCATTACTTCAGTTGTTCCATGTAGGGTTTGAACCCATACCTCTAGAGGGTAGACAATTCACTTCAGCCCTTATTCCCACGCCTGGCAATGAGTCCAAATGCTGCTATGGTTCCCATCTAAGTTACCGATTCGGGTGCGGATGCGTTTGGATGCGTGTGTGTATATATATATATATATATATATATATATATATATATATATATATATATATATATAAAATATATATATATAATTATATATAATATATATCATATATGATATATGCAAAGAAGTGCAAGAAATATACAAAAATAAATCATTTGATAGTATGAATCAGAATAATGATACTTCACCATTAATCAAGATTCAAGATATTTCAAATTTGATAGTTCAACAACTTCAAGAATGTAATGCCCAAAACTATTAGGACAAAACACATACAACACTGTTATCAATTAACTCCCTAACATATAGATTTCTTTAATTTAACAACATAGACATTGCAGGGAATTAAATCATTTAACAAATATTCAAACATTGATTACTTAATATAATAATTTTCATCATTTCAATAACATAGTCTTTGCAGAAATTTAAGGTAATTAGTAAACTAAAACATTTTCATACTTTCACAAAATTCATGTAACAACAGCAATTTCCTTTATAATTGCAAGAATTTAACTATAATAAAGCAATCAATTTACTAAGAATTAATTTGAGATACATCTAGTATTAAGTTCTTCCAAGACGATTAAAATTAAACCTCAACTACAGCTTTATTCTTTTAACATTTACAATATCATGGAATACATTAAGAGTAGAACAAATTCACTTAGGCTTTAGACACCTAAAACATTCCTTTAATTTTGAAACTTCATCTTTCACCATTCAAGCAAAACCTGCAATACAAAAGCATTTACCACGTGACCATGAAGGCTCACCTTCTAGCCTAGGCCATTTCATGGTCACCCCCGAACTAGGGGAAACAAGAATGGATAGGTTACATACATTCCACACACGTAAAACATACATTCAACATTTTGAGACATGAACAATCACATTATTACTCTCATTCCCAAGCTTGCACATAGGATCACAATTGACCCAAAAATGAGTGAAGGTGGAAACATCACATATGGAGATGTCATACTTAAACAAAACAAGTATTACAAATCATTTTTATATGCCTTCACAAAGCTCCTTCCCAACATATCAGCTCATCACAAAAGCATCAAACACATCCCTTATGGCCCCCAACTATAACATAAGTAAGCCTCAAGGATGCCCATATATCCAGCTCTCAACATATGGATTTTCCAACTAAGCCCTTCACCCCAAGACATTCTCAAATCCTCCCAAGGACGAGAATTATCTTGCACACCCACAACACATTCACAAACATGAAAGGAGAAACAAGAACAAAATACATTTGAGCAAAATGAAATAAAACATCACAAATGCACACAAAAAATTTACCTTCACAACACAATTACAAGAACATAACATGGTAGAACCACCAACCTTTCATTAAGCTAAGGCAATGGAGGATTGTAGAAGAGCAATTTTCTTTTCTTCCTAGTTTTTTCCTTCACTTCTCAAAACCCCTAGAATTTCTCAAGTCCCTTCCTCTCCAATCCAAACTAACATAGTCAAGAAGTGTCTAGCTTCTTAATCTCTTTTCCTAAAGACTCTAAAACATTCATCTCTCTTACCCTCATCCCAAGATAAGTTAGGTGTCTTGGTTCTAGCTCACAAACCACTTGTCCTTTGCTATGAAAAGGTAAGTATTTTTAGACATGGGAAAAAAGATTATCCTAGAAGACATGACCAAATTTATCATTACCAAAGATGGTCCACTTAGAAAGGCAATATGGAAGCCTAAAAAAGTGAAAAGGGTAAAAATTGGCCCCCTCACCTATGCACATGTCTTGGGGCACTAAAAACCAACCCTAACTACACCATAGGGCTCTATATAACCTTTCAAAAACCCAAGTTTACATCTAAAAATGGGGAATGATGACACAAACCTTGGTTTCCCAAACCACTTACCTTGCCTAGGGATTTACAAGATGACTAAAGGGTAAGGTAGGGTCCACATTCCACTAAAGCATCCAATACACTACACAAATGTCAAGTGACACCTCACAAAATAAGTACACATCACATTACACACTTGGCATACTTGGTGGATAATTTACATTTACATTTACACAAAATGAATTTACATCTAATAATGCATTTACAAACATTTACAGCCACATTCATACATGTATCACATTTACGAAATAAGATTCACGTAATAACGAGGTCGTTCTCTTCTTAAAACCGACATTGGCTTTAAACTGATTTCACATAGATCCATCATTGTTTCCCCGCATTTACAACCATGGTCACAATCCTGCACACTTGATTCAAACGTCAGTATCGCATGAAATCATTGCATATATAATTATATTTGAAAATGAAACAGAATCTATGATACATCTAAATTCAATACATAAAGAAACTGCATTTCATGATTCATCATAAACATTATCCTCATAATACCCTAATTCTATAATATCGAAATGTAATTTCAATTTGCACATAAACAAGTAACCTTAAGTTAATCATTGAATCATTACACTATCAACATTTACTATTCTATAAGGTAACGTAGCAAATGCAAAATTCATAATTCATATATCATAAGGTAAGCAAAAAACCAATACAAGCATGTAAAAAGTACGACTAACATCTTCATCATATAAATCTGTAAAAATCATCTCATAATGTCTAATAGTAAGAAGTCATAATCCAAACTAGGTCTAATGTCTCAAAACAATATATCATCAAGATAAACCAAGTGTCAAAACAACTGTCAAGCTAAGATAGGTCGAGGTAGGACCTCACATCCTCCCCCCTAGGCATGAACTTCCTCCCGGAGTTCATCAAAATAGATGGGGTTACTGAGCTCTCAAGCATGTCATTATATATACTAAAAGAGTTTGAAGATGAGAAAATGTATATACTCCTTAATTAAAATTTATTTTAAAGGAACTCTAATGTTTATATCAATAATTCATTAATTTTCCAAGTGTACTAAAGATTTCAACATAATTCTAAGTTAAGTTGTAATGTTATTTTTACGTTGGCCAATATACTGGCCATATATATTGGCCCCATAAAAATAACATTATCAAGTTTTAAAATTAATGAACCAGTTTTAAGTTAATGTAATGCCCAAAATCACGGACATAATTTCCAAAGCTATTTTTTTAATGCCATAGCAAGTAATACCCCATTTTACATTAAGGTCTTTTAAAAGAAATTAAACAATTTAAGTGATCGAAGTGTAGAATAAAGATCCCTTTATGATAATTAATATTTTCCCTAGAAATTTTAAAAGAAATTAACTAATTTCCTTTAAATCCCAATCATTGAAAGGGGATATTAAGGTCAGTAATTAGTTAATAATCAAATAAAATATTCCGAAATTCAAAATAAATCAATTTGTGTGTCCATTCCTAATTCTCAATTCTTAATAAATTTATAAATTAATGAAAGATTATCTCAAAATAAATTAATCATCATGGACTTTAATTTACATTAATAATGTCTTATAAGGCAAATTTAATATAATATATTTGATACCAAATCAAGATAACATTTCTAATTTAAATTTCTTAAAACTAAATTTTACTAAAAGGAATAAAACAATGCACTAATAAATTTCTAAATTCAAATGAGATAAAAATCAAAATAATATTTCTATTTTAATTTTTTAAAACTAAAATCTTGCCTGGGGGGAGGATGTGAGGTCCTACCCCGACCCATCTTAGCTCGACAGTTGTTTTGACACTTGGTTCATCTTGATAATACATTGTTTAGAGACATTAGACCTATTTTGAATTATGACTTGCTATCATTAAACCTTATGAGATGATTGTTATAAATTTATATGATGATGATGCTAGTCGTACTCTTTATATGCTTGTATTGGTTTCATGTTTACTTTATGATATATGAATTTTGAATTCTGCATTTGTTACGTTATCTTATAGAATAGTAATGCTAATAGTGTAATGGTTCAATAATTAACTTAGGTTTACATGTTTATGTGAAAATTGAATTTACATTTCGATGTTTGTAGAATTAAGGTATAATGTGGATTATGTTTATGATTATTGAAATGCAATTTCTTTACGTCTTGAGTTTAAATGTTATTATTGATCCTGTTTCATTTTCGATATGATTATATATGCATTAAGTTTATGAGATACTAGCATCAAAATCGAGTGTGCAGGATTATGACCATGGTTGTAAATGCGGGGACACAAGGATGGGTCTATATGAAATCAGTTTAAAACCAAGGTTGGCTCTAAGAAAAGAACGACCTCGTTGTTACGTGATTTTATTCGTAAATGTGATGCATGTATGTATGTGGTTGTAAATATTTGTAAATACATTATTAGATGTAATTTTATTTTGTGAAAATGTTAATGTTAAATATCCACTAGGCATGTCAAGTGTGTAATGTGATGTGTACTTTTGTGAGGTGTCACTTGACACTATTGTGATGAGATGGCATGCCTAAGTGGGATGTGGACCATACCTTTTCCTTAGGTTATCTTGTGTATCCCTAGGCTTGGTTAGTGGTTTAAGAAACCAAAGTTTATGTCATCATGATTCTATTTTCAAATGCAAACTTTACTAGGGTTTTTGAAAGGTCATATAGAGCCCTATGGTGTAGTTAGAGTTGGTTTTAAGTGCCCCAAGGCATGGGTTAGGGGGCCAACTTTTTTCATTTTCACTTCCTTAGGCTTCCATATTGTTTTTCTAAGTGGGTCATCTTTGGGAATGACGAATTTGGGAATGTTTTATAGGATAACTCATCTTCCCATGTTTTGTATCGCATCTCATTTCCATAGCAAAGGGCAAGTGGCAAGTAGCAAGGATCTAGAAACCTAACTTACTTGGGATGAAAGAAAAAGAAAGGAATGTTTTATAGTCTTTAGGAAAAGAGACTAGAGAGTTAGACACTTTTTGACTATGCTAGTTTGGAATTTGAGAGGAAGGGACTTGAAAAATTCTAGTGGTTTGAGAAGTGAAGCAAGCTAGGAAGCAAAGGGATAGCTCTTCTACAAACCTCCATTGCCATTGCTTAGGGAAAAGGTTGGTGGTTCTACCTTGTTTCGTTCATGTTAGTGTATTGTGAAGATGGATCTTTTGTGTGAGCTTGTAATTTTTTGTTTTCTTTATGCTCAAATGTATTTTGTCCTTGTATCTCCTTTTGTGTTTATCAATTGTGGAATGGGTGTGCAAGATAATTCTCTTCCTTGGGAGGATTTGAGAATGTCTTGGGGTGAAGGACTTAGTTGGGAAATCCATGTGTTTGAGAGGTTGGATATATGGGCATCTTTAAGACCTACTTAAGTTATACCTTGGGGGCCATAAAAGATGTTTTTTTATGCTCTTGTGATGAGCTGGTATGTTGGAAGGGAGCATGTAAGAATGTTTAGTACTACTTGGTTTGTTTAAGTATGACATCTCCATATGAAATATTTCCACCTTCACCCATATTGGGATCAATTATGAATTCTTGTGTGCAAGCTTGTGTTGATGTGAGTTTTGTACCACTACATAACATATAGCAATTGAAATACTTGATACAGCGTACCAAACACTCAACCCTCTCTTGAAAAGTATACGAGGATACTCCAAGGTTCCTTACACCTGTGGATATTAACTCAGTTATAAAAATGTGATTTGCTGGTAATCACTTCGGCGGGCTTACGTTGTTCACTTGAGGAATGTCAAACTCTCGCTATGATGAGATCTAGCTTTGCAATGTATACTCAATTGATTTTCTAATTTATATCACTTCCAACTTTACTCTCAAACTTCTCACTACTAAACCACTTCTTGCTTTGCTGCTACTCTTATGGAATGGAAAGATTGGCAAATGGACGGGGATCAACCTAATGAAAGCTTGCCAGCGGCGCTACTTCCATCGGTGCAATGATTCTAAAGGATATTCTTAGGATTTTCACACTAACACCTATCTTCCAACCCAACTTGAAATACAAGAGGAAAGATGAAATGCAAGTAGAACTTGGGAGCAATTGGACTAGATTACCACACAAGGCTTCCTAACAAGCCGCTAGGATGCTAGTGGCCTAGTATATAAATCCCTATCAAACATTTATCAATATCACCATACAACTAGTCATCTACCTCTACTCTTACTTTAACAACATGAAATGAAATCCTACTTTAATTTGAGAGATGAGAAGAAACATGCAATACACCAAAATGATTATGCATATCCACCATGCAAACCACAACAATGAATAGAGAACAATTTTGATAGTATTTTGGCAACAATTCTCCAACATAACTCCCTTTACAAATGAGAACAAATGGCCTTATATAGAGGCTCAAAATTACGAGTGGCCAAGATTAAGAGGCAAAATCAAGGGCCAAGATTAAACCTTACAAACCCTAATTAGGGTTACCATCTTTCAAACAATTACATGAGGGCACCAATTGTGGGCCAATGAGAAAATTACAATAATCTATCAACCAATGAAAACATAGGACACTTGGCATGATTTGATTGCATGCACATGACATTGTCACCTCATCAACCTTGTCTTATAAAGTTCATTAATCCTTGAGATGAGATGAAGCCTTGGATGCTTGAGCTTGTCCTTAGAAACTTTCTCATCACCACTTGAACTTCCTTGTACTTGATGTCCTGACCTCGAAAGGGTGAGGTCTCCATGCACTTGGGGAAATCTTGCCTTAACCTTGGTGGCTTGCTCGGATGTGAACCTTCTTGCAATTTGAGAGCCTTGCTCTTGGCCACTGCCTTGAAATCAAACTTGGCCCTCCTCAACCTTTCACCTCACTTTTCTTTCATTCATTACCCTTGGGTTCTTTAACCTTCTTATTCGAATTTGGATTGCATGCATCCCACCTCTGCTTTACTACTTTTGGGTTTTGGGAGCACCTGCCTTGGCCATGTTTCCTTGATTGTTCCACAATCTTCCCATTACTTGATTTGAAATAATTGTTAAGTTCATCAGTTGCCTCCTAGCTAATACTTTCCTCCTTGGCTAACCCTTGAATGCCTTCAACTGTTCGAACTGCCACAACCTTGCCTCTTGGCATAAGCATCCGCCTCAACCATAGTGGTGCAGTGCATCTCCCCAAAATTGGATTTGGTTCGACTAGCAAAGCATCACTAATAATCTTGCAACCGAATAGAAGAGGTAGGACCCTATGTAGACTTGCCTCTGATTTTGTAGTATCTAAATTGCAACTCTAAATTCATGCTAATGATCCTAATCCAATCAATCTTTCCTTTACCATTTCCAATGTCTTCAATAAAATAAAACATCCAAGGATCAAATTGTGTACCTGGAGCAGAGCTCGGGATCCGGCTGAGAAGCACGATGAGGTTGCTGCACTCTGACTTGCTGTATCTTGTTTGCTGCTGGGGTAGACTGAACACTTCTTTGCACTAATCCATACTTATTGATCTTCTTTGTCACAGGGGACTAGTTGTCTCTCAACCTCTCTCTTAATTGAATCATATCAAGGGTACCAATGTTGGTGTCTCCAACGTGTCTCAATTTCGAGAAGGTGGTCTTGGGTATCATGACTTCCTTGTCTCCTATTTTAGCATTAGTTCCTTTGAGTCGCTTGCTTGCATTGGCATCCACCATCTTAAACACTTATCACTCCCCGCCTTTTCTACAATGATGGTAAAACTACACTTATCACTCCAAACTTCCTCTTAATGAGATGGAAACTACACTTATCACTCCCCGCCATTACCTTAAGAGATGAGCTACACTTATCACTCCAATCTTCTCCCTAATGATAAAATGATGGAATACTACACTTATCACTCCCCGTCTTTGCCTTAAGATGGACTACACTTATCACTCCAATCTTCTCCCTAGGGGTGGGACTACCACTTATCACTCCCCGCCGTTTCCTATGAGATGGACTACACTTATCACTCCAATCTTCCTCCTATGATGATGAAATGATAAAATGCAAGCAAGAACTTGGAGAAAAAAACTAATCAAGACAATCGAGTAATCAACCTACTAACCAAACTTCTAACTCTACTTTTGAAACTAATTTTCAACACAAACAACTAATACCAATGAAATGAAAACAACTAAGAAGAAAAGGATAAGATAGGCCACTCACCGGTTATGCAATTCTGAATTATACCTTGATGCAATTGCCCTCAACTTAAATCTGAATATGAAGCCTCAACTTTGAATTTGATGCCCTCAACCAATTCGGGCTTGCCAAGGGCGAATTCGGACCTTCCTACAAGTCCCTCCTTCACAAACACTTAGGCCTGCTGCTTTCTCCTTCACTTACAAACTCACATATCAAACTCCTTTTACCTCCCAAACAAATCAGACCTGCCGGCCCTAGGACAAGCCTGCCATACTGATTTTAGATCTCTCTTCTACAAATTCACATATGCTAGGGCCTGCTCTTCTACTAATTTCGGCCTCCACTCCGCTCCAAACTGATTGTCTTCTCTTTCTCCAAACTGCCTACCTTCAAATTCGGGACAGCTACCTACAGATTTTCGGACCCCTCCTCCAAATTCGGATGGCCTCCTTGTCTAATTTCGGACCTACCAAATGCCCTAACTGCTCTGCTACCAAATTCGGGAGCCTAGGATCTCCAAGACTGCCCTTGGATGGAACTTGGGCCTGCTATTAAACTCAGGCCCGCTGCCCTAGATGTCGCACCTGCTCCTGCCCCAGTTCGCACTTCCTGCTGCCTCCAGATCGCATTTGATGTGTGGAGAGGAGGGAGGAGACCCCTCCTCTATATAGGCGGCCTGGGGAGCCAATATGAGGGCCAACCCTCCTTAACTACCACCGAAAAAACAAACAATTAAATCAAATGAATTTAAGGGACGACGTAGCATTTAGGAGATTAAAATACAAACAAAACAATTAATTTCATCTCCAGAATTTTGAAATCCATCAAGGATAATTGATTTTTTTATTTAATTTTTTCAAGGCAAATGATTTATCCATTTTTTAAATTAAATTTAAGCCAAAATATATATATGATTAATGTTCAAAAATCAATTTCTATAACCAAGGTTATTTTCTCTTTATTTTATTATTTTTTAAATAAAAATCGATATATTTAGGCTCAAATTTAATTCATTTTAATCCCCAAATTTATTTTCAATGCCAATTGATGAATTAACCAAATTTATCCTTGATGATCGAAATTATAACAATTTTAGCCCAAAATTAAACGTTTTCAAAGCAAAATTTCCAAATTGATAAGCCCAAATTTTCGAAGATCCATAACAAAATGCTAAAAAAATGAAATTGAATTGCACAAAATGAAATTGTTAGCCCAAAATCGAAATTGAGGGTTAGAAATAAGTTCAGATCAACATCAAATCATCATTAGCAAGTGAACTTTATTTCGAACAATTCAATCCATCAACACTAGATATCAAAAATCTCACAAAAATCATCAAGGCTCGAGCAATCGAAAACAGGAAGAAGGCCAAGTCCAAATCGAAAATGGGGGTCCCCAAAATTTGGGGCGATGGTGTAAAAACCTCACAACAGCTTGGAAATGGGAGTAATAATGTGATTGTTCATGTCTCAAATGTTGAATGTATGTTTAATGTGTGTTGAATGTTTGTAACTTATCTATCTTTGTTTCCTTAGCTCGAGGGTGGCCATGTAATGGCCTAGGCTGGGAGGTGAGTCTCCATGGTCATGTGGTAAATACCTTTGTGTTACAGGTTTTGCTTGAGTATGAAAAGATGAAGTTGTTGATTTGAAATTGAAAGAAAAATTAAAAGATTAATTTAGGTGTGACAAGCCTAAAAGAATTTGTTCTATTCAAAATGAAAATTCATGAATTTGTAAATGTATAAAGAGCAAAGTTGTAAATGAAGTTTGATTAAATCCTCTTGTATGGAGAAATCAGCATTAGGTGTATTTCAAAATATTTCTTATCAAAGGTTGGATATTTCATTGTAGGTAAAATTCCTGCAATTATAAAGAAAAACTATTGTTACATGAATTTTGTGAAAATATGAAAAAGTTTAATTTATTAATTGTTTTATTTCCTGCAACCTCTATGTTGTTGAAAAGTTGAAATTTTCTAAATTAAGCAAACAATGCATGATATTACAAAATGATTAAATTTTATGAATGAAAGTAAGAAATAAAGCATCATACATTTAAAAGTCATTTATCTGCTATTCTGTATGTAATAAGCATTTGGATTTTAAAAGGGTAAAAGATATTTCAGGACTAATGTGTGGTATGTTTTCATCTTAGCCTTTATGACTTCCAGGAGTAAGTCAAGTTTTAAGGGAGGAGAATGTAGTGCATCTCCAACTCTGTCATTGCAAGGAGGTAATAGAGCCTCAAACTTTGGATTGCAAGCACAATGAGGTGAGTATACTTGATTTTAATTACTATTTCATCTAACAAATAACAAGTTGCAATAAATGAAATATTATGATGTTGTATCATGTTATTTACCCTTTTGAATGGTATATTTACAATGGTGCTTTATTGATCAAATATATTAGTTGTTTACGTCTAAAAGATTAAACTAGTAGGTTAGGATGATTGTCATTAATTCTTAGACATTGTATCTTATAGGTCACTAAGAATTTTAGAAATATTTAAATGGACATATGCTCATATTAGTAGAAATAATTTATTTAAATGCTTCAAGTTAATGCAATATTGTATGGTTATATGATGTGTATGGTGTACTGCATCTTGCTATGCATTTTGCCCATTGGTGTTGGTACGAAGTGAGACGGAGCCGTAGTCACTTGCTTGCGAGATCTACACGGTGTCCCGTTATCCTTGATTGTGACTGTCTATGTTTATGTGCTTTGGCTATATACTCTATGTGCTAACTTGAATAAGTACTAGACACATTCCACCTGAGCTACAGGATTTGAGTGTGTCTATTTCCCCAATGGTGGTTATTCGGAGATGACACATTGACCAACTTCCTTAAGCCTATTCTCGTCGTGTTAAATTGAACACGATTTCTTTTTTAAATAACTTTATTACATTTGGCTACTACTATATAGTAAATGCCAATAACCCTAACCCTATGTGGATACCCTGTGATAAGTGTCTTTGTGTTTAGATGCATTTTGTAGAAGTTTTATAGCAAATTATGAATTTTGTTAAATTAATAATTTTATTTAATAGTTCAATTTGGTTAAATGAGTTTAAATAAATTATTATATGACTTTTCATGATGAAATAATAATTGAATAATATTTTGGGCAATTGGGAATAATTGGGGATTAGAAGGAAGTGAATATTTATTAAATCTATGATTTGGTGTTATATTGAGTTTTATAGTATAAATGTTTATTAAATATTTGAAATAGATTAATTGATATTTTAAAAAATATACTCTATGCGCTAACTTGAATAAGTACCAGACACATTCCACCTAAGCTACAGGATTTGAGTGTATCTATTTCTCCAATGGTGGTTATTCGGAGATGACACATTGACCAACTTCCTTAAGCCTATCCTCATCGTGTTAAATTGAACACGATTTCTTTTTGAAATAACTTTATTACATTTGGCTACTACTATATAGTAAATGCCAATAACCCTAACCCTATGTGGATACCTTGTGATAAGTGTCTTTGTGTTTCGATGCATTTTGTAGAAGTTTTATTGCAAATTATGAATTTTGTTAAATTAATAATTTTATTTAATAGTTCAATTTGATTAAATGAGTTTAAATAAATTATTATATGACTTTTGATGATGAAATAATAATTGAATAATATTTTGGGCAATTGGAAATAATTGGGGATTAGAAGGAAGTGAATATTTATTAAATCTATGATTTGGTGTTATATTGAGTTTTATAGTATAAATGTTTATTAAATATTTGAAATAGATTAATTGATATTTAAAAAAAGATGAATATGACATATATGTGCTTATTTTGATAGGCATTACATTATCATGATAAATTAAATATTTGAGAATAAAGAATGTATTTTAATTATTAGTTATTTTAAATATTTCAAAAAAAGTGAAGTGAAAGTCTTTTTTTTAAAAAGCAAGAAAGAAAGAGAAAAGAGGAGTTTTTTTGTTATTTTTGAAAAAAAAATGGTTTTTAACTTTCAAACCCTTCTACATGAAGAAATTTGATTTTTTTTGTTGGGAGAAATCTATTGGAAAGATTTTTGTGGGTAGGAGCTCGATGGATTAGTCTTTTCAAATTCTTCTTGTTTTCCAAAATATTAAAACTATGATTGGGTATGTGAAGAGTTCTTCGATTTCAATGTTTTGCTCAAGTTGAGGTAGAGTTTTATTGATTTCTCTCTATACTCAATCTTTTCAATCCAAATCAGTTTTGTTTGTCTATGTGATTGATCCATAAATGAACTTGTATGATTAAATTGTCCATTGGACTTAAAAAGAACATCATTATGGAAATATATATCATAGTAACTAGATAAACTCTTCTATGTTAATCACTTATACAATAATGAACTAATGGACGCATGTAATCGTCTTATGAACCTTAGTAGCGTGCTTGGGAATCTTTGGCAGTGTTGTAAGACTTTCGCTTGCATATGTAGATTATAGTTGTGTCATGTTTCTTGCACTTCTTATATTACTTAATGCTTATTATTGTAGTTGGTTTTATTGTTGTAATGATATTAGTCTATCAAAAAAAACAAAATTATGCTTGTTTTGATCCTTGTTTCCAAGAATTCCTAAAGCTTCATAGACACAAATATTCAACTTGAAAGAAGTTCAATAACTAATTACTCATGTTCAAGATTCCAATGCAATTTGAACTACTGATGCAGGGGCATTCTTGGTCCTCGGTGAAACTACATGGGTGGTTTGTTATTTGGCCGGTGTTACTCGATTGCAGCCTTGACCGACGGTGTTGGTCATTGAAGGAAGCTCAGTCGCTGAAGGAATTCAATAATCTCTGGTGCTCGGTGAAAGTGTTACTCGGCGATACTTGCGGTGCTCGGCGATGCCTGGCATGCTCGGTTATTTCACTGTTGATCGGTAGTTCTACTTTACCAACTGGAGTTCTGTGTGATTTGTTGGGCCGACTTGGTGCATTTATTGTTGGTGACTGTTGTTACAGGCCAACATGTTGAATTAAATGTTTGTAAGGCGATTTGGAAGCCGATTTGTATGGCATTTAATTTTTTTTTTGGGAGTTAAGGGTTTCATCCAGCCGACTTGTGGCTAATGATTAGTATTTAAGGGGTGTTTGGGTAGATGTTTTAGGACATGACTGGGAGATCAACATCAGAACAGACATCAATTTTGGATGTGCTGCAAGAGCTAGAGTTGGTGAAGTTGTGGAAAAGATCTTGCATGATCTTGCAGATCAGATTGTTTTTTGATAGTTTGTAGTTGCAGAGCTAGTGGTTTGCACACTTGGAGACAATGAGATTGCTTGGAGGCTTGCGAGCTCAAGTTTAGATCTGTCTTAGGGTTTGCATCAGTTGCTGATAGTTTTCAGAGCTAAACTAGCTAAGATTGTATTGGATCTATGTGGATCTTGAAGAACTTGTTTCTGTTTGTAATTGGCCCTAACCCAGAAGGCCTTACAGTCGGGCATGTTAATGAAAATTAAGTTAAAACATCTTGTTGTGTTGAGTTTTCCGCTGTGTAATTCTAAAGCTGCAAGGTTTGGACTGTCCTTAATTGGATCCACCATCCTTCACTGCATCAACTACAAAATCAAAACTTAGCTCATCAATCAAGAGCCAAGACTCAAGATTCACTTATCAGATTCAGAATCATAAGGATTCTCAAGAAAATCCACATTCTCATAATCTCCAACCGTTGCAAGTTCAAGATCATTTGAACCAAGAACGGTTCCACTTGTGCTAGATGCACCATGTGTCATGGTATCATCACCATCATCTGTGATTGTAGTAAGATCATAAAGTGTTGCATCCAAGTTTGCACACTCAAGGGTTACATCCCAAAGCTTCGATGACCCTTCCTTGTATTGATCCTCCTTACTTGACAAAAGACACAAGTTGGTATGAATGTAAACCAAGTCCTCAACTTTCTTTGAGCCCAACCGGTTGCACTTCACTGAATGGATATAGGAGTATGTACTCCAATTCCGTTCAGCAACAGAAGAACTTGCAACTTGGATAGTGTTCACAAAATTAAACATACAAATGAAAAGCAAATTAAAGAATGTTAAACACTAAATTGTAGACTACAAGTGGTAAACAAAAAAAAAAAAAAACTTACTTGTGAGAGGATCTTGATTGCAAAAGGTTGTAGATGCTTATATGGTTGACCATACATGTACCACCATGTGATAGCTCCCATTTTATTTTGGTCCTTTATTGCATATGGAGTAAGTTTTGATCCCGAAGCATATAAGCCAAATTCTAGCCTCACTTTTTCCTGCATTTCATCATCTTGGAAGAGTCTTGCAAAAGCTTTGTAGTACCCATTAGCCATTTCTTCATCTGCATATGGTGCAACTCTCTGGCATACCAAGTACTTCCTCGCTATAGTACCTTGGAGATAAGGCATGTGCAAGGAGGTGCAATGTGGTAGTCATCTTCTCCCAGCGGTGATGAATGATTGCTTCCACCTTATTGCATAAGTCTTGACATTTTGTGGGGTCATTTTCATGTTTTTGTATCAAAAATTTTACCTTCTCAACCGTGGTGTCCAAAGTATCATACACATCCCCCAAGCAAGGTGTACTTGTATCGGCAAAGCGGAGCATAGTCATGATAGGCTCGGTGAAATCCAATACAAATTGCACACAAGCCCACCAACTGTCATCCAAAACCAAAGCCTTGACCTTTTGGGCTCTTTCTAAATTCGAAGTCTTCCATATACTCCACTGGTTAGAAATAACCATTTGGCTTAATGCCGCTCGCACCTTAACAAGTCGTCTCACAACAATAGTATAAGAAGCAAAAGGGGTCTCAGCAACCTAAGCAAGTTAACAATATGTCAATAAATATTAAGCAGAGAAAGTTATATACAATTTGATAATTGAACATGAACATAAATATTAAAATTTATTCAAATTAAATAAATAAATGAAATTTACTAATTACAGATTTACAATTTACCTTCAAAAACTCCAACTTGGAGAATGATCTAAATATGGATTGTGACGTGTGGTGGTTTTTCACAAACATTTGTATCTCCTCCCCCTCTTGGTATATTTTCTTCACCCAATCAATTTGAGTGCCAATTTGTTGCATGACCAAGTTTAGGGAGTGTACGATGCGTGGTGTCCAAAAAATATGGTCATACCGACCCTCAATCAAAGCACCTGCACCCCTACAATTTTTGGCATTGTCTGTAACCACCTGGACCACATTCTCACTACCCACCATATCTATGGCCTCAATGAGAATTCTCGAAATGAAATATCAAAAATTCATCTCCCCTTCACAAGCAACTGCCCTCAAAAACATTGCCCCTTTGGGGGACATTGCAATCACATTAATCAATGGCCGGTTTTTTGTATCTTTCCATCCATCAGACACAATAGTTATACCCGAAGTTTTCCATGAAGTTTTAATTGGTTGAAGAGTTTTCTCTACAAAAGTCTTCTCTTTTTGCAATACAGTGGTACGCACCTTTTCATACCCAGGACTTATGTAATCAGCTGGTGCTCTATCGATGGCCTGCACCATTTCCTTCCAATATGGTGATCTTACCAAATTGAAAGGAAAACCATTGGCATAGAGGCAACGTGCAATGGCTTCATCAGCAAGCTCTCTTGCCTCCATTTTAAATGCGGTGTCCAATGGACTTCTTTTCCGGGAGGTAATTTCTACATCTTCCTCTTCCTCTCCCGGTACAAGTACTTGCAAGAACGGATGTTTGGAGGATTGAATTGGTTCATTGGGTAGTTGCGTTTAATTCTTTCCACATGGAGATTGATAAAAACTTTTTTTTGATCTTCTAACCACTTTATCAACAGCCTCTTGTTCTTTTACATAGGATGCTATTTGTGCATTAGACATCCCTTTCCCATCTATGCCTTTGCACATACCCATTCCTTTACCACTAGGGCCCATAAAATGAAGTTTGACCCAGGAATATGAGCTATTGAATGGTTTTCCTTTGTTACTTTCACAATAGTTAAACTTCCAAAGATATGAGCCACCTCCTGAAACCTGTGATATTCTTGTGGTATGTCTCCATAAAGGAGATCCTACATCAATTTTGAAACTATCAACAGCTTGCCCTCCCACTGAACTTTGACTACTGATGGCGGTCATTCTTGCACAATACAATCTAATTTCTTGCTATAATAAGAAATTAAATAAATTTAAATTAGAAAAACACTATGAACATCAAGCATACAAGTGCAAAAAAATGATACAAAAATACTAAAATAGATAGCTAAACCTGTTTCTTTTTTTCTTTAAAAAAAATGAAAAAAACTTCCCAAACTTGAAAAAAATCCATCAAAATCTCAAAAAAATTCATTAAAGGACTCAAGAATGGGATCAAATGCTTACCTTAAATGCTTAAAACTCTTTTGTGGAAGCTATCTCTCACCCCACGAATAATCCTCTTCGAAACCAATCAGCTTGCCTTCAAAATGCCAAAATGGAGACCAAATGAGAAGAGAGGCTAGCTGCAAACAAAATGAGATGCAAAATGATTGAATGGCCTCTTTTAGGGTCGTTTTAGAGTATAGGTGAAAAAAAAAGATGAAAAAATTAAAAAAACACATGATTTAATGTGTTTTTAAGTTGAGTTTTCAAGAAAAAATGTCTAAACAGACGCTAGGCCCGCGGATGCGCCCAAGGTGCCCTGTGGATGCCACCCAGAAGCACATCCTAGGCCCCCAGATGTATTGTGATGCGCTTCCGAGTGGCATCCACAGGGCACCCGAATCCAAATCTGCATCCCCACACTTCCGCTTCTGCCCCTAGCGTTATAGGGCATGCATTGGTAACTTAGGTTCCCAATGATAAATCTTTTCCTTAACTTAATGTCTGTAGCCACTGTAGCTGCCCAGATGCAAAGATAGCAAGTGTCACAATCTGATTTTGTGGACAATCAAATATATATTTCCTCCTTCATAGTCGTACATTTTCAGGTCTCAAAAAAAACACACAATCGTCACTATATGCAGTGTTGTTTGCTTCAGACTGGGCCTGCAATTGGGTTTATATATTCACCACACATCTACTCCCAAGAATCTCCTTTCTCAGCCATAAGAGTAAGCAGGAATACTAGCTCAAGCTGTAGAGAAGATTTCCAGCACTCACAGACAAAATTCCCTCAGCTGGGGTGTCTTTCTTGGTAATCTTCACATGCCCTTGCAACTCTTAGTAAAAAACCTCAAATCTGTCCAGAATTCCCATTATTACTCACCAAAATCTGCTATTAAGTTCTATAGTGAATTCTAAGTGAACTCGCCTCTCAGGAGATTGGGTTTCCGTCCAATTTTTGGTTATAAGGATTTGTATCCCTAGAAGAATCCAGTCACTGTGTTTCAGCAACAAGAGGAAATAGCTCAATAGAATAATCTCATAACATATCCCAAATGAATGAATAGCTTCGCTTATATAGCTCCTTAAGCCAGTGGATACACTCACTGTTAACAATGTGGGATAAAAAGTCACTATTAATTTATAAAGTCACTTTAATTTTATAATGTCACTTTATAACATAAAGTAACTTTAGCTTTATAAACCATTATATAATATATGTTTTTCTCTGTTTCTCCTTGAATAAAGTTGTGACTGGAAAAGCATCCCTTTTTAATAAATTATTAGCCTACCGGAATGAGAAAATAGGCTAAACAAACTCCTGGGAAATTACTGAGAAGGGGACATTACAGTCATTATGATTCCTTCGCAGAAGTCACAATTAGTGAAAAACTTTAAATCTTGTTTCAATGACACTGTAATTCTAAATCCCTTTGTGAGCCTCATTGCTTATGAGCCAAAAGAGAAGAAAGAAATGCAATATTAAAAGAAAGAGAAAAGAAAAGAAGATAAGATGAAAAAAGATCAAATGATTGGCTTTGGGAAGATGTGGACATCTCTACAAGTGTTCAAAACAAAAATTCACTGGAAGTAGAGCAATCTCCGTGAGAATTACATCGACAACCTCGTCAAGGCTATAGATGCCCAACTAGCAACAAGGCAATGTCCAATATGTTTTTGGAGTTAAGAAATCTCCTTAGCTAACCATGATGGATATGAAGGGTCTTAAATTCTTAATAGTCTAAAGAGCCAAAATCAACTCATTAGCATACACCTAGCTAATCATGGATGAAGAGGTTCTGATCAAATAATTGACTCTTCTCCCTTTTTGAATCTACTTCCTAGTCTTTAGATGTGCTGGAAGGAATTTTCCAAAGATTCCAAGTATGGAGTAATTCTTATCATTGAAAGTTCTGGAACATTTTTTTGAATTGGTGCTAGATATTGTAACATTTTCACACATCGCCCCATTGCAAATAGGGACCCCCTCTTTTCACTGACTAAGCCGAATCTTTTAGCAATCAATGTTGTCTCTCGACACTTGAAATACGTTGAAGATTCGTGTTTGTGATCAAAAGGGTTTTAAAGGTGAAATTTGACAAAAGTATTAAAAAAATCCTTCAAGAAGCCTACTAGTGATGTTTTTGAGTATTTCTGACAACTTACTATTTTTAGTAAATTTCGCTATCTTTGGTTAGCCTAATTTTGAGTTTGGACAAACTTACTATTTTTAATAATTTCTATTTTTAATAAGTCTATTTTTGGCAATAGGTGAATGTTAACTATGAATGAAACATGCATCTAAATCCAAGTCTAGTGAGATAAACAAGGAAGCAAATGATGGAATTTTGACTAAGTCTGATAATCCTCCTTCAAGATCCAAGTGCACCAAGAAATTCTATATGGGTGCAATCTTTAGAAGAGGAAGATTATTCCCAAATTCCAAATTCTTCCTACAAGGACAAAGTGCACCAAGAGAGAGCCTCCATTATCTCAAGGAGAGGAGGATTCCTCCCAAAAGGAAAAATCCTCCATCGCTCCCAAACTGCACCAAGAAACTCTAGAAGAAGAAAAATAAAAAAATTGGCTAAGGCAAGGAAAAATCCTCATTTACCCCCAAAGAGCGCCCAAGCATGAAAATGGCATGAAATATTTAAAAAAATGGCTAAGGCAAGGAAAAATCCTCCTTCACCTCCAAAGTGCGCCCAAGCATTCAAATGCCATTAATAATCCAAAAATGGCCACCAAGTTTGGAAAACTTCTTCCTCTCCATCTGATATGCGCTCAAGCATACAAAACATGGATCACTTTGAAATTTGACTAAGGCAATGAACTGAAAATTCCCTCTCCAAATCTCAAATGCACTCATGGAAGAGAAGTGACTAGAGACATAAATTTGAAGATCCTAAAGAGATATTTTGATAAAACATGGCATGCTTGACAAGTCAGAAAATGATAAAACATCAAGGATTCATCTATCCAATCCAAAGACAACATCAAGACATAAAGAACCTTGGTCAAAAAATAATGCAGTTAGAAAATATTGCCTAAGATGAGTTACCGAGTCTACATGGCACCCAACATGCTAACACAACTCCCAATCATCTTCACCAACTAATCAAAGGTCTTCAAGTCGACATGTCCAGATTCAATGAACCCGACCTATTCAAGAAAGCTTCTAGAAGGCACATTTCACGATGCAACAACCTTCTATATTATTATTGGTTTATATTTAATAGGACAAGTGCCCAAATGTAGTTTTCCCATTGCTTCACTTGGCCCCACATTTTTGTGCCATACAAGCTATTGCTAGTAAAACCCTAATTAGGGTTCCATTTTGTAATCTTAGCCCTTGATTTCAAAACAATCTAGGTCATTCATTTGTGGAAGGAGCTCTATAAAAGGCCACGCCTTCTCATTTGTAATATATAATTAGCTTATTAGAAGTGAAGAGCTCTTGCTCCTTAGAGTAGTAGGATAGAATGAGAAAATATTGTTGTAAGACTTGGAGAAATAAAATTTCATTTCATTAAAGATATGGTGAATTCATGTTTATTTCAACTTGTTGCATGGCATTCTTCCAATTTCTCAATTGTTAGATGAAGTGCTTGATTTCAATGGAGAATGTAACAGTGTTTGATGAATCTCCATGGCTTATACTTTTTGCATCTTGTTGATGACTTGATTATGAGTTGCAATGTAAAGTTAGCCTAAGCACTTTTTTATGCATGCTTAACTTCAATCTTTGAATGTGAATTGTTTGTTATGATGGTGTTCATTATGATATGAAAATTCTTTGCATAACCCTTCAAAGATTGTACTAGTTCTTGTGGAGTCGTTGTTGAGCTTGGCAAAGCATAACTTAGTTTATGTGGAATTTGTCCATCAAAGCATTATCCATTGATATCATTGCTCTTAGGAGTAGATTTAAATTCTTCTTGTAGGCGGCAATTATGCCATGAATAGTTAAATAAGACTTTTGTTAGTTAATGTAAGAAAACATTCTTCTAAAGGGGTGTCAGTTGTGTCGTTAGTTGGTGATGGTTGGAGACTTAACCAACTGTGTCGAGTCTATTTGTATGGAGTCCAAAACAAGTGAAAGGGTAGTTAATGTTGGAAGTATTATGCTATGAAAGATATATCATTCTATCATTTATGGTGTAATGTGATTCTATGTTATTCATGCTATTGTTGTATTTCATTGATCTCTGGTATTATGCAATCCTGTTGAATCCATTTATACTGTGCAATCCATCTCAAATTAGGCATCTAAAATTTTGGCATTGTTGTCAAACCTGGCGATCAAGGGAAGTACGATTGGCAAGATGGCGGCATAATGGGCCGTACATTCGACCAACAAGTCCTGGTAACTGACAGCGACCTCAAGGACAATAACGAAGTAACCCGAGAGGCCAGTTGACACTTGACTTGGTTCATGGATGGGACGTGTCGGTTGACGAGTACATGCAGCGGGAGGCTCAATAGAGAGCAGTCTCCCCTAGTACAGTACATGTCGAACTCATGGTGAACAATCCTATGTACAATCTCTTGGGTAGCCTTCTGAGATTGTTGGCTTGCACGTTAGTAGAAACTCAGGAGCAACGCGAGGCAAGGGAAAGGGAAAAACGCAGGCAACAAATACTACAACTCTACAAAGAGAAAAACTAGAGGGAGGAGGAACCACACAATACAAGTAGGCGTCGTACCTCTTGTAACTCCAACAATTAATGCCCAACCTGCCAAACAAAGATAGAAGGCGACGGACAAGGGCAAAGACAGAAGCAAATAAGGAAGCAAAAGCTTTCGTAAGGAGGTCTCTGTGAATCCAAGAACAGGTTGAGAGGCGTCAACGACTATAGCAACAAGTGAAAAAATCTGTTAGCCCTCCACCACATAACCGGGGTGGCAGCAATGAATGCAGAGCACTACCGTCACACCAAGAGTGGGAGGAAATTGCGAGGGAACCACCACTCCCAAACATTGCCTAGACGCCAGAAGGGTTTAACGCAGACAGTTGGGAGGGTGATTCCATACCAACCGAACCATCTATACACTCTGAGGAAGGCAATAGTGAGGAAACGAATCTCAAATGAGAGGTAGCGGATCTATTTGAGAGTACCTTGCGGGGCATCGGCAATCTCATTATCTCGGAGGGATCAAGCATAGAGAGAACAGAACCAAAGACTCCGAGGAGGAGTATCGGTACCACTATAGAGGAGGCAACCAAGACGTGAACGACAGAAGTGGAGGGGTAGAAGACTTGTGCATAGCTGAGGTACAAAAGATGCACAGGGATGCGGAGGAGGAACCAACCCACTGATGTCTAATAATGTGCACGGTACCTACCGTACATGGCAAATGGAAAACACCCCGGAGAAGCAGAAACTACCCAAGTTCAATGGGGACAAATCGGAGGATCCGATCTGCCACTGTAAAACATGTGTAATGATATGGGAAGCAAATGGCCAGGATGACCATGACTACTAGTTGAAGGCTTTTCCTGCCACCCTACGAGAGATTGCAATTGATTAGTACATGGACCTACCAGCAAGGGACAAGGCGACTTAGGATGACCTGAAAAAAAGCATTGTATGAGGAGTTCAGATTGCTTCATGATGATGACGAAGTGGTAGCAGAAATCTACAACACAAAGCAAGGGAAAAATGAGACCCTACAATCCTACTATCGCAGGCTAAAAGAACTCATCGGCAAGTTAAACAACCAGCTAGCAGATCGCTTGAAGAAAAGGTGGTTCATCGAAGGGCTGAACCACTCCCTCTGAAATAAAATGAAGGTGGTATCGCCATCCTTGTACACAGAGGGCTACAATCGGGCAATGAACATTGAAAGTGAAAACAAGACATCAAAAAGGAAACGGACTAGAGACAATAATACGGATGGCAAGAGTGAAGGGGAGTCCCACACAATATAGGCCCTTCGGAAGGACATGATCAGGATGATGAAAGAGACGAAGGCAGAAAAAGAGATGAAGGAGAGCAAGGAAGTGTGGTGCACGGAGTGCAAAAGTGAAGGGCACACCAGGGCCAATTGTCCCAAAAAATCCTTTTGTCATATATGTCAAGTGCTGGGACACTCCATTAAGGAGTGCCCGTACAAATTGAAGGTGAGGAGCACTCAACTGCTCTTCACACAAGGGGAACAAGCAACCCCGCCTACCACACCACCAAGACCCAAAAATTCTAATGCCTCACCGGGTGGTTACCGCAACAACCGAAGAGGCAACAACAATAATAGCAACAACACCCCAAGAAGTCGCATTTAGTACGACGTGAAGGGACGACCCATGATACAATGTCGTAGATGCAATGAATGGGGCCACTTCGTGCGGGACTACCAGAGCGAACAAGGTGGTGGAAGTCTGCTATGCAAATGGTGCGGCATAGGCAACCATGAGGATGATGACTCTTAAGGGGAAGGCCGTAAACATGATAGAAGTAACACGCCCCAAAGAGGAGGACGTCCTCACAATCACGACACTTCAGGCCAAGAGAACCACATACCCCGACCTAGCCACAGAGAAGGAAAGATTCAAGGAATCCATAAGGGAAATGGATATGGCAATGGAGGAGGAATGGAGTCAAACACATGGCACGGCCAGTACCTCTATCTGGTCAGCATCAGATGCCAACATGATATAGCAGATGTTAAAGGCAATGGTCCCAGTACGAGTGACAGACCTATTGGAAACACTACCACAACTGAACGTGGCAATCACCAAAATTGGTGATACACACGACAATCAAGAGGTTGGCAACTAGGGGACAAATGAGATAGAACGAGAAGGCTCCGAAAAAGATACTTCCACGAGTGGTACCACAGACCCTATGTTGTTGGCAGTGAGTGTGCGGCGGACCTCGGCAATGGTGGAAATGGAAATCATGGGCCGTACCCTCACAAACACCATTGTGGATGGAGGGCCTGGAGTAAATGTATTGGCATTACCGGCAAGGATGCAACTGGTAAAGAGACCACTGGTAATAATCAGTGGTGTTGTCATTGATGTCTATGCTAACTATGTCCAAATGATAGGAAACCAATGACATAGTGATGAGATCAGTAAAGTCCAGAAATGCACTTGAACAGAGTACTCGGCGTAGTACTAACTGTTCAGAGTTGGTGACCCATGAAGACAGTGACCGGTGACGACAATGACCGGAGCAGTGAAGACAGTGACCAGTGAAGACAATGACAAGAGTAGTGACCGATGTAGACAGAGAAGTGACTGGTAAAGACAGAGACCAAAACACTGCATAGAGGTACAAACCGGTCTACAGTGATCGTTAAGATATCAACCAGTGAAAGCCACAATTAACAAATACTGAGGAGATTCTTTAACTGTGATTTGTTGCACAAATCACGGAGGATTTTCTGTTAAGGGAAAGTATGTGACACGCATCTAATGTTTCTTTTAAAAGACTGAAACATGATTGACTGACGGATTCATGGCGGATTTTCTATTATGGGAAAGTTTGACACGTATCTAGTGTTTCCTTTCAAGACTGAAACACGACTGTATGGCGGATCAACAAGAGATCTTCATGGGGATCGCAATGACAAAGAGTGGGAAGATCTTTTGAAATTTCATCTGAGTGATTTGGGCTTCCTTCTCTCAACTGCACAGCTGTCCTATGCTCTACAGGAAGTGTATTTATTCTTCAGTTAGCAAAGATAATCACTTGCCTTCATTCTACCAAGAAGAAAGAGTGAAACTGCACACTGATCAAAGCTATAGCAAAAGAAAGGGAAAAGAAGAAGAGAAGGAGAAAAGGAAGAGAGTGTGCAAGGAAGCACAGTAACCTGAGGAGAGCATACCAGTGGTGCCCAATGATGACTCTCAGTGAATGAAACAGTGATCTTATTAGGCTCTGCAAAGCCATTTTAAAGGATCAACCCTCCCCTCTCAGCACGGATTGGGACTATCAAAATGTACTTCTAGAAGAGACATGCAAGGCCCTCAGCAAACCAACAATCACGCCACCAACCTTCCACTTGGTAGGCGTCGACCAACACGGTATAAAACCAATTGGGACACTCATGGCCCAAAAAGTAATTATTGGAACCCAACAATTCCTCCTTGACTTTGTGGCCATTCTCCCTAGAAAAGAAGGGATAGGATGCCCTCCTTGGCAAAGGGTGGCACATCACAGCAATGGCCAACCGCAATTGGAAGAACACCCTCTCCATAGAGAATGAAGGGAAGAAATATGTCATCGACCTCCGAAACCAAACATTGAGCCAAGAATTGGCATCAGATTCTAAATCCGATGAAGAGGAGTACGTTGAGAAAGGAGGGATGGAACCGAATGATGAAGGAATATTGAGGCTAGGGAATTGCTCAGAAGATGAAACTAGTTTACTCAATAGATTATTTCACAGGCAGATGGAGGACTATGAAGTGTTTCACCCTAGTTGCAATGTACTAGAGATTCTGGAGATTGAAGCCAAAGAAAAGCATACTTTTCCTCCTGAGTATGGACAGTACAAAGAAGGTGAAGCAAGGGTGGATGACACCCCAGCCCATCAGTTTGGAAGAGACAAGGCAGTCAAGTATGAAGAGCCAAACATAGAAAAAGTAAAACTCGAAAAGGGAGATGGCCCCAAGGTAATCCTTGTCGGGTACGATTGGGACCCTGTGTTGAAGATGGTAACAATCAGAATATTCCTAGAGTATAAGGACGTATTCGCATGGACATACAAGGACCTGAAGAGTGTACCACTGGAGTTGTGTCCATCGAATCCCCCTTGTACTAGGAGAACACCTAGTACAGAAGAGACCATACTGCATGAACAAGAACTGTGGAGCTAAGGTTCAAGAGGAGATTGAGAAAATGCTCGATGTAGGGATCATTTTTAAAGTTCAGACAAGCGACAGGGTGTCACCCATTGTCATCTCCCTGGAAAAGGATGCCAACCAAATCCAAATTTGTGTCGACTTCAAAAGTCTTAACGCAGTTACAATCAAGGATCATTCCCCATTCCCTTCACTAACAACATCCAGGAAGAAGTGGCAAGACATGAAATGTACTCGTTCATGGACGCGTTTTCAGGCTACAACCAAATTAGCATTGCGGAAGAGGATAAACTGAAGACTACTTTTGTTGTGGAAGACGGGGTGTACGCATACAACAAGATGTCATTCAGCCTATGCAATGCCCCTGCCACCTTCCAAAGAAACATACTTCATATTTTTGACAAGATGTACGTGGGGGATTTCAAGGCATTTTTAGATGACTAGTCCATCCATAGCAGAAAAGAAACCCACTTGATCACTCTTCGCAAGTGCATGGAACAATGTCAAAGGGCACGGCTAGCACTGAACCCAAAGAAGTGTTGATTCATGGTACCACAAGGAAAGCTACTCGAAGCATATAGTCTGCAAGGACCCCGAGGATGTGACGGGAGTAAAGTCCTTCCTCGGGCATATTGCTTACTAATGACGGTTCGTCAAGGGGTTTGCTGAAATTTCATTACCATTGGAGAAGCTCACAAGAAAAGGCAAACCATCCACGTGGGGTACGAAATAAGAAATAACATTTAAAAAACTGAAGTCGAGATTGGTGAGTGCGCCAATTCTCGTTTATCTAGACCGGGACAAAGAATTCCATGTCAATGTAGATGCATCCAACTATGCTATTGGGGCCACCCTGGCACAAGCCGGCACAGGAGGGTTAGATCACCCAATATACTTTGCGAGCAGATTACTATCAAAGACGGAGAGGAACTATAGTACAACAGAAAGGGAAGCCTTGGGCATGGTATATGTCGTCCAAAAATTCTGGCACTATCTTCTTGCCACACCCTTCACGTTCTGCGCGGACCACCAAGCCCTAAAATACTTAGTGAACAAACCCATTATACAAGGGTAAGTTGGTGGTTGTTGCTCCTGCAGGAATTCACGTTCACGATAATTGTACGACTAGGAAAGAGCCATTTCATTGTTGATCAATTGTCAAGGATAAAATCGAGAGAACATGCTGAAGGGTCAACAAGGACTTTCTAGATGCCCACCTATTCCAAATAGCAGTCTTACCTTCATGGTATGAACACATTGGCCAATACCTTTCTACTTCCACCTTCCCACATGAGATGTCGCTGAGGGAGCGGAGGAACTTGGCACTCAAGAGTAAAACTTTCCAACTTGTCAGTGGGTTACCATACAAGATAAGACCCGACCATGTGCTTCGTCACTGCATCATGGAGGAATAAATACCAAGCGTACTACAAGAATCTCATCAAGGGCTCGCAGGAGGACATATGGGGCTAGATGCCACCGCACGAAAGGTATTACTAGCAGGACTATGGTAACCAACACTGCACACAGACGCACAGGAGTGGGTGCTCGGATGTGATACTTGTCAAAGGGTTGGCAAGCCATTAAAACGGGATTTCATGCCCTTATTTCCTTCCCAGCCTCAAGAGTTGTTCGAAAGGTGGGGCCTAGACTTTGTGGGACCACTCAAGGTGAGCACGACGCGACGATGTAGATACATTGTGGTGGCTACCGAGTACTTACCCAAGTGGGTTGAAGCTAGAGCGCTCCCTAATAACACTACCGTCAGTACTGCCCATTTTTTGTATGGGCAAATAGTCACTCGATCCGGCATACCGATCTCCATCACGAGTTATCAAGGTGTACACTTTGTCAACCAGGTGATCAAGAACATGATAGCAGAATTCCGAATATTCCACAACCTCTCGAGTCCGTACTACCCTCGAGCAAATGGACAAGCAAAATCCACAAATAAAGTGTTGGTGTCAATACTCTATAAGACATGTGGAGTGGAAGAGGGAGACTGGGAAGAAAGACTCCCAGCCGTACTTTGGGCATACAGGACTACCTACAAAGCAACTACATGACACGCCATTTCAATTAATGTACAGCCTGGAGGCAGTCATACTTGCGGAGTACACAATGTCGAATTTGAGGGTGGCAGTGGAAAGCAGATGGGGAGATACAAAAAGGCTGAAGGAATGACTAGTTAATCTAATGAAGTTAGATGAGAGACGCATACTAGCATAATGGGCAACAGAGGTGGCTCAACGGAGAAGGAAATTATGGCACAATAAACATCTCCGGCAAATGAATTTTCGAACGGGTCAATTTGTTCTAAAGTATAACGGTTGTAACAAGATCAAGTCGGGCAAGTTCAAAGTTCGTTGGCTCGAACCTTATAAAGTGAGAGTAGGGAACAATAGGATTGTTAAACTTGCAACACTGGAAAGTAGACCTATTAAGGAACCAATTAACGGATCCAAATTGAAACTATATAAAAAAAGGAAGATACACACTCTACTGATCAATATGTTGGGTTATGCAACTAAGGGGGGCTGGACTATTGGCCGAGAAAAGACAATCGAAGAGGACCCTATAATAACTGAAGAACCATACAGGCCGAACTTAGATTGGGCCAAGCCCCTAATGACTCAAGAGGAGCGGCTCGCCAAAAAGCATGTAGAAGGCATAGCAGTACCAAGGATACATAAACACCGCACAAATGCATTATTTGGCTCCCTTGCCCTATGGGTAAGGATAAACGGGTATTGAAGGTAGAGAGTTCCATACGAAGGAAGAAAAGAGGGATTTGTTAATTTTGATATTGACGAGGAAGCCGAGGAGTGAAGAAAGAAGGAACAAAGAACCAAGGGGGATGTCCCACAAGGGGACATGGAAGAGGAAGTGGATCTGGATGAATATGGTGCCACCCTGAGATCAGGGCTAAAGGTGATAGTAAAAAGACATGTTTATTTCTACCGAAGATAGCTATAAAGAGGAAATAATAGACAAGTGCACCAGCAAGGGAAAAGAAGCACCATATGAACCCAAGCCGAAGACTCTATGGCGAGTGATTCCAAATCCCAAAAGGACCTCCGACAGTAAATGGGGAAGAGGCAGTATGGTACTAGAAGTACGGGGGTAGATATATAGATGGAAGCTTTAAGGGGGTGGGATCCACACCCCTAGTTGATAAAATAATTGACATAGAGTACATGGGAACGTGTTGTGAAAATAAATGCTATAAAACGCCACTCGAAACTTGCATATGGCAATACACCTCAGAAGTGAAGCCTCGATTGGGTGAAAGAAAAAGGCATAAAAAGAAGGCAAAATCAAGTGGAAGGGCCCAGAAAGAAGCAGAAAATTGGAACACGACAAAAGAGGGTGACAAAAAAAAAGAAAGATAGTTAAAAAATTTAAAGGGAAGACAGCCAAGACGAAGCAAGAATATCAAGGACCACAAACGCAAAAGAAATTAAAAGCTATGAAGACCTTGAAAATTTGGTTTTTAGGTAAAATTAAAAAAATCGAAGTGAGGAAGATAGGGATGAATGGCAAAACGGTTTGAAAAATAAAGGGGGGTAAGGTAATGATTAAAGCACTTATATTAGAAGGAATGTTAGAAAAATTTATTGGAGGGAAAGAGGAAATAAAAAATAATAAAACAAAAGCCTTAGCTTTCCGAGTGAAAAAGAGATATTTCATCAAAACCCTAAAAAAGGCCAATAAAAGGAGATATGGAGTCTATTATGCCAAACTAAAGAAGGAAACAAGGAGATCGCAGTAGCAGTCCAGAAGGAGGTCATATGTACAACACGTACGGTCAGAGGGAAGAAGATAACCGTACGGCCCATACAATCAAGGAAGAAGGCAGAGGATTGGAGGAAGAAGTCTGTACAGCTCAACAGAAGGGAAGGCAAAGTGAGGAATCTCATAGCCATAGCCATACAAGGTGTACAGACGGCATTGTGCAAGGCACGATCCGTACGAGCGATATAAGAACAATCAAGAGCCATACGGAGTGTACGGGCAATACACACGGGGGTCGTACAGCCATCACACAAGAGGAGGGACAATGTCATTCCATACAAACAACTCAAGCAAACACTACAAGTCGTACAAGGCATACGACCACCCGTACGACCATACATCTTGCTTGTCATTCCATCCGTACAATCTATCCAGTGGTAGCTCTCCATCATCCAAAGTTAGACAAGCCGATTACAGGAGGAAGTAAATAATTTACACAGGATGATGAAAACCCTAAAAAGGGTAGTTATAACATTGGCTATAAAGCCACAAGGATAATCAAGAAACCTTCACAAGCTCAGAACATGGGGACTCCAAGTAATAAGGGAAAGACACAAAAAGATAAGCGTGAGCCTATCACAGCAAAGAATATCATGTTTGAGAGTGTTACTGGAAATGAATGCAGAGCATGGTGGGAAGGCACACCACAAGACCATTTCCTGAAGGCATCTCTATGCAAGGCTGAGAGAGACCAAATCATTTTTATGCCTATCTTTAATCTGAAAGAGTTTGAACCAATATTACGCACTATGGTCCATGGTTATGATAGGAGTTCCCATACCTCTACAGTCAAATATTTTGATCAGATAGTCAGAGTGTCTTTTTTAGGAAAGGAGCTTAGTAAGGTGTTTGGGGTGCCGAATAAAAGGCACTCGGCATCCGAACCCTCCTCGAAAATGTCTATGGGGGTCAAGAGGAAGCTGCTCGAATGTATTTGCACGCAAAATCTTAAACCCAGCCAGTGAGATAGCTTGTGGGACAGTAACAATAGTCGGGGGTTATTGAAATCTTTCATCACTTCTCCAAAATGGAGATGCATTATGGATTTGCTGAAAAGTAAACTTACAAGAGGAAGTAGCACATTAGACATAGCCATCTGGATGCTACGACTGATGAATGTGGGGGCAATACTTATCGGATCGGATTAGAGAATTTCTGCAACTCCGCAAAACATTTTATATGCCACACCATGCCATAGCCTTATTCCTAGATGCATTACGCACACAGGTGGAGCCTCAACATTGGCATACCTTTACGCCTATGAGCCGTGTGGAACCATATAAACCATCAATGAATTATTGGTTGCATTTGGACACATTCACAACAAGGAACTTTGAGCCCTTGAGGAAAAAAGTTAGACAGGAAACCATGGCTAGTAGGAAGAGGGAGATGACGACGAGCGCAGCTCAGAGGAGGAAGAGGGAACAGAAACGGCAGAACAAGTACCATCGGATTCCAGTCCGAAGAAGGAAGAGAAGTTCTAAATGGCTCCCTCCCGTACTAGACACCAGGTCACAGAATAGGCGAAGGACAGAGGGTAGACGTCAGAAGAAATTGAGGTTGTCCAGCCACTTAGAGGAGTTACCGAAAATGCATTAGAAGTGTCGGAAGAGGATGTCCCACTAAACACCCTCCACACAGAGACTGTACGGAGGGAGTTGGATACACGGATAAAAGCGGCACAATAGGTAGCACAGAAGGGGAGTACATCCGAGATGGTGGTTGAGGCTGGAGGAATGGCAGTTGACAATCTAGCAGTTAGTAGCAGAGTGTTGGTAGTTAGCAGTGGGATAACATTTGACAGCATGGCAAGGGAAGGACTTGGTACTGGAATCGTATTCCAACAAAGTATGCCACAAAGAACAACATTTCTAAATTGGGGGGCGAAAAGGATAACATTTACACCATCCCAGCTGTCAGCAGTAGCACACTTGGTTCCTACAGGACAATTGTCACAGGCAAAAGTAGTAGATCTTAGATCCACTAGGGAAACCCATACCATCTGGAACACTAACCATCAGGGAAGAGTCAAGACAACACAACCAGTCGCTCTTGTGATCATACCAGCAATGTCACCCCTTCCTGGGACAACCATCCCCTCCACACATGTTACTACTTTAGTAACACCACTAGTACAGTAGTACCTATTGCACCCTCATCCACAATAGTTACCACTGCAATAGCACCAGGGGCACCCATTTCACCTCCAGAAATGGCAGGAAGGGAGCACGAAGGGGCTGAAATGGATGAGACGAACAACCTGCTAGCAAAATTTCAGATAGAGGTAGAAGACATACCTCCGCCCTCGCCTTCCCTGATAGGGCAACTTGAGGAAGAATCCACTTAAGGCCACCCCGAAATGGGCAAAGGGAGCCAACATGCAGGCGAACAGGAGGCAACAGCCACAGAGGGTGGCGGGGTTGAGAGACACATCCCTAAGTTTGGGGACTCTGTTCAACGATTTTTAGGGGAGCTTGAGGCCATGGCAGCAGCCACTCAAGACATGGCAAACGGCACTAGGGAATTGGACACGGGATCTATGTCTTTGGCAGCAGAGGCCTTGTTGAGTTTTATGACAGTAGACTGCCATACAAAGTTCATGGAGTGTCTCTTAGGACAGGGTTGGCCAGACATGGAGATGCAGGAAAAGGTGAGAGCATGGGGCACACCACAAATAGTGACAAGGCAGGGAGGCCATGCAGTCATGATGGGCACTCTTTTGGAGATGGAGCAGATTTTCAGAGACATTTTTACAGCTTCAGCAAGTCACATGGCAAGCTCGCAAAGCAGAAGAAGAAATAGCTTCTCTACAGAAAAGAATGCAAGAGTTGAACATGGAATTGGCCCAAGAACGATTTGCACACACACAAAAAAGGAGAAAAAGTTGACGATTGCAGAGAAGGACCGCATGGATGCCTTGAGGCTACTAAAAGAAATTAGGGAGAAGCAGTTGGTTGTAGAAAGAGACTTGAAAATTCTTTAGCAACGGACTACCTCTACCCCAGGGACGTCTTCTCACCCGTCCCAGTGATTTACTTTATGTTTGTTTTGTGTTCCCTATTTTGGGTTGTGTCATTTGGAAGACGACAAATTTTGCGGGGGAGTGATGTAGGCGGCAATTATGCCATGAATAGTTAAATAAGACTTTTGTTAGTTAATGTAATAAAACATTATTCTGAAGGGGTGTCAGTTGTGTCATTAATTGGTGACGGTTGGAGACTTAACCAACTGTGTCGAATCTATTTGTATGGAATCTGTAACAAGTGAAAGGGTGGTTAATGTTGGAACTATTATGCTACGAAAGATATATCATTCTATCATTTCTGGTGTAATGTGATTCTATGTTATTCATGCTATTGTTATACTTCATTGATCTCTGGTATTATGCAATCCTGTTGAATCTGTTTATACTGTGCAATCCATCTCAACTTAGGCATCTAACACTTCTCACCCTTCCCCTTAAATTTTAGTTCACTTCAGTTAAGTTCATTAGAAGAGAGAAGCATAACAAGATCACTACATTCAATGATGAAGTTCCAGCCATAGCATTAAAGAAGTGTAGAACGATATCAAACATAAGTCCCCCTTGGACTACTAGCATACATCAAGTTAAACGAGCTCCTATCCAACATAAAGTCGCAAGTTTACAGTAGGAACCTTGGAGTCCCCTCTATGCTCTTCGCAATCTTAGCACACAAGGGGTTGTTTACAACCTACGATAAACTGGATTTAATGCATACTACTGAAGGAAATTATAACAGATAATAAGTGCAACAAGATATCAGAGAACTGCCAGATATTCCATTAATGATAGCCAAGTTACATCTAATGCAAGCATAACATAATATGATATCAGTTTTGTCCCTTTCTCTTCCATCTGAGAGAATACATATATCACCCGAAGGAATACGACTAAACCATCGCGACATAACCACTTACCCTTCAGTCCCTAATGACTGAGACTAAAAACTTAATTAACATAACACTCCCGTACATACAAGTTTACCGACAACATGATCTCCCCCCAAAAAAACAAGTCGTCCCCAACGACATACACAAAATGGGGATGAGAACAAAACATGACTATACAATAGAAAATTCTACTCAAAAGCAGGAGGGGGCGTAGGAAGCATCCCTGAAGAAGATGGTGTTGACGGTGGTGCTAGGGAAGCTACCCAAGCCCGCAACTAGTACACCTGGTCGGTCCTTAGCCGTAAGTCACGCTCTGCTACCATCTTCATTTCCAGAGCAGTATTCACCATCCCTGTCGCCTCTAATACCGCATTCTCCTTAGTATCAATACTTTCCATAGCACTAGTAAGACGGGTCTCTAAAAGAGCCCTCTTTGCACGCTCTGACTCTAGCTGTGCCCGAAGTGCCTCCAACTCCGTCACCATACCACTCCTCTCAGTTGCCCATGACTCTTTTTCTCTAGGCAATGTTTCCTCTACTGTTGTAAGTCGGGTGGCTATCTCCTCCCGAGTTGCTACTGCTACCACCATCATAGTCACATGTCCTGAAGAGATGTGCTCATTGCGCCAAAGGGTGAAGTATCCCTCATGGAATGCTTGCTCCACCTCACGCAATAAGGCACCAATCCTACTCTCCCCCACCTTCTCCTGAAGGGCCCAACCCTCCAGCATAGCCAGAGTTTCTGTGGTTGGCCATCCCCTGGACTCAAAACAATCAGCAAAGGCGAAGGACAACCCACTCGAACAAAAGTCAGGAGGCACTCCAACTCTTGGGCAACCCCTTCTTGTGTCTGTGACTCCGCTGAGGCTGTCACCCATTGTGCTCCTACAGCTACATCTGCCAAGTACTGCTCTAAAACACCATTCTGAGACTCTCTCGTCAGCTCATCACTAGGCTCCCTGTCTGGCCCTGGCATCTCCACATCATTAAACTCCTATTGTGGCTCATGTGTCAAAGCCTACCTCTCAGGTGCATCCTTTCTCCCCAACTCCTGTCTCACATGTGAGACCATGGAGTCGAGATCCACTATCTCTGGAGGGACAGCTGACTCTCACCGTCGAGAAAGAAGGTTGGTCACTACTAATACCAACGGTGCCATTTGAAACTACCTGAGCCAAGTCATCATCACCGGCAAAGCCTCTGCTAACAGACCACTACTTTCCACTAGTCATGCTTCAATCGGCGGCTCCTCCAACACCCTTGGGCCCAACCTTACAATGGCCTTTGTCTTGACTACCTCGAGAGTGACATGAGGCTCACTCTCCATCTATGCAGGTAACTCTAACTCCTCCCTCTGAGGCACTGTTTCAGCCTCAACAATCCCATTTGTGGATCGGTCCACCGCCAACCCGACTGTAGTTGTCACCGCTACTGTCTGGTCCACACTCGATGGCGTCATGGATACTCGGACCCTCTACTGGCCAAACTTGGGTACCGGAACCGCGTTCGTAATGATATTTGAGGGTGTCGATGGTGTTAGGGAAGTCGTGACTGAAGTGGCCGACAGGGTAAACAAAACCTGTCCCAAAGCAACTTCCAACGGCGTAGGTACCTCCATAACTCCTATGCCCAAATCTACGATGGCTCCTTTTGCTATTGCACTCTCACTTGCCCTTGAGTCCTCACCGGTATCCTCTCACCCACTATCTGCATTGTCTCCCTCAGACTCGGAGAGCCCCTGGCACTTCCTCTTTGACCCTGTTTGTACCCTAACCGTATCCAAATGGCAACAATGAAAGATAAAGGGGTTTTCTTATTGCCAGGCTACCTAGCTTTGTTCTCAATCTATCATGTGGAATCTGCTCTCGAGTAGCATTGAGGAACAAGCCAATTACATAATGAGGCATGTAGAAGAACCTGTGCTGAAAAGTCATTAATTCATACACCCTCTCGGCCATGATGGATGCCCATTCATAAACAATGGCATTCCTGAGCCCATTCATAAAAAGAATATGTGCAAGGGCAATGTCAGAAGCCCTACTTAAACCTGTGAGCCTACTTTTAATAACATCCATAAGACAACGCCATTCACTTGGAGCCACAAACAACTTCTTGATTCCACAATTTTTTGAAGATGCACCTAGTATGGACTCGAACTCGCTTGGAGTTAGTTTCCAGGAAACCAACTTTATGAATGTTTCTTTGTCCTCTGGAGACATCTTCTTGGGCTTCAAGTCTATTTTCTTCCCCTGCCAGCCAAGTATACCAAAAACTCATGTAAATTTTGCGGTTGTAAATGTAACATGGAGACCCGTACCTAAATACTTGAGAGTGTTGGTACGGCTGAACCTGTCGACTGTGTCTATCATTTCGCGCAGGGTTCCCTCATAAACTTTGATGGAAAAAATAGGCATTTGGATTGCCCAGTGCATATGTGCCTTTTGCAACTACCCTTTCAAGAAATCTATCTAGTGTCTCCTCCCACCAAGTCTGACACTCATACTCGTTCAACCCTTCGAATGTGACATTCTTCCATGTAATCTCTTCCTTCTGTTGTTGTGTTTGTGTTTGCACCTTGGGACAAACTTTCTTCTTACCGTTGTCCATACTTCCAGCAATCCTGACTCCAAAAGGCAAAACCCTCTTGCCCTTGTCTCTGGCAATACTACTAATTCCTGGTGTTGATGCCTGCAATTGCTTCTTCCAGTCTTTCTTTTGTTGTTGGGATCCCATGCCGAGAAGAAAAAAAACATTTTTCATTAATAACTACCTGTGTTATCGTTTTCGAATTTCTTCCTACGTCTATCAATAATAACCCTTTATTTGTGATTGTCTGTACGCTCTCGCCTTTTTATTTCATGTTGTCCTCCCACTTGTACGGATTCCTAGTAACTTGTATTTTTTATTATTATTTTTTTTTCCCACATCAAGAACCCAACTTTCATACCATACAGTCTTGCTACAAGAAATATCGTGTGGCTCTATTTCCTCCATACGGTCATACGGCTCTACCCTCTTTGAGCTACATCCCCCTTCTCTCCATTTTTTTTCTTGTTTGTTTTTCCTCTGCATTTGTGGCTCTTTAAGTCGTACTGCCATGCACCGTACGGCCTTTTAATGGCATATAGTCGTGTGTCATACAGTCTATTGCTTTGATTCCGTACGGCCATGTGTCGTACGGTCTTGCTTTTGCGTCATACGACCATGTGCCATACGGTGTCCTCCGTTTTTTGTTTTTTTATTTTATTATTATTATTTATTACCTAAGTCTAAATGATCCCGTCTACCAAAGTCGTCTCTTTGATCCTTGTGTCTTTCGTAGTAGATCTTCAATTTGGAGCCATTGACAGGGTCCGCCACCTCCTTCCCGTCCAAAGTACACAACTTGATTGCTTTGTTATCCCCAACCTCTCGCACCTTGTAGCACCCAAGCCATTTCACTTTGAACTTGCCCGACTTAATATCATTCCGCCTGTTGTATTTTAAAACTAGTTGTCCTTAGGTAAACCTCGTTCGTTTGAGGTGCTTGTTGTGCCACACCTTCCTTCGTTGCTGAGCTATCTCGATCGCCAGATGTTGTTCCTCCAACTTGTTGAGATTGTATAGCCTCTCTCTTAGACTTTTCTTATCTCCCAACCTATTTTCAATGGCTATTATTAGAATTGGCACCATGAATTCAATAGGTACAACAGCCTCTTGTCCATACATCAACTGAAAAGGGGTTTGTCCGGTAATGACTTTGTAGGTGGTGCGATAGGCCTACAACACTGATGGCAACCTTTCTTCCCAGTCGTCTCCTTCAACTTCGCACGACTTATAGATCACTGATACCAATATCTTATTGGTAGCTTCGGCTTGGTCATTGGCTCTCGGGTAGTATGGACTTGAAAATGAGTAAAAAATCTTAAACTCTGTGGTGAGCAACTTTATAATATGATTGACAAAATGTCCCCCTCTATCACTAGTGATTTGGATGGGTATGCCATATTTTGTAATGATTTGTTCATATATGAACCCAATTGTGCTCAAGGACAAATTATCAGGAAGGGCTTGTGCGTCCACCTACTTGGTAAGATATTTCGTCGCTATGACAATATACCTACACCGATCTACTCTACTTGCCTTAAGTGGCCCCACAAAATCGAGTCCCCATCGTTCAAACAACTCCTACATGTTAGAGGGGTTCAGAGGCATGAAATCTCTTCTCAAGGGCTTCCCTACTCTCTGACATGTGTCGCAACTCACCACCAATTCTCTCGCATCATTGTATACTACAGTTGTGTCAGGTCCCATATGCCCTCCTGGGGGACCTTCGTGGGCTTCCCTTAACACACTTGGAACTTCTTGCATGACACATCGACGGAGTAATTGATCGAGTCCCATCTTATATAGAAAGCCATTGATTAATTGAAATGTTCTACTCCATAGAACCAGTTTCCTTTTGTCGCTCGGTTGCATATCTCGAGGGAGTTGTTCTATGGACAGGTACTCTCCAATACTTGTATACCAAGAGGGTAGGACTGCAATTCTAAAGAGATGGGCACCGGAAAATCATCATTGACACCTTCTAGCAGCTCGCCTGATTTGATTTAGGACGGATAGTTTGCACTTACATGGCTTTTTCCCGGGTCATCCTATAATATTGAATGTGAACTCCTGCAGTAGAAGCAACCATTTGCTTACCCTTCCCTGGATGATTGGCTTATTTACCAAGTATATTAAGGATTGATGGTCCACATAGAAAATAAATGGAGTTGCCAACAAATAGTGCTGAAACTTTTGTACGGTGTAGACCATCCCCAAGGCTTCCCTCTTTGTCATGTAGTTCTTTTCTGCCTTCGGCAGAAGTCTGTTGTCGAAGTATATGGGATGGTCCAACCCGTGATCGCCTATTTGTGCTAGCGTAGCTCCAATGGCAAAATTTGATGCATCGACATGAACATGAAATCCTTTGTCCCAATTGAGGTACGCCAAGATGAGTGTTGTTGCTAGTCGTGTCTTAAGTTCTTCAAATGCCTTTCCTTGCTTTGTTCCCCACGTGTATGGCTCCCCCTTCCGGATCAGCTTATCCAATGGGTAAGACACGTGGACAAAATTCTTAATGAATCTTCGATAGTACCCTATGTGCCCCAGAAATGATTTCACTCCAGTCACATTTGTAGGAGGTTCCAACTCAAGAATCACCCGTACATTATCCGGATCTAACTTCAATCCAGCTTTGCATACAATGTCCCAGTAGTTATCCCTGGGGTACCATGAACCTGCATTGTTTACAATTAAGTGCAAGTCTCACCCGTCTGCACCTCTCCATGCATTCCCCAAGGGCTACTAGATGTGTGTCCTAAGCACTGTAGATAGACCAATAGTCCAAGAAGGCCTTGAAATTCCCTACTGACATTTTATCAAAGATATGCAGGATGATCCTCTAAAATGTTGTCGAAGCGTTATAGAGTCCGAACAACATTTGATTGTAAGCATACACTCCATCTTCTACTACGAAGGTCATCTTGAGTTTATCTTCTTCGGCAATGGATATCTGGTTGTATCCAAAGAATCCATCCTTAAATGAATAAATTTTATGTCCTGAGACTTCCTCCAAAATGCTATCTGTGAATGGTATTGGAAATGGATCCTTAATGGTGACTGCATTCAAGCACTTGAAGTCCATGCATATCCTGATCTGATCTGCTTCCTTTTTCAATGAGATAACAATTGGGGATACCCACTCACTCGTTTGTACACAGAATATGATTCTTGCATCTAGCATTCGTACAATTTTTTCATTCACTCGTCCAGCATAGTTCTTGTTCATCTTATACGGCTACTTTCATATAGGTACAGCTCCTTGCACTAAAGGGATCCACTGGACACAACTCTGGCGGAACCCCCTTCAAGTCTTTATACGTCCAGGTGAATACATCCTTGTGTTCAATGAAAATTTTAAATGTCGTTGCCTTCAAGACAAGGTTCCAGTCATCGCCCACAAGGATGTTCTTGGGGTTAGCCTCATCCCCCAAATTCATGACCTTTAGAGAGGGCTCCTCATATTTGATTGATTTTGCCTTATGGAATTTATATGTTGGAGTCTCATTTACCTGAGCATCCCCCTCTTTGTACTGTCCATATTCGGGTGGAAATGAATGCTTTTCTTCCCCTTCATCGACCTGGAGCATATTATAGTGGAATAATTCATAATCTTCCATTTGCCAATGGAAGAGTCCGTTTAGTGAGTCTAGGTCGTCTTCTGAGCATCCTTCTATTTCAAAAACTCCTTCCTTATTCGGCTCCATTCGTCGCTTTCCTTCGCCAACTTCTTCCTCAACTTCAGACTCCGATGAAGACACGAAGTCTTCACTGACCATTTGTGTCCTGAGGTCGATTGTGAATTTTCGGCCACTTTTTTCCATGGACAAGGTATTTCTCTTCCAATCATGGTTGACCCTAGCTTGCACCAACCAACCCCTTCAGAGGATGGCGTTGTACCCTTTCCTTTTCAGTGGGATGACCACGAAATCAATGACAAAGGGTTGAGTACCAATCATAACTCGTTGTGCCATTAATGTGATGATGGATTTGATCCCTTGTTGATCAGCACCTACAAGTTGGAAGGTTGGTGGCCACAGTGTAGGTCCCCCCAGTCTCTTCCATGTTTCCTCTGGTAGTACGTTGACACCCGACCCTCCGTCGACGATGGTGTCGGTAAAAATGGTGCCAAGAATTCCCATCTTTATCACAGTTGGGTGTCTACTTGTATTTACCGCTAGTAGCATCAAGTCCTCCAAGGTCCCAAGAGAGTTCTTCCCAAACGGGTTTTCTCTTTCAACGTAGGTTCGCTTCGGCTCCGTCCCATTTGATACTTTTGGAGACGGTGTCATGTTGAATAGGGTCGTTCTCAATTGCGTCATGGCTACAAGGTCTTCTAACTTTATTAGTATTTCCATCTGCATCACCTGTCGTATTATGTTTTGTTCTGCCTCGCCTCTCAATGAGGTACTAGTCGTGTCATGTATTTCTCTTCGTTTGGCTGTCATTTCCTTCTCAACGTATGCCTTTCCTTCATGCAACCTCCTTTTCTTGGTTTTTGGATCTGGGTAAGTGGCCTTCATGGCTTGCCCACGGGTAACTGCCAACACCCCTTCCACGTTGCCTTCAATGTTTAGCAAATTCACCCCAAGCTTTGGACATTTTGTGTTGTCGTGGTCCTCAGGACCACACCACCTGCAGAGGAATTGTGGTGATTCCCCCTCGTGCAGTCTCTCGCGAAGTGCCCCCATTGGTTGCATGTACGGCATTATATCATTGGTCTTCCGCTAGTATCATATTGAAAGCGGCTACGGCCCTATTATTGTTGTTATTATTACCATTACCTCTACCTCCCCGTCGGTTATTCTTGTAACCGCTGGATGATGCCGTATTGGTGTTCGTGTTTCTTGTCCCCGTCATCGTTGACGTAGATGTTTCTTGCGTCAACAAGACCTGTTGATAGCTTCGAGTCTTCATAATGTAAGAACATTCCTTGGTGGAATGACCGACTATTTGGCAAATGTCACAGAACTGTTTCTTCGGGCAGAAGCCCTTAGTATGACCTTCTTTACAATCCATACACCACAAGTCCCCTTGGTCACTCCGACTAGTGTTGCCTTTCATCGTTTTGAACTCCTCCATCATGTGAAGCATATCTTTCTGGAGAGAATGGAATTTCTTATTTGATTCTTCGCAACCACTTTCACTAGTAGAATCCACGTCATCGTCATCAGATGATTTCCTTTTCTTCTTCTTTGTTGTTTTATTCTTGCTCTCCAGGTTCACTACTCTATTGTAAGCATCATCGTACAATGTTGGTGGCACAATCTTCATTTTTCTTCGAAGGGTAGACTTCAATCCCTCAATGAACCAACATTTCTTCAATCCATCCACTAGTGGGCTTCCCATTTTCCCCACTAATTCTTTCAGTCGCCGTCCATATCCTCAAACGGTTTCGTCCTTTGCTTGTTTGGTATTATAAATTTCTGCCACAATTTCATTATCGTCCTTGAGCAATCAAAATTCCATCCAAAACTCCTTGAGGTTTGCCATGTGGCCATTTTCGTTTTATCTGCATCAGGGAACCAGTCGATGGCTACTCCCCGTATGGTTGCTAGAAATTGTCTTATCTAGTCGTCTTGGTATGTCACCCCATTGGCTATCCAAATCGTCTCACACGTTTTACAATGTCTAACAAGATCTTCCTTCCCGTCACCCGTGAACTTGGGTAGTTTTTGCTTCTGCGCCATGGTAACTGGTCTAAGCACTGGTTGTGTTGGTATCCCAGAGCTTGGTATCCCTAAGCTCGGCGCGTTTGGTACTCCTGAACTGCAAGAATTGTTCAAGCCTAGTAGGCTGCTTTGATTCTCGTGCCCCTCTATCCCTACGACACTCGTGGCGACACTGGTATCCTCGATTCTTCTACCTTCGGCCTCTTCCCTTTCCTTCCTTCAGGCCTCCCTTGCTTCTGTTCGCAGGGTTATGGTTAAGTTCCCAAACAAACTTCTCGTTTCCTCTATAAAATATTCCACTCTATTCACCTCCAAGTGAAGATCACCGTCCCCTCCACAAAACTCCCCGTTGCTGCCGACAGCCTCGCCTTCACCAACCACCTCTTCGGTTAGTCCCTCAGCGAGTCTCCTCAACCGTCGTCTTCTTTCTACTTGTCATTGTAACGCTAGTACTTTCTGTACAACCTCGCACCCTTCTACTTGTTCTTTCAAATTCCTATTTTTATTTAACTGTTTAGGCATAAATATGTTCCTTATACATCCACAAGAAAACAACACATGATAAAATCTAGAACACTTTATTAATTCATATTTCGTGTACAATATATGTCATCCTTCGGACATAATCATATCACTTCATGTTCTCCTTTATTCATATTTTGCTTTCAGACTTTAGTTCATGCTTCCTTTATGGCGATTTTCATCTCTTTCCTCTTCCTCCCTTTGGCAATGGTAGTCCGCTAGGATTTGTGGCCTCCAATTCTCCTGCTTCACCTCCTCTTGTTGGTTCTAAAGGGAAAGAAATGTTTGGACCAGCATACGGCACATTAACCAATCCACAGCGGGACTAATTCCGAGGACAGCCCACACGGCACTCTCCGGTATTTCCTCATGTGCAGCCTCCCTTCAGACGTGCGTTTCAATGGATGTCTAAAGTAACGAGATGAAATCTGTTGTCAGTGCCCATTTGCCCTAGAATAGTTTTGTATTCTCTTCCTCCTCACTGGTTCTTCCACCATCATCTATTGTTTGCCCCATTTTCCGTGCGCCATCAACACCTCGTCACTCACCAAGATCGTAGAGGCAACGGTGCCAAGTGTTTACCACCTACAGTAAACTAGATTTAATGCATACTACTAAAGGAAATTATAACAGATAATAAGTGCAACAAGATATTAGAGAACTGCCAGATATTCTATTAATGATAGACAATGTTGATGTATGTAGCATCGCTCAGATAAATAAAACTGATTATATAATTATTATGAGAATTGATTTATTATATATACATATATATATTAATATATTTAATAACTGATATTATTTTATATTAATATACATATATATATATATATGAAGTTAATCATTTATTTATTCTTATAATGATTATATATAGTTAAATTAATAAATTAGATTAATGAATAGACATGTCCCATGAAGGGACATGTCTCTTTTTATCTTTACCAAGTATATATTCAAGAGATTGATGCATTTGGAAGACACATACTTTTACGGCAGTGCTATTACATTTGCAGTGATCTTAAACTTAACATGGTATCAGAGCTAGGTTCCTTCTATAAAGCCTAATAGCTTGAAGGTAGATCCTCAGAGCCAATTTAAGGAAAATATGATCAGATTATATAAGTAGAGATATGAAATATCTGTAATTATCACTTGTCACCATGAACACATATTGAAGGATGATGCGACTGAGAGTTGTAGTTATTCACGCATCAAGTGCATCATGGTTATGGGACACATAATTTATAGTGCCCATCAGGATCATAGAATTTAGGTATGGAAACGATTGAAGTCATAGTAGCAACATAAGCTGGTGGCTAGCATGCTGACCATACAAAATTATCTGATAAACCTTCTTGATGCCAAGAAATCATGTGAAAATGTGGAGGCACATGAAATTTGGGTGGATTGAACATGTGGATACCATATTGGCGATGGTCATGGATTGCAAAGGATTCGGTATCGTAAGACAAGATCCTCAAAGTCTAGCGCCTCTCTGATTTCCAATACATTGAGTCATTCCAAGCACACGATAATGAAATTAATGCGCTTGTGGTTTTGGACAATGACCTTCTTTACACGGGATTTGAGAGATTGGGCAACGTGGGAGAGATTGGTGGACACTAGTTGTATACCATGTGATTGTCCTTGATTGGTTTCACACTATCATGTGTTTGGGCCCACCTATTATATCTGCTTCACTCGGGTGCTGATAGATGAACTCGGCGCCTTATCACACGTCTGTCATAGGCTGGTCCACTTCAAGTTCTAACACTGTGAAATTGTGAAAAGTGTCCTGAGTCTGTTGGCATGTTAAGATTATCAAGTGAAGGCTTCAATTATGCGGTTCTCATGGCAGCCTATTGTGCTATTGTAGGAAGCATATATTTGGGCCAAGTCATGGACGTAATGTTGCATGATGATCACGTGTCCATCTGGCTCAGAGGATTGTTTGCTGCGTCTCCAATTAGTGATATGAAGGTTTAACTTCTTTATGACAGGTCCATTTTTGGTCACTCGACGAATCCAACTCAGAAAATAATTTGGCACTGGTAGTCATTCCATGGAAAGTTATTTATAGGGAGGATACCACGTGTAGCGCTTGGATTGCTTGACACAAGAGACTTATTTGGTACTATTTGGACACCAAATTTCTGTGTTGGCTCTTTGTCTAGGTTAATTCAGATAGGAATTGGGAAACAGATCAAGCATTTAAAGATGGTCGGAAGCATCCATACTCTGCTGTTATTGAATCATTGTCGTTACCGTGAAATATATTTGGTCTCAGTAAACGTGAAGGAATAAAACAATACTACCTGCGTGAATGGAACATCATGCTGTGGACAAATTGAATAAGAGGTTCAAAGATAAGAGACAGTTTGTATTCCTCAAAGTCCATTAAACAGTCATCTGTGTTTCGTATCTCTTATTAGTGCCTGGAAAATTATTTTCTGTCTACAGTACGAATAAAGGTCTTTGGTATTTTAAGTAATGCATGGAGCACATACTGACTTGCACGGTAATTGATCCTTGTAGTCTTTAGTAACAGAAGAAGTCTGAGACTAACTCTGCATATGACCAGAAATGGGAGTTACGGTGGGAAGATTACATGATTCCATGTAACTTGACGGTACAGGTCTTGAAGGTCCTGCTAACATATGAAAAGTGAATACCATATTATTGTTGTGAAGAGATATTATTGTATGAGACATCTATCCATTTTCTTGTGAAGAGATATTATTGTATGAGACATCTATCCATTTTCTTGTGAAGAGAAGTGACAGTTCAAACTGTGCATAGACTAGTCAGAAGTAAGGAGGCTCCAAAGTGGTAAATCCTGAGAATAAATCCACAATTTATCACATTAACTCATGTTACTATGGAATCGGACAAGTACATTTGTGTACAAGAAACTGCTCCTGCAAAGAATGTTGTGATCATTGAACAAACAATCATGTGTCTGTGATGAGGGAGTCATGCTGGCCGAAAAATGGAGACACTACTTGTTGCTTTAGGACCAAGTTGGTGGAACATAACTTGAGACATCTCTCAAGAGAAAGAGCCTATATGTTTCTTCAAGTAGGAGGAATTAACACTTAGAGGGAGTCTGACAAACCTACAAAAGCAACCTTGGATGAGGAGGTCAAAAGGTTGATATCTATCACAGAGAGAGCCACTTCATCATGATCTTCTTAATGCATTCTTCTCTGTGAGAGAGAAGGTTGAGGTGCAAGCCCTTGTATTGTATATTTCCCTAAGAGAGATTTGAAGTGAAAGCCCTTGTTCTACCCTCTGGGAGTAGTTATGGTGACCGTCATTGTGAGATGACGACATTACGAGGACAAATCAGAAGTTATCTAAAAGGATTCCTCCCTAGCTAAGAGGGAGTGTTGAATTTAGCTTCAGGAGGATCACAATAATGATAAAAGTTGGTGGATCACAATAAGAGAAGTATTTCTACCCTTGAATAATGTTTAAAAATTTTTGAGTCATTAATTCATGCTATAAGATCGGGATAGTAAATCTTTTATGCTTCTATCATTGATATTTCCCTTCAGGATAGTTTAATTTTATGAACTAATTGTAATCTCTTTTGAAGTGCTTTGAGGACAAATCTAGAAGCATAAGAGATTGCATTCAAGCAAGAAAGAACTTAATGCCTGCAGTTGTGGAATTGAGTTGGGAGTTGATATCAGATTCAAAGGGAGTCTGACAATGTCAAGATGGAGCACGAACTTGAGCTTCAGAGGGAGCAACTAGAGGATCTGCATCTGTGAACATCTGAGGATCTTGAATCAGAGGAAGCAGGCCATGTCAAGATACATGGGTTCCTTAGTGATCAGCAGTTAGAGGATTGTGATTCTTAGAATGGAATTTCAGCATCAGTGATTCATTATTTTTATCTTATAGAAGAGACATGGTAGGAAGGAATGTGATCCAGTTGGAGTTATTAATACAAGAGATCAAACAGCGGATATTCTTACCAGACCACTCCCCAAGGTGAAAGTTGATCACTTCAGGAAGAATCTTGGTATGGTTGAAATATAAAATTTTGATTTGTACTGATAAAGATGTTTTATGTGTAAACTTCTTTTGTCAGATGTGTGACTTTATGGGCTCATCCATCCTGTGTACATTTCTGAGAGGTGACGATCTCTTAGACAATGAACACTTGTATTTGATGTTACAAGGTGACAATCTTGAAATGGAGATTCGTTATGGTAGACTTTTGATATGTCAGTGCACAGACCATAATAGGGTTATGTGTAAGGGGAATGTAATGTTCTCAAATTTACTATATCCTTGTATCACGATCTAAGGTGATATGAAAATCAGGTTTCACGATCTAAGGTGATTCCTCATATCACGATCTAAGGTGATGTGAAAACTAGGTATCATGATCTAAGATGATTCCTCATATTATGATCTAAGGTAATATGTAAAATCAAGTATCACGTGTTAGGTGATTCCTCATATCACATGTTAGGTGATATGTAAAACTGGGTACACATGTTAGGTGATTCCTCATATCACATGTTAGGTGATATGTAAAAGTGGGCATCATGTGTTAAGTGATTCCTCATATCACATGTTAGGTGATATGTAAAACTGGGTGTCACATGTTAGGTGATTCCTCATATCACATGCTAGGTGATATGTAAAATTGGGTATCACATGTTAGGTGATTCCTCATATCACATGTTAGGTGATATGTAAAACTGGGTATCACGTGTTAGGTGAATCCTCATACCACATGTTAGGTGATATATAAAATAAGTAACACGTGTTAGGTGATTCCTCATCTCACAAGTTATCTGATACTTAAATGAGCATCACGTGTTATGTGATATCTGCCTTCACGACATATGTGAGATTTCTTATCACAAGAAATATGATATATGATTTTATCTTCCCTAGCTAAGAGGGAGTGTTGATGTATGTAGCATCGGTTAGATAAATAAAACTGATTATATAATTATTATGAGAATTCATTTATTATATATACATATAGATATTAATATATTTAATAATTGATATTATTTTATATTAATATACATATATATATATGAAGTTAATCATTTATTTACTCTTATAATGATTATATATAGTTAAATTAATAAATTAGATTAATGAATAGACATGTCTCTTCTTATCTATACCATGTATATATTCAAGAGATCGATGCATTTGGAAGACACATACTTTAACGGCAGTGCTATTACATTTGCAGCGATCTTAAACTTAACAGCCAAGTTACATCTAATGCAAGCATAACATAATATGATATCAATTCTGTCCCTTTCTCTTCCATCCAAGAGAATACATATATCACCCAAAGGGGTGCGACTGAACAGTCACGACATAACCACTTACCCTTCAGTCCCTAACGACCAAGACTAACAACTTAATTAACATAACACTCCCGTACATACAAGTTCACCGACAATAGGGGTCTTTGCTCAAGAGAGGATAGAGTGTCCTTTGGCACATTATTTTGTATTGGTGTGGTCACAAAACACCCATCAACAAAACGTTGACCCCTTGTAGATTTAAGTTGCTTTCAAATCCAACAAATGCTATACGTACATCTGCATACGCATCTCCATCATTTGTATGCAGGTACTAGATAACGTGATCTATGACAAATTCTAGAATTGTGGTGTGACAAGTTTTTTTAGGAGGCGTATAATTTTGGCTGTGCTGTAACTCAACTTATGAACACACTCTATTGTAGTTTCCAGATTTTGGGAGCACATCAGAAGTGTGTGAATCTAATAGGCAGGCTATATAAATGATAAATTGTCAATTTAAAAGCATTTACAATCACCTACCCAAATCTCTAAGAATTTTCTAATCTTTAATAGATGTCTCATTGATGGCTCATGATACAATCACTTTATTACCAGAAAAAATTGTTCAAACAAAATTTCTTCCCTTTCAACAAGAACTTCTTAATGCAGTTGCCTCATTCTTTTTGCATGTGACAGCATCTAAAAAGGAAGCCACTGCATGTTCCAAGCATTGAATGCTCTTATTGACAAGGATCAGAATTAAGTGATTCTCCAAAATAGGAAAATGTAATGACCCTTACTATAAAGGCCACTAAAAACCCCCAAATCTGAACTGAGACAATTTGTCAAACACTTATCATGCACTGAATTGTTCTGTTTGTAATGGGTGTTTCAATGTGATAGTTGTTTTGAGCATCAAGTACAATTGAGATAACAATACCAATATTGAAAAGTAATGCAATGAGCAACAATGAAACTCTAAATATCAATGCAAAGACCTCAATGCCAATGTATCATGAATTGCCCAAAATCTGATTACAATATATCATGAATGATAATGACTGATTCAAAAGACTGTTTCACTGAATTTGTATGGACTGTTACATGAACAAGAATCTATGGCAATGACAAGACCTTACAATGCACCTTTCTTTTACTATATCAATCCAATTACAATGATGAGTAATCAGTAACTGATTATTACAAATTCTAGACTGATACACAGTGACTGTATATATGTAATTTTATACGATTTTGGCAACAAAACATCAACACCAAACAATGTATAAAAACCTGGAAATGATGCACCAATTGCTGACCAAATTGTTGATGAAGTATGCTGACAAAGACACTTCAATCTGCACCCCAGACTGTCCTTGAATGCTGCTGCTATGTCAGTCCTGGTACAGGCTGTACCTGGGCCGTACAGTACGGCACCTGTATAAAATATTTTGCAATGTCTTTGGTCCCCAAAATGGTATAATCAAAAACGCCTAGGGCATATATATGTCCCTTCCAAAGCATAAAATTATTCTCCAAGTAGATTGAGAGATATGAACAAAAATGTAGGCCCAAACCCTAATATGACTGAACTGAAAATGTACCAAAATGATCTTCAAATCTTCACCAAATGATTCACCAATGCAATGATGAATTCAGAACCCTTATTCAATCAGATGCAAGCCCCAAAATCAATCCTCAATGAAATCTAACATGAAATGGCTGAGTACCATCTCCAATCATGCAACCCTTCAGTAGATATTTCACTACCTCAGTTATGCCAATCTAGGGGAGTTATCGTTCCCAAAGATCAATGATATTTGCAGACCAAAAGACTACAAATTGCTCCACAATGGAAGAAGTAGAAGAAATCCCAAATCCAAGCATGTCCAAATGAAAGCCCAAACCCTCTATTTATTCACTTTTCTAAGAAGTTACTAAGAACTTCTAGAAACATCCATTATAAAATCCCATTATAATGCACTTTTATAATAAAGTAACTTTATAAAATAAAAAGTGCAATCTCAACTTAAAATTATAACATATGTAGGCTCAAACTAAACGTAGGCTCCAACTGCAATAAGCAATCAACTGATCAACAAAATGACTCTCTCTCTAAACCATTTGCCTACGAGAGTCGATGATAGGCAAATCCGTCATGAAAGAACATGTCTCTAGAAAGGGGACATGACAGAAAATGAAGCATTGGATCCAAATTCTCACTTCCATATCAAGTTAACTAATATGAAGACGTTCCTTCATTATTATGCTTTTCCGATAACAAAACAAAGAACTAAAAATATAATGTCTGCAAAAAATAATTAAAATAAGTTAAGAGAATCAATGAGTTAATCAATTTTCTTGAAAAAGGCATAAGCAACTTAAATATCAACTGGAGTTTAAGGCAAGTAACATTCATTTTTATAATTTAATCACAAATATTGAAGTTCAAACTACAAGACTGAAACATTATGAACTTTGATATGTCATAAGCTTTACCTAGAAAGCCAGGTAAGTGTGATAGAATAAAAGAGGCCCCTGCATCAGGATGAAAACCAATGTGTGTTTCTGGTGCACCAAATACCTAAAAGATCCCAAATAATGAGGAAAATAATTATTAAACTGAATCAGTATCTATCCGATCCAAGAACTCCTAGAGCCCCTGTAGAAATAACATATTAACAAGCACTAAAATACTACTTAAATTTATTTTCCAACAATCCTCAAAAAAGAATGAATTCTGATATGATCCTTCAAATGACACAACCCTCCAAAACCCAAAACATTATTATGCACTTCGAAATCACCCAAATTATACCCTTATCATATGCAAATATTCAGAAACCATTCAATGAGTACACAAGATCATAGTACATATAAGAACAAATCTGATACCTTAACCATCTGTTTTGATTTCAATTTATTGATTGAATTTTAAGTAATGAAGCTAGAATAAAAGCATTACCTAGTATGGAGAAACTAAATTACCATACAAAATAGTAAAAGATTTTGATAGCTTGGCAACTATAAAGAGAACTGATATTCATGAAAATTAACGAAATTGGCAATATTTTACAAAGTTGATATCTTGGAATGTAATGTTCCTTGCTTAATTTATCTTAAATTTCTTGATTAGGGTTTGGATTTTAATATTCCCTAATAGGATTAGTTATTTATCTTATTAAATTTAAGTTATCTGTACATTCGTTAATACCCATATCAAACCTTATTACTATTTCAACTCAATGAAGGAAGGAGTGCATTTTATCCAAGTTGCCTAGATACCAACTTTGCAATGGATTCCCTCAAAGTTTACAAATCCAAGCTCGCATCACGAAGGCTTATGGAATGCTGACCCCTACCTTATCTTGGGACAAAGATCCAGTTGCTTGGATTTATACAAGCCCCTCCTTGGTAACATTACGACCTTCTCTACTTAATCCAAATAGTAAAAGAGTTCTTGTATAATATAATTGATATAATTCCTATATATATTAAATAAATTAGAATATATAAAGACCTCTGGTCTTGATAAATGTAAATATAATATTTTGTTATTATTATTGATTCATAAATACTTTCCATAGTCGCAGTTTTATTCCATCTTCTCTTTCTTTTGAAGAGTATCCATTATATTCCTTAATTAATTCTTCTATTTCCTAATTATTTTAAATATAATCCAGAATTACTAAATCTCATTATATATTTAATTTAATATATAAATGAAATGGAACTTAATCTCAAATATTTCATCTTACTAAGAGGATATACCTTTATTTTTATTTTTGTGTTGGTTTTCTATCCTCTAACACCTCCTTTTTCTTTTCTTTTATACTTTTTTCCTCCCTTGAGTTCCTCCTACACTTCCTCCTTTATTTTCTCCTATCTTTTCTCCTTCATTTTCTCCTATATTATTTTCTCCCAAGTTTTCCATATTATTTCTTAGTGTTTCTTCTTTTTCCCCGTGTGATATAATGGCTTTGCCCACTCAATATATATATATATATATATATATATATATATATATATATATATATATATATATATATATAAACATCACAAGTATTAGTATTAATAATTTGCACTTGATTATTATATAACTCTTTTTGGTGGTATTAGTATTAATTATAATTCTTCATCGGTGATATTTGTAAATTATAACTTTCCCCTTATTTACAATGTAGGAGACTTTAATATTAATTATTTATTAATTAAGAAACTATAACAATTATTAATATAGGGAATCTAATCATTTATTAATATATTTAATATTAATATGAGACAATATAAGAGACATTTAATTATTAATTTAATATTAAATAATTATCATTATTTCAATACATATAGATTATTGATTGATTTATTTAATTATTCTAATAATACATTATATCGTTATTTCTAACAATTATATTAATTGTATATTGATTAATATTGATGGCACCTATCTAAGATGACATTTGCATCAATTATACATACACATTAGAAAATAATATATTTATACTTACATTGATTAATAATGTTATAGGTATTGATTTGATTAATGTTATTAATTATGAATTAATAAATAATATTATTAATGTTAATTATTTAAGTAGAAACTTAGTAACATTTGAGCCAATTTATATGCATACATGCATCAATTAGGGTTCATGAGAATCCACCCCTCCCAAATTTGCTTGTCCTCAAGCAACAATATATTTTTTTACTTACATGATTAAATAAGGGAAATTGGTAACAATATTTCCCTTATTATTTTTTTACAGAGAAGATTTTAAATCATCTCATGGTGGTGCCTATTTGAGTTTTCTCAACACTATATTTGCATGATAGTGATGCCTCTAATTCATCTCTCTCCAATTATTCTATCATTCTAGATAAACCAAGTAGAGCATACACTTGAAAACATATGCATGACTGTGTGAGGACACAAAGCATACACGATGTAGACACATGAAAGCATGAAGACACGAGGCATACATGATGTAGACACATGAATGCATGAAGACACGAAGCATACATGATATATATACATAATGCAAACATTTTTATCATTGATCAACCATATAATTTAATAAGCTAGAGTTAGAAAAGTTTGGCTTCATTACCAAAATCTTGCAACAAGGGGAATGTAAGTTAGCACATATATAAAAATGTGAGCATATTAGTGGTTGTATATAATAACAAGTCTAAAAAAATTAGAGAATATTATTTAGAAATCCTAAAGTTATGATAATCAGATTTACAAATAATATTAACCATAGTTACTTTATTAAAATTAGAGATTTGATATTTCATTCATGGTTTGTAGAGACAGGTCATACTAGAGTGGACAAGGAAACCCTCAATAGTTACTTCCCTTCCCTAACCATGCCTTCCGTACGGACAAGTCATCTTAGAGTTGAACAAGGAAACTTGAGTGGTTACTTTCCTCCTCTAATCATGCCTACATGCTAGAGTGGACAAGCAAACCCTCAATAGTTACTTTCCTTCCCTAACCATGCCTTCCTTGCGGACAGATGATCATAGAGTTGGACAAGGAAACTTTCATTGGTTACTTTCCTTCTCTATTCATGCCTTCCTCTTAAAATTATCTTACCTCATAAAGGAATGTTAGGTAGATGTAGCAAGGTCCCTTGGCTCAATTAGTCTAAGCCCAAGAGTAGATTGCATCCCTCTTGCCTTAGCAATCAGCCCTACCCTCTTACCTACTCTCCTCCCTCCAACTATGATGAGGTAAATTTATTACTAGATTTTTTTTTCATCACAAAGGAATGTCAGGACGTTGTAGCGGGGTCTCTTGGCTCGATTAGTCTAAGCCCAAGAGTGGAATCCATCCCTCTTTGCCTTAGCCATCAACCCTACCCTCTTAGCTACCTAGTCCTTCCTCTAACTATGATGGGGTGAATTTATTATTAGATTTTCATCACAAAGGAATATCAAGACGTTGTAGCGGGGTTTCTTGGCTTGATTAGCCTAAGCCCAAGAGTGGAATCCATCCCTCTTGCCTTAGCCATCAGCACTACCCTCTTACCTACCGGGTCCTGCCTCCAACTATGATGGGGTGAATTGATAGTTCATTATGTGATTCAGATAATACTCAAAAGAAATCTGGTAACCTTATTAGCCTTAATCATTCATATATCTATTTTGTATTGATTGATAAGTTTATTCAAATAATGAATGGATTAGAAATCGTCTTAATTATCATATTCAATGATGCGTACATGTTCCTTGATTCTTACCTCATCTTCGTGATCAATCTTTGTTCTTATATGAGGATCATTATTTTATATTTACCATACAGGATGGTAGGAAGGTTGCTCCGATACCACTGTAATGTCCCATGCCGGGACTTTACTTAATTTATCTTAAATCTCTTGATTAGGGTTTGGATTGTAATATTCCCTAATAGGATTAGTTATTTATCTTATTAAATTTAAGTTATCTATACATTCGTTAATACCCATATCAAACCTTATTACTATTTCAACTTAATGAAGGAAGGAGTGCATGTTATCCAAGTTGCCTAGATACCAACTTTGCAATGGATTCCCTCAAAGTTTACAGATCCAAGCTCGCATCACGAAGGCTTACGAAACACTAACCCCTACCTTATCTTGAGACAAAGATCCAGTTGCTTGGATTTATACAAGCCCCTCCTTGGTAACATTACGACCTTCTCTACTTAATCCAAATAGTAAAAGAGATCTTGTATAATATATTTAATTTAATATATAAATGAAATGGAACTTAATCTCAAATATTTCATCTTACTAAGAGGATATACCTTTATTTTTATTTGTGTGGTGGTTTTCTATTCTCTAACACCTCCTTGTTCTTTTCTTTTATACTTTTATCCTCCCTTGAGTTCCTCCTACATTTCCTCCTTTATTTTCTCTTATCTTTTCTCCTTCATTTTCTCCTATCTTTTCTCCTTCATTTACTCCTATATTGTTTTCTCCCAAGTTTTCCATATTATTTCTTAGTGTTTCTTCTTTTTCCCCATGTGATATAATGTCTTTGCCCACTCAATATATATATATAAACATCACCAGTATTAGTATTAATAATTTGCATTTGATTATTATAAAACTCTTTATTGGTGGTATTAGTATTAATTATAATTCTTCATCGGTGATATTTGTAAATTATAGCTTTCTCCTTATTTACAATGTAGGAGACTTTAATATTAATTATTTATTAATTAGGAAACTATATCAATTATTAATATAGGGAATCTAATCATTTCTTAATATACTTAATAGTAATATGAGACAATATAAGAGACATTAAATTATTAATTTAATATTAAATAATTATCATTATTTTAATACATATAGATTATTGATTGATTTATTTATTTATTCTAATAATACATTATATCGTTATTTCTAACAATTATATTAATTGTATATCGATTAATATTGATGGCACTTATCTAAGATGACATTTGCATCAATTATACATACACATTAGAAAATAATATATTTGTACATACATTGATTAATAATGTTATAGGTATTGATTTGATTAATGTTATTAATTATGAATTAATAAATAATATTATTAATGTTAATTATTTAAGTAGAAACTTAGTAATATTATTTAAGTAGAAACTTAGTAATATTTGATCCAATTTATATGCATACATGCATCAATTAGTGTTCATGACATGGAAACAATAGCAGGTTGAGAAACCTTCACTCTTGACTATTAGATTCAAGGGAGTCAAGAAGATTGTTAGTAAACCTTACAAATCACAAGGAGCTCATAACTAAGAACTTAAAAAACAAATTTTCTTTACCATTAATTTTCCTTGATGCCATGTCTTGGTACAGTAAAGGAAGACTACTATTATTTGTTGTCAGGGCAACAACTTGAAAGATGTGAGGTATCCAAAGAATTAAACGTTGCACCAAAACCACTCCCCTGTCATTCTTGCTATAGTGGCCTCCGGCCAAACAGCAATGGGCAATAACTCCCTAAATAGATGTTTAAACAACAAAATTGTTAATTTGTAGGGTGGAAACCTGCTTCTTTAAGCTATATTTGTTTTAGATGCAACTATATATACTTGAAAAAGTTACTGAATGCATTCATGCAGATTGTTGCATCATATTCAATTACTTTTGTTAACACCCTAGCAACTGCAAGCTAACAAATTATGTGATGTTTGTTGTTGGGAAACTTTTATGTACGGAGCTGTTATGTTAATAAAGTTGTTAGCCTCGATCGTTAGTGACCGAAAGGTAAACGGTTATGTCAAGGCATTTCAGTCGTACCCCTTCGGGTAGTTTAAGTATCCTCTCGGAGGATAGACACAGGACACAATATTGATGCTATGTTCATATTGGATGTACTTGATTACTATTAATGAAGCATGTGGCAATTCTCTATATCTTGTGTACTCTTTATCTTTTAGCATTTCCTTTAGTATCATGTGTTAAACTCAGTTTGTCATGGACAGCAAACATTTAGCGTTGTTGCCGACCTAATCCGGGAAATGACAAATGTCATGGACTACGGTCAATAAATGGGACTCCCTGTTAACAAAAATGTCTGCACCAACGACAAAGGAGTTACAGAACTCTTCCAAGGGGAACATGCACTAACGGCAAACTTCCACATTTTGTTTCGGACAGCCATAGAAACTTTTGTACGAAGGGAGGCTGTACGAGCGGAAGTTGCCGAAGATAATATTTGGGACGCGTTGAATGTCAGCCCCGCCGCAAACAGGCTCTTGCATAACCTACCTTGTCTGCTAGCGCAAGCATCCCTCGCGCAGACAAACCAAAGGGAGGAAGTTGAGCGGGAACAACGACAAGAGCAGCTCTTGCAAAATTTCGCTGAGAATGATCGTCAGGGAGAACGTGATGGAACCCGGCAAAGGACAAACCTAGGAACTGTAAACCCTCGAGGAAAAATAAATTTGTAATGACAAGGTCACATAGTTGACTCACGTTGTACGGAGATATGAATAAATAAAAGTACCTTATTTAAACATGATGTGTTGCTAGAGAATTTATGCCCAATTTATTCAATAAAGATAGGAATAAGAAGCACAAACTGGATGCCTTGGAAGCCACACATGAAGCGCTAATTCTCGCACAAGTAGAACACCGACGGAGGTTAAGGCAACTCGTCGAAGGACAACTAACCAAAGGGTTGCCCGAAGGGGACCACAGAGGTGTCACGAGAGGTGAACACGAGGTTGTTACAGGAGGTGCAACAACCAAAGGGGAACACTCGTTAGAGAATTGGCATGTAAGTAGCGAGGAGTTACTTGAAGAGACATGGCAAAGGCTAAACTAGATTGAGGAAACACGAGAGCAGTTTATAAACTTATCTCTCACACCACGAACGGAGGGAATCTGAGGCCGGAGTGACCAAAGGGAAGGGGGAGAAGAAGGGAGGGAAGTTGAGGACACCGTGGCAAGGAGTGTCGGAGGGACACTACACGGTGGTCAAAGAAACCCATTAGGATCGAACCTAACTAGTTCGGGAGCACAACCAACGAGCTTCAGTCAACCAACCAGAGGAAACATAAATATGTCTCAAAAATAGAAATTAACAAAGTTCACAAGCGACGGGAAGGAGGATCCCATGAGACATTGTCGAACCTGTGAGACTATTTGGACAGCAAACGGAGTTACGGATAAAGTTGAGTGGGTCCACCACTTCCCAGCAACCCTTCGAGGAGTTGTCATGGATTAGTACTCGAACATGGACAAGACAACGATAAGTTCGTGGGACGATCTAAAGAAGGAATTCCAAGCCGAATTCAAACTGCTTCGAGATAATAATGTGGTTGCAAAAATATATAGCTTGAGGCAAGGAAAGAAAGAAATTGTAAGAGCCTATAATCGGAGGCTAATGAAATTGCTAGGGAAGATGGCAACCTAGTCCGCTGACGAACTAAAGAAAAGATGGTTCGTAGAGGGATTAAATGCCTCCCTCTGAAAGATGAAAATAGTGTCACCTACGTCGTACGCAGACGCTTACAACAGGGCAATGAATCTGGAAAGCGAAGATAAGACGTCAAAGAAGAAGAAGAAAAGTAAGTCCTCATCCGAAAGTGATGAATCATTGGACGAGAGCAACAGCAGTGAGGATGAATCCAATAAGAAGGTGCAAGCCCTCCAGAAAGAAATGGAGAGGATGATGAAAGACTTTAAAATGATGAAGGGGAACACGGGACGCAATGACGAAGGAGAGATGTCGTGCACGGAGTGCAAGGAGAGCGGCCACACGGAGGGGTCATGCCTGAAGAAAGCATTTTGCGACATCTACCAAGTGATGGGTCATTCCACTAAGGAATGCCCATACAATATGAAGAAGAAAATCCAACAGGTGCTTTTCACATAGGAGCAACCGTCTACCTCTAGGGCAGCAAACCCTAACCAACAGACGAATAACAATGCATCATCCAGCGGGTTCTGAAACAACTGGCATGGAGGAAGAGGAGGTAATGACAACAAGAACCGAATACAATACAATTCGAAGGGACGATTGATGATTCAATGTCGGGTGTGCAACCAGTGGGGCCACTTCGCCCAAGACTGCACTAAGAGTGACACACCACAAAAGTTGTGTCAGTGGTGCGGCCTCAGAGATCACGAAGATACTAACTATTTGAAGCCCAGCATGTACCTCCTTAACATTGAAGAAGAAAGGGTACTTGTCGTCACCCAAAACCAAGCGAAACAAGCAACATATCTGGATCCCCGTACTGAAAAGTAGAGAGCACGAGAGGCAAAGGAAGAAATGGAGAAAGCCATGAAGGTGGGGAAGGACACGTGTGAAAGAGCGGACACTTCCAGGCGGAGAGAGGCTGAAAACAATATACTACAGCATATGTTATAGATGGAGGTGCCTATCAAAATCCAGGATCTCCTCCATACCATGCCTCAATTGAAGACGGCATTATTAAATGCTTGTCCCGCACAACCTAGTACTACGTCACAATCCAGCACCACACAATAGACGTTTGTTCTGGGTGGATCAACAATGGACCCTAAGCTCCTAGCCGTGAATAATGGCCGGTACCCGACAATTGTCAAAATGGGCATCCTAGGAACAACTCTTACAGACACCATAGTCGATGGTGGTTCGAGAGTGAATGTCCTTCCGGAAGAAACATGGAAAAAACTAGGTAAGCCAACGCTATGGCCTCTGACCTTCAACCTGTTGAGCGATGACCAACGAGGAATTAAACCCCTAGGGACACTCATGGCCCAGCAAGTTACCATCGGCAGGCAACCCTTCGTGCTAGACTTCGTGGTCATTCCACTGAAGAAAAAGGGGTATGATGTTATTCTTGGCCGAGGGTGGCTCATTGAAGCAAAAGCCACTCATAATTGGAAGAGGAATACCCTCTCCATGGAAAGAGGCGGGAGAAAACTTGTCATTGATCTCTGTATACAAATGGTAAGTGAAGAAATTACATCATCTTCAGAGTCTGAGTCCGACGGGGAGAATGGTGGAATGGATGAGGGGAGGAACCAAATGGAACCCAATGAGAAGGGTGTACTGGAACTAGAGGAATGTATGGAATATGACGCAGATTCAATGAACGGACTCTTCCATTGGCAGATGGAAGACTATGAATTGTTTCACAGTTACATGTTGGGGGTGGAAGAGATAGAACAAGAGTCGGAAAAGGAAGTGTTCCCACTGGAGTATGGAGAATACAGAGAAGGAGAGGCCCGCGTGAATGCTAGCCCAGCCCACAGACTTGATGCCAAAGGACCAATCAAGTATGAAGAACCGTCCCTACAAACTACCAACCTCAGGGATGAGCAAATCTTGCGCAACATATTGGTTGGAGACAACTGGAATCCAATACTGAAAGCTGCAACGTTCAAAATATTCATGGATATAAGGACGTGTTTGCTTGGACTTACCACTAGAGTTGTGTGTGCATCATATACCCCTGGTACCGGGAGCCATACCTGTACGAAAAAGATAGTAAAGAATAAATAAGAATTATGCCGCTAGGGTAGATGAAGAAATTCAACGCATGCTCGAGGCAGGGATTCTTCAAAGTATAAAGAAGCGACTAGGTATCACCCATAGTAATATCATTAAAGGAAGCAAACCAGATCAGAAATTGTGTCGACTTCCAATGCTTAAACGTCATCACCATAAAAGATCCCTTCCCCATTCCATTTACAGACACTATTCAAAGAAGTTGTCGGACATGAAATGTATTCGTTCATGGACGGATTTTCGAGATATAACCAGATTTCAATTGCAGAAGAAGATAAGTTGAAAACCACGTTCGTAGTGGACGGGGTGTACGCATATAACCGTATGCCCTTCGGCCTATGTAACACACCCGCCAGATTTCAAAGAATAATTCTTCACATTTTTTTATAAAATGTCAGTGGGGAACTGTCAAGCTTTCGTTGATGATTGATCTATCTTTAGTGGGCAGGACACACTTGGCGGCGTTAGGAGAATGTATGGAAAGGTGCCAACGGGCACGATTAGCACTCAATTCGAAGAAATGCAGATTTATGGTCCCACAAGGCAAGCTTTTAGGTCACATCGTAAGTAAGACAAGATTGAAAACTGATCCCAACAAAGTCGAGTAATAGTAGAAATGGAAGCCCCCAAGGACGTGACAGGAGTGAAGTCATTCTTAGGACACATCGGCTATTATAGACGATTCATCAAGAACTTCGCACAAGTCTCTTGTCCCCTCGACAAGCTGACACGGAAGGGGGAATCACATGTGTGGGGTACGGAATAGGAAGTTGCATTCGGAGAACTAAAGACAAGGCTGGTCGAACCACCAATCCTGGCATATCCCAACTGGGATAAGGAATTGCACGTACATGTGGATGCTTCTAACTTTGCAATCAATACAACTTTGGCACACACCGGTGATCACGGCCTCGATCATCCCATCTATTTTCCCAGCGGACTATTGTCGAGAGCCGAGAAGAACTATAGCACGACGAAGCAGGAGGCCCTCAGAATGGTGTACGCGGTGCAGAAGTTCAAGCACTCTCTGTTGGCAAAACCATTCACATTCTACGTTGACCACCAGACATTGATGTATCTGGTGAACAAACCAATCATACAAGGGAGTGTGAGTAGATGGTTGCTGCTACTTCAAGAACGCCAGGGAATGGGTCATAAGTTGCGATACATACCAAAGAGTGAGGAAACCATTTTAAAGGGATTTTATGCCCTTGAACACCTCACATGCACAAGAACTTTTCTAGCAATGGGGATTGGATTTGATTGGGCCCCTGAGGGAAAGCAGAGCTCACCAATGTCGATACATTGTGGTTTCCACCAAATACCTGACAAAGTGGGTGGAAGCACGGGCCCTGTCAGACAACTCGGCCTTGAGTACGGCCAAATTCATCTATGAGCAGATCATAACAAGGTACAGAATTCCCATTCAATTGACTAGTGAGAGAGGAGAGCACTTTGTCAATCATGTCATCCGACTGTTAACGACGAAATTCAAAATCTTTCATTCCCTGTCTAGTCCGTATTACCCTTGAGCCAATGGCCAAGCTGAGGTAACAAATAAAATTCTGGTGTTCGTCATTTACAAGTCCTATAGGGTAGAGCACGAGGACTGGGAAGAGAAATGGCCTTCCGTGTTGTGGGCTTACAGAACAACATACAAGGTGACTACAGGGCAAACACCCTTTCAATTAGTGTATGGGCAGGAAGCAATTGTCCCTGTCGAGTTCACGGTACCAAGTTTAAGGATAGCAGTGGAGAATAGACTCGGAGATATAGAAAGCCTTCGGGAAAGATTGTACAAGATGGATGAGCGTCGCATGATGGCACAGTGGGCTACGAAGATTGTGCAACTGCGGCGGAAGGCCTAGCACGACAAATATCTCAAGTGAGTCTGCTTCACCCCGGGACAACTGGTATTAAAATACAATGGCAAGAATGAGATCAAGCCCAGCAAGTTTAAAGTTAAGTTGTCGGGGCCGTACCAAGTCCGACAAGTCGGTGACAACGGGGTAATCAAATTATGGACACTCGACAACAAGGAAGTCCTCGATACAGTAAATGGGTCCAAATTAAAGCCATACCACAAAAGGCGACAGGGCGACGACCCAGTTCATGCCGGGGGGGCCCAGCCAAACGATAAATAATATTTTTTTTAAAAACAAAGAACACTGTACGATCGTACGGAACCAAAAGAAAAAGAAAAATGCAAACGGAAATCGTACGGCACTTGGTCATACAAAACCAAAAAGTAAAAGAAAAACACATCAAAAACCGTACAACACTTGGTCGTACGGCATTTAAAGGTTGTATAGTCAATGTCGTACGACATAAACCGCGAGGGGAGAAATAAATGTTCTCGTACTGAAAAGTCTGTACGATAGGGAAAAAAAAAAAACACAGGGCAAGGAAAACGCAAGGAAAAAACAAATCGTACGGCCCTGGGAATTGTGTATGTACGGCCAAAAGACATGCGGGGTTAATTACCTTAATTGTGTCTATACGGTGCGGGGAGAATTGCGTTTGTACGACTCCAAGATAGAAATAAAGACAATACTATTCAGTCGAGAGGAAGAATGAAACAAGCTAAATTATTGTACGGATATTTGAAAAGTGAAAAAGAAGTGTATGGACAAGACGATCATTGGTGGACGCGGGAAGAATTCAAAAAACTACATACAGGTAGTTATTGTCGACAAGAGGTTTTCAGCATGGGGTCTCAACAACAGAAAAAATATTGGAAGAAGCAACTACAGGCATCAACACCAGCAAGTAGCAGCATTGCCAGAAACAAGGGTACGAGGGTTTCACCGTTTGGAGTCCAGATTGCTGGAAGCATGGATTGCTAGAAGCATGGACAATAGGAAGAAGAAAGTTTGTCCTAGGGTGCAGCCACAAACGCAGCAACAGAAGGAAGAAATTACATGGAAAAATGTTGCATTCAAAGGGTTGAACAAGTATGTGTAGGACTTAGTGGGAAGAGACCCCGGATACAAATTTTTTGGAAGGACAGCTATGTAGGGCACAAGTGCACTGAGCAATTCAAATGCCTATCTTTTCCATTAAAGAGTTTGAAGGACCCCTACATGGAATGATAGATAAATTCGACAGGTTCAGTCGTACCAGCACCCTCACATATTTAGGGACGGATATCCAAATCAAATTTACAGCCGCAGAAATTTCAAAGGTTTTTGGTATACCTAGTAGGCACGAAAAGAAGATAGGCATGAAGCCTAGGAAAATGTCTCAAGAGGAGGAGAAATTTATAAAGTTGGTTTCCAAGAACCTAACTCCAAGCGAGTTTGAGTCTATAGCAAGAGTGTCTTCAAGGAATCGAGGAATCAAGAAGTCATTTGTGGCTCCCGAAGAAAGGCGTTGTATCATGGATATTATCAAAAGTAGGCTCACAGGCTCTAGTAGGGCTTCCGACATTACCCTCGCACATCTTGTTTTTATGAATGGGCTCAGGAATGGCACTGTGTATGACTAGGCATCTATTATGGCCGAGAGGATGTATGAGTTCATGACGCTTCAGCACAAGACCTTCTACATGCCTCATTATGCAATCGGCTTGTTCCTCAATGCTACCCGACAATAGATTCCACATGACAGGTTGAGAACGAAGCTCGGCAGCCTGGCAACAAGTGAACCCCCTATCTTTCATTGGCGTCATTTGGATACAGGAGGGATACAGGCAGATTCGAAAAGGAAGCGCCAAATGCTCTCAGAGTCTAAGGGAGATAACGCGGATAGTGGTCGAGAGGATACCAGTGAGGACTCGGGAGCTAGTGAGAGTGCAACAGTGGGAGGAGCCACGAGAGACTCAGACATGGCAGGTATGGAGATACCCACTCCTTCATTTGAAGTTGCTTCAGACCAGGTTTTGTTTACTCCGCCAGTCACTTCAGTTACAACTTCCTTGCTACCATTGGCACCATCCAGTACTATCTTGGACTCAGTTCCGGTACCTAGGTTTGGAGAGTTGAGGGTCTCAATTGATATGACACCATCGAGGGGGGAGGTAGTTGCAGTGCTAGTAGTAGTCAGGTTGGCCGAGGACCATTCCATGGAGGGGATTGTTGAGGCCGGAGCAGGAACTCGGAGGGAGGAGTTGAAGCTGCCAGCACAGACGAAGAGTGAGCCACAAGTCACTCTCGAGGTAGTTGGGACGGAGGCCATTGTGAGGGTAGGCCCAGGGGTGCTAGAGGAGCAAAAGAGGGATGCGTTACCGGTGGAGAGTAGTGGTCTGTCAGCAGAGGCCTCGATGATGACTTGGCTCAATCAATTCAAAATGGCACCGATGGCACCAACAGCGGCTAGCCTTCTTTCACCACGACGGGAGTTGGTTGTCCCTCCAGAGATAGTGGATCTCGACTCTGTGATTTCACCGGCAAGACAGGAGTTGGAGATAGAGGACACACCTAAGAGGCAGGCCTTGACACATGGGTCGTAGCAAGAGGTTAGTGATGTGGAGATGCCAAAGCCAAACAGGGAGCCTAGTGAGGAGTCGGCAAGAGGGTCTCGGGGGAGTGTGTAGGAGCAATACTTGGCAGATGTAGCAACAAGAGCGGAGCGGGTGATAGCCTCAACAAAGTTACAGGCCCAGGAGGAGTTTGCACATGAGTTGGAGCGCCTCTTGAATTTCATACAAGTGGGCTGTCCTATTGCATTTGTTGGCTGCTTTGAGTCAAGAGGGTGGCCTACCACAAAGTCTCTAGCTATGTTAGAGAATTGGGCTCTTCGGGAGAAGGCGGGGGAGAGTAGGATTCATGCCTTATTGCGAGAGGTGGAGCAGGCATTCGATGAGGGATACTTTACCCTTTGGCGCTCTGAGCACATCTCTTCAGGACATGAGACTACAATGGTGGCAGCAGTTGCGGCTTGGGAGGAGATGGCCACCCAACTTGCAGCAGTAGAGAAGACGTTGGTTAGAGAGAAAGAGTCATGGGCAGCTGAGAGGAGTGGTATGGCGACAAAGTTGGAGGCACTCCAGGCACAATTAGAGGCAGAGCATACAGAGAGGGTTCTTTTAGAGACCCATCTTGCTAGTGCTATGGAGAGCATCGATGCGAAGGAAAAGGTAGTGCTAGAAGTGACAAGGATGGTAAAGACCTCTTTAGAGATGAAGATGGTAGCAGAGTGCGACCTACAGGTGACGACTAATTAGGTGTACGACTTGCAGGCCCGGATAGCTTCCTGAGCACCACCGTCAGCACCATCTTCTTCAAGGACGCTTTGTATGCCCCCTCCTACTTCTGAGTAGTGTTTTCTGTTGTATAATAATTTTGTTATCATTCCCATTTTGTACATCGTCAAAGACGACTTGTTTTTTGGGGGGATGATGTTGTCGGGACACTTGTATGTACAAGGTTGTTATGTTAATAAAGTTGTTAGCCTCGATTATTAGTGACAAAAAGGTAAACAGTTATGTCACGACATTTCAGTCGCACACCTTTGGATAGTTTAAGTATCCTCTCAGAGGATAAACACGGGACACAATATTGATGCTACGTTCATATTGGATGTACTTGATTATACTATTAATGAAGCATATAGCAGTTCGCTGAATATTGTGTACTCTTTATCTTTTAGCATTTCCTTTAGTATCATGTGTTAAACTCAGTTTGTCGTGGACAGCAAACAATGCTTGCCAATACAATGGTTGTGAAGGCGAAAGATTGCAGCTCCCACGTATAAAGGTAAACCTACATGAAAATTTATCCTTCAGAGATGATCCAGATCCCAAGAGTTTGGAGAGGACAACACTCTAAGGAATTTAGGTATGTTACAAGTGAAAGCTGCTTTTAGCAACAATTTCAAAATAAAGATAATTGCAAACCTAAAAATTAAATCAATAGAGTAGAATACTGTAAAGGAGTACACATGAACAGAGAGTAGATAATGTACATGAAATTGTAGGTACCATCATAAACTTTGTACATGAGAAGAGTACACAGTGTTAAGGGTCACTTTGTATGCACCGCATGAAACTGCAAGATCCATGTACTCTATTGTTGGGATGTGCCTTAAAAACTAGCACCTAGAACGAGCGTGAACTCCCAAACATGAGTGAGTTGCATATGTGATGCCATGTTCTATGTCGGTATCTCTACTCTAGGGGAGATGATTTTGGAAATATAATGGGGAAAAATACGAGTACAAACAAGCCCCGTCTACTCTGTGCTGCATTGAGATACTCTACCATAATGTATGTATAGATGTGTAGCAGTTGTAGAAATCAAGCAAAATCACTACAGAAGATGAAACAACTCCACTTTTGTCTATTTTCCTTTCAAGAGCTACTTGCACATCTAACACTAGTATGTGTTCATTCATAACCATCCTTTTCCCTCAGAGAATAGGAGGCTACACCCTAGAAAGCCTTAGGGATGCAAAAGTAGAGAACAACATTGACACTTACTGCTAGTGTCAAGTGGATGCAAAGCCTCTTGTTGGAATCAACTAGCATCAATGTTGGATGCTTGTCAAAGAGCCAACAGGAGGGTCTTTGTACTGCCACAAAGTTGCCAATTAGAAAATTCCATCTGAAATAGACAAAAACATATGATTCCACAAGGTTTAGTGCATGTGAAATATTACTGGCTATTGAAAACAAACTTCAAGTATCTCTTAGAGCAGCACTTTTGAATTGTAGGTGATCAACTCTGTGAACCTGGTAATTATCTCCTCTGCTCTTCTTTAGTTTAGCCAATTAGAGAACAAGCATTTCATGAACATGGCTTTGATACCGTGTAGAAATGTATTATGATTGTAAACAAATATCATATGTTGAGATACAGAAAAGGAGAATAGAATATTAGTGTTACTACTGCAGTTACAAATTACATGGAGGCCAAGAACCCCTAATACAATCACATGTTAAATATAGCTGTCATGATAAAATAAAGTATTGAAAATCAATAACACTAATGTATAACAAATCAAAACGGATTGAAGCCTAATACTGACCAACAACAAGACCACCACTAGGAGAGGAGGAAATGGAAAAGAAGAACCAATTCATAACCAAGACACTCATGATTCCTCTAGTCCACCAGAACAATTGTTCTTCAAGAAGATCACCCAGTACCTCTCTTGTAGACATTGCATCCAAATCATGATTAAGATAATTGCACAACAGTTCAAAGATAGAGCTACTACAACTACATGATAAACTATTAACTTTTATGTATTATGGAGTTTTATTTAATGAATACCTACATGTGGATATATGGGTTGATGTGGCATTCTAATGCAAGCCTATCGCATGAAAGAACAACATCAATATCATTTGCATATCAAGTTAAAGTTATGCAGTATTTTTTTTGTAATACCACACTTTTTTATTTTTAAATCTATAGTATTTAAACAACTATTTGGAGCTAAAAATCTCTACAAGTTTAGCTACTTAATATTCCATTGATGTCCATTTTGAAGGAAAAATTAATTACAAAGATATGACCTAGTAAATCATCTATTCATTGAATTAGTGGGTCTAGTGATAGGGAGCATGCCCCTATTATTAATCACAAGTAGGATGCAGAATCAAGAATCCACTTGATGTAGATTTGTACTTATATGTCACACAACAAATTTACATTAGAAGAAAGCAATGCAGGAGAAGATGATGTCCCCACTTCATAGAACAATGATATATGAGAACTACGTCAATGGTTCACTACTTGTAGAACCCGAGTCCCAATCCGATCCAAACCAAGTTCAAGGCCTCGAACCAGTTCAATGTAGGTACCGATAGGGTTCCACCAATTCCATGCGAGTTCATCCCAAGCGAACCCAAGATGAATTTGGTGAAATCCACCAAATGGGCAAATTTTGCCTTTTTATTACTTTTTTTTTTTCCTAGAAAGTGCAATCCGCGCCTAAAACCCTAAACGTGGTATACAAAACATCAAAGGGAAAAAGAAAACTCATTTTTCATAATGTGAATGAAAAACATAACTATTATTCTCTATTGTTGAACTTATTTTCTTGCTTGACATTGCATGAATAGAGTTCAAGATTCATCGTTGAACGTTCCAAGTTGGTTGTGCTATATTCCTATGCATTTCCAAGAGTTAATTTGTTGTCAAGAAGATCGTAGAGGAAGATTTCTTCAAAAGAGTTAGGTTTTTTAAAGTTTTTGGTTTGTTTTCATATTCTTCTAGGTATCTATAAAACATGCTTAATTTTTAAAATTATTTAACTATTAAGTTGTATTTATATATATTTTTCATTTGTTTCAATTCTTTGAATGTGTTGTTTATTGATTGAACTTGTTGTCTTACATATTACAATGGAAACCAGTTCTAGCTCCATGAGTCGTTCCCACTTCAAAACAAACCCTAATTCTCCTCTTTAAAAATATGTCGAGACATTACAGCAACTTCCAAGTGGCGGTGGTTATGTTTATATTTGTTGTGAATGTAAAGTTAGATTTGAGCGCATACAATTGAGTGAAAAGCCATTTGTGCAAGACCCCTACACAAGGCATCAAATTTTGTCCAGGAAAAGATTGTAATGGCATTCCAAAAGTACAAGTCTTCACATAGATTGAAGAGAAAGAAAAAGCAAATCATTCAACAACCCATAATCAAATCAGCCTTTGTTAAAGAAAGGATCTCCAAGGATGAAGCCCTCTACACCACCTTCTCATTTTCAACCTACAAAGAGTCACCCATGCAAAAAAAAGGCCATTGATCAAAGTTATCTCAATATCCCCAAACAGGGCAATATTTTTTAGAGCGGTAGATTGTGAAGGGGAGGTACAGGATGGTGCATTTATAGGTATCATTCTTTGTCAAGCCACTGAGGAAGTGGGCCCTTAAAATGTTTTGTAAGTTCTAACAAACAACGCCAAAAATTCTAGAGCAGCTATGTTATTGATTGAAGAGCGTTATTCACACATTTTTGGACATCTTGTGTTATCCACTCACTCAACCTTATGCTACAAAAAAATTGGCACCAAAATTGATTGGATCAAACAGGTGTATGCTAAGACTGAGGAGATCTAAATTTTTGTCACTAACAATCACGTCAGAAGGCATATTTAGAACAAATTCAAAATTAGAGGTCTTGAAGTTAAGTTAAATAATAAATATGCTCTAATTAAGTCAATCAAGAGGGGGCCATAACCCATACAAACAGCCAACTAGGCTAATAAATGGGAGGAACTCACAAGTAGTGAGACCACCAACACTAAAAGAGCAGGCACTTTACAAAAAATGAGGCTTTTGAACAGGGCAAAAACTGACAAGAACAAGGGTCCAGACCAAAAAAAATTACATAATCAGAGAAATAATATACAGGTTTAGGAAGGAACCCTGAACCGTCAAACTACAAACCCCCCATGCATTGGAATCAAAGCAGCCACAGGGAAAGACAAATAACAACAGATTTTAGAAGGCTTTCTGCAACCTTTACCTGAAAGACCACCTTGAACAAAGAAAATATCACACATGGAATGAGAACACAAATAACTGGATGCAGCCAGAAAACTTGTGACAATAGAAATGCCTCGCCATTCCATAGAACAGCCAAGCTCAAATAAGTCCAAAATTTTTTAAAGGCATCCCTAAACCTTTTTTTGATAGGAATCCCTACAGACGAAGCATCATGGACCACCTCAATAGATCTACTATCGGCAATTTTACATATGGAGATCAAGAGGTTTTGAAAGGCATCCTCCAACCTTGTACACAAAAAAGTCTCTACGAACAACAAAGGTCGTAGAAAGAGAAAAGGGCAACAAGTCCAATCCCATCCAAGAAAAAACTATTAAAGACAGCATCCTAGACCCCTTTGACAGGCCCACTAGTCGAAGAATAAGCTTCCACAAGGAAAATCACCACCACAAAAGCGGACATCTCCACCTATATAGTAGCCTCACAGGGAAGAAATCAGACAAGAATAGCAAGAGTCCAAGAAAGAAAAAAGCTCCAAGCTCCTCCAAGGACAAGAAAAGCCCCAAACACAGAAAAATCTTAACCAAAAACAAGAACCAGACGAAATAAGCCCTTGAAAACTATTAGCATCCGACTAACCACTACAAAGAGGGAGAACCATAGCTTTTGACCTAGAAACAACTAAAAACTCTACAAAAACATAAGCACCTCTAGTAGCCTCAACTTACAAAAACACCTCTATCGAATCAAAAACAGGGCTGCAACAAGCAACAAGAACCAAGCAAAGGAGAGTGAAAAAAACTCCACGAACAGTTGTCACAAAAACCTTAGCAACCAAAAAAATAGAGGCCTGAATAAATAGGGCCATGGCCTCATCGTACAAGATTAAACCCTTGAAAGTTTGAAACCACTCTCACCCTCACAACAAACCAAGAAACCCAAGAGGACAGAGCCATTGCACATAACAAGGGAGCCCACAAAAACCAAACCAAAGAGAGAACCTAGACGACCACCCCCCCACTAGAGATCCGCAACCACCAAATGACACCAACGCAAAACTTTGCAACCACAAAACCCAGTCGAGCTAAAAGAGAACCTCCTACCGTAAGGAAGAGAAATGCAAAGACCAGCCTCACAATAATGCAAGCCACCAACGTCGACGGAAGCTTCTTGATGTTGGGTGAGACCAGTATGAATAGTAGCACTTTGTTTGGGCACCACGAACCCACAAGATCAATGAGAAAAGATTAGAAAATCAGAGACCAAGATCTCAGCTCCCACAACCACCTTTGTAAGGGAAACAATGGAAAATTACCAGTCAAGGGCAAAGACAGCCTTAAGCTCACCTCCGACCTCCATGGGGCCCTGTGCAACTTCAATACCAGCAAGCATAGAGAAATCACAGTCACCCAAGGAGAGCCAGTCACCGAGAAAGAGCTCACAACAAGCCAATACCAAAAGAAAGGGCATCGAAAGAACAACCTCCTCCACCAAAACGCACAGTGTTCTGCAAATGGTTGCTACTACGAACCCGTTCACAGACACAAGGGGAAGAAGAACTGAGACAAAGAAAAGCACCCTCAAGGGTAGAAGGGTGGCTTCGAAAACAGAGCTAAACATTCCCTTGCACAAAACCCAACAAACTGCCAAATAGGAACTACTTTGAGCTGTAAAATCCCATAAAGAGAGAGAATCGCCTTCTGAACCCACACAGGCAATCCAGAAGAATTGAGAACCTCCCTCATTGTCATCTACATCATTTTCCCCCTCTCCACTTTTTGAATCCCCTACTCTACTCTCATTCAAGCTCATCTTGCTTTATAAACACTATCATTTTAGTAAACTTTTTAATTTTATTTTAATTTTAATTTTTATAAAGTTTTTTTTTCAAACAAGTTGTTGAGACAACTTGTGAAGGTTTGTGGGGCACTTTCTAACGTGGTCATCAACCCAAATTAGTCCATATGGAAGCAATCTAGAACTACAAGAGCAGCAAAAGTTAAGAAAATGATCCTATAAGACAATTGGTGGGATCGTGTTCAATATCTCCTCAATTTCACTAAGCTCGTATTGAGAACGATTTGTTATACCAACATGTATAAGCCTTGTTTGGGTGAGGTATATGATGCTATCAACTCAATAATTGAGAAAATGAAAGCCATCATAAATACAAAAGAGCAAAATCCTAAAGAAAAAATCTTCAAAGTTAAACAACTACACAAAATCATTGAAGAGAGATGGGACAAATGACCACTCTACTACATCTTGCCTTTGCATTGAGTCCCAAATACTATAGTGTTGAGCTCCTTTCTATGGCAACAAGAGTTGCAACATATGGAGATGTTGAAGTTAGTCAAGGGTGCAAGAAAATGAAAATCCAAGAATGGTGAAGAGTATGTGTGTAATGTAAGTCGATTATGTTATAAACTATTTTATAAAATGCCTAACCAGCCCCCTACTTATATGCACAACCTAGATTGCTTGCTTACAAGCTAGCTTGCATGTGTTATCTAGAATTGTTTTCAGCTACAATCAGCATATGCCACCAGCAATGTATCAATAATTATATCATAAACATTATTTTCCATATATAGCATATATCAATGTGCTTTTGCATACAATTTATAAACACAATACCCATACCAAATAATCGCCCTGCCACTTTTCTTGATTGTTATTGTTCAAAACTAATACAATTGTGTGAATTATTGAGCTTAACCATAACTTCGAGCAATATGGAATACATATCTCACCTCCAAGGATTCAGGGAAGCAAGGTTTTAATTTTTAAATTTTAAGCATGTGGAAGGCTATTATCACTTTATTCCTAGTACTACATGCTCATGCTGAATAATAGCAACAGTAAAGTTAATTTTTAATGCAAACACTATACTAATTTGGATATACATACACAGAATGTACATGTATGTTCAAATTTATCCATGTGATCGATATGCATAATTACAAAAGTAGGTGAGAGTGGATGTGTTAAGGAAAGGAGAAACTCCATTCTTCTACTCTACTAAGAAGTGGTTCCTTAGAAAGTGAATTCAAAATGAAGTTCATGTAAAATGAAATTGTAATGTCCCGAAGGTGGTTTCGTCCTGGAGGTGATTTTGGTCCAGAGGTGTTTTCGGTTCCGGAGGTGAATTCTGTCCCGGAGGTGTTTCTGTCCCGGAGGTGAATTCTATCCTGGAGGTGTTTCTGTCCGGAGGTGAATTTTGTCCCGGAGGTCTTTATGTCCCGGAGGTGAATTACATCCTAGAGGTGTTTCTGTCCCGAAGGTGAATTCTGTCCCGAAGGTGATTCTGTCTCGGAGGTGTTTTTGTCCCGGAGGTGAATTATGTCCCAGGGGTGTTTTTGTCCCGGAGGTGTTTCTATCCTGGAGGTGAATTCTGTCCTAGAGGTGTTTTTGGTTCCAGAGGTGAATTCTGTCCCAGAGGTGTTTTTGGTTCCGAAGGTGAATTCTATCCCGGAGGTGTTTCTCTCCCAGATGGTTGCCTAAGGTTGTACGATTGGAATGCCTGAGACTGTATGGTGGGAATGTCTGAGGTCATACGGTGTGATGGTTGCATGAGGCCATACGGTTGCAATGTCTAAGGCCATACAGTTGGAATGCCTGAGGCCGTACGGTGTGATGGTTGTCTGAGGTCGTACGGTGGGAATGCCTGAGGCTGTAGAGTGTGATGGATACCTGAGGCCGTACGGTAAGCTGCAGGGAAGCGTCCAAATACACACAAATCCTTTTACTCCGATTTTTGAACCAAGTTGTTTTGCAAACGAATTTCAATGCTCGACACAGTGTGGGAACCAGTATTTGCAAATGGAAAAAACAATATAATTATATAGCATTCCAGATTTGCCAGAACCAATAAGAGAATAAACAGAAACCAACGATGCCACCAGTTGCATTAATGCCAAGATGCAAATAGATTTCGCAAATGTATACAAAGATGATGTTTCAGATTTGCCTGATCCGAAACAAACAAAACACAACAGGTTTGGTGCACAGTGAAATATCGGAATGATATTCCCAACGGCAGACTAGGGTAGCTGTGAACCACTGAAACTGCAATAAACCAAATAGGGAGGATCTTTCACCTCCGAAATGGCAACTAGCAATATCCCAACAGGAATTCGCAAATACAAATAAAATATCAAATCTCAACATGAAAAATACATCCTACACTCCGGTCATAAATACCCCTTCGGAGAAACTCTCGAGGGTTTACAAAAGAATGCCGACATGGCAAACACCTACGGACAATAATAATAAAAATGGGCCCCCTTTTATTAATTAAAGGTCCATTTATAATATTATTTAAATTCTGGGACCAATAATTTATTAAAAATGGGGACATTACAAATCCTTGCCGCCCAAAGATTGCTTGCCCTCAAGCAATCCATCATCAATACTCCAGGATTCCAAACTAAGCGCGAACACTGATAACTGTATCCATTGGAACCCTCAAGCTACAACATGACCATGCGCTTGGAAGAAAGCGAGAAAAGTAACTCTCCATCAAGCTTCCGTTGCTCCACTCTGATATAATTGTTGTCATGCTCAGAGTCACCAAGATCCCAATGAAACCAAACATCAAACTCATCGATGCTCAAATCCCAAGCCAAGTGCGGACGTTGGTAGTAATATCCGTTGAAAACTTTGTGCTGCTTTTGGACCATATGCACATAGTTGGATTTAGTTGGGACGAGTAAACCGTCATCAAACTTTAACTGCGTCACTCTAATATAAATATTGCCATGCCCTTCACTAGGATCCCAACAACGCCAACCCATGAAATCTTTCACACCCTCATATTCAACAATCTCTTCCAGTATGGGCATAGACACAGACGCTAACGCCGACAACACTATAATGTTCTGAAGGCGATCTCTGCTCGGAGGTAATTTTGTTAGATGTCCAGAAGGCAATCTCGGCCCAAAGGGAATCTCGATACCATTGTAATGTCCCGAAGGTGATTTCGTCCTGGAGGTGATTTTGGTCCGGAGGTGTTTTCGGTTCCAGAGGTGTTTTCAGTTCCGGAGGTGTTTTCAGTTCCGAAGGTGAATTCTGTCCTGGAGGTGTTTCTGTCCTAAACGTGAATTTTGTCCCGGAGGCGTTTCTATCCGGAGGTGAATTTTGTCCCGGAGGTGAATTCTGTCCTGGAGGTGTTTCTGTCCCGAAGGTGAATTATGCCCTGGAGGTGTTTCTGTCCCGAAGGTGAATTCTGTCTCGGAGGTGTTTTTGGTTCCGGAGGTAAATTCTGTCCCGGAGGTGTTTTTGGTTCCGGAGGTACATTCTGTCCCGAAGGTGTTTTTGGTTCCGCAGGTGAATTTTGTCCCGGAGTTGTTTCTCTCCCGGATGGTTGCCTAAGGCCATACGGTTGGAATGCCTGAGACCGTACGGTGTGATGGTTGCTTGAGGTCGTACGGTTGCAATGCCTGAGGCCGTACAACTGGAATGCTCGAGGTCGTACAGTGTGATGGTTGTTTGAGGTCGTACGGTGGGGATGCCCGAGGCCGTAGAGTGTGATGGATGTCTGAGGCCATACGGTAAGTTGCAGGGAAGCGTCCAGATACACACAAATCCTTTCTCCAATTTTTTAACCAAGTTGTTTTGCATACAAATTTCAATGCTCGACACAGTGTGGGAACCAGTATTTGCAAATGGAAATAACAGTATGATTATATTGCATTCGAGAATTGCCAGAACCAACAAGAGAATAAACAGAAACCAACGATGCCACCAATTGCATTAATGCCAAAGATGCAAATAGATTTCACAAATGTATTCAAAGATGGTGTTTCAGATTTGCCAGATCCGAAACAAACAAAACATAACAGGTTTGGCGCACAGTGAAATATCGGAGTGATATTCCCAACGGCAAACTAGGGTGGTTGTGAACCACCGAAACTACAATAAACCAAATAGGGAGGATCTTTCACCTCCAAAATGGCAGCCAGCAGAATCCCAACAGGAATTTGCAAATACAAATAAAATATCAAATCTCAACATGAAAAATACATCCTACACGTCGGTCATAAATACCCCTTCGGAGAAACTCTCGAGGTTTTACAAAAGAATGCCAACACAGCAAACACCTACAGACAATAATAATAAAATTGGGCCCCCTTTTATTAATTAAAGGTTCATTTATAATATTATTTAAATTTTGGGACCAATAATTAATAAAAAATAATTTATTAAAAATGGGGACATTACAGAAATGCTTAAACAGCAACCCAAATAAATCACAAGGATAAATGTTGATAAGAACAGAACACTACATTGAATTATTATTAGAATGAGACAGATACTAAAAGAAAATTGACAATACTATGAGGAGCATAACATAAAGGGCCAAATGCAAGCTATCAGCAGACCTTAAAAGAACGCCTCATTCTAACTGCTATACGAACAAACAAATTGGAGACTTCAAATAGAAATAGAGTAACCCAAAGAATTAAAGAAAAGAGCACACCAGCTCAAGGAAAGAAATTGAATGATGGAACTTGAACATACTCATTATCGGGATTTTTTCAGCCTGTCTCCTGCAGAAGAAATTTATCTTCCACACCACCCATTATATCTGCAAAATCTATTTTGCACTTAAAATAAAATGAATCAACCAGAAAGTCAAAACACTATATAAGATTAAGGTAATAGCCCAAAAGTGCAGCAAATTACGGTGTCAATTGAAGAACCGAAAAATGCTGAGAGTGAGAGGGGGTGAATCAGTATTTTTAGAAATTCTAACACAAACACGCTGCTAAACAAGTCTGGGAAAGCACACTCATAAGAAAGAGACAAGACACAAAAATTTCTCACGTGGAAAACCCAAGATGGGTAAAAAAACCACGGCTTCACTAATTCAATGGGCTTCAACCCTTTACACAGAGAGCTACAACTCTTCAGACATGCTTTACAAAACAGGCTCCAACCTGTCTCCAAAAGGCTACAACCTTTCCTATGAAGAAGATATTATCAGTACCAAACAAAATAAGATCTGAGTCTTTACAGAAGGCATAAAGACATTGTGAACCAAGAAGAATAGAACAGTGATGGCTCTTTGTGGGAAGGTTTAGACTAGAATCTCTTTCAACTGTAGTGGGCAGCTGCTCCTCCAAAATACATACTGCAACCAATAAACAATCCTTTAGACAATGCACATTGACTGAAGCTTCCTTTAATGTTATCTTTCCACTGCCAATCTAGTTTTTAAAAATCTGAACATTCATACACACACATATGTCGTGTCTGAAACATACACCACTCTTATGCACGCACTAACTCAGCATTCTAGATAACTGGCTTTTAAAATTCAACATGCCTCCTTTTCAATCTTTCAGTCCAGGCCTGCTATTCATGCACTTAACTAAACACTATTTTTTTAAGTCACTTACATATCCCACCGCACTGTCTATTTCTTAGACGTTTTTCACCCGAAAATGCAACACATACACATGATCCCGGTTGCTGCTCATTTTCTGGAACGTAAAAAGAATGAGACGTTTTTCAGTTGATTACATTTTTTTGCCATGCGCAACACCCCCTTTTCCAAAAAAACGACAGCACAAACACCTACATTTTTAGCTCGACCTCACTTTTTCAAGAAACGGTTTTTTTGGTCTAGTTGTGCCAGTTTACGGGAATGATTGTATCATTGCCGCTCTACAGGAAAGCACTGTTACTCCACAATTTGGCACTGTCGAACACAGGCTCTGCCATTTCAAAAAAATGTAACTTTTTGTTTTATATTAAAACCGAAGTCCAAAACAAAATCTTTAATACACACGATTCCCGTTTTTCTTCATGTTCCAATATCTGTGAAACACGCGCCTTCTAAAGACTCGAACTCCTCATCACAAAAACGCTCCACCACTCATCCTCATCCACATCATACTTAGCGCTGAAGTATATCCTGCAAACTCCAAAAAGAACATCATTTATTTCGCCTTTCCAGTCCCTATCATTCGAAAATGACGATTGTTATTTGAAAAAGATATAATCACACCCAAGGCTGAATTCGCTCCTCATACACGATGATGGTATCTGAGGAAAGAGACGTGTAACACCTGAGCTGAAACTTCCACACGTCCGATTCACTAGAGTTTGATGCAGAATACAAAACACGGTATCCAGTAATATAAGAAACAACACAGTCACTTCACTAGCGCATAAAAAGATTCCTGCAGACATACTGTTGAGTTCTGATGCAACCGTTTCACACGGTGTGCTTATGAGGCATGACAGCTAAGAGAGAACAACATCAGTTTGAGCCAGCAGCTGCAACACACGTCAAACAGCAAACCCCTCACTGACAAACGATATGGAACTTAGCCTCGAAGTGCATCAGATGACAAAAAAACAACATCAATAACTATTCAACTGAAAATGCTTGACGATGTACACGTGTAGAAATCGCACAACACAAATAATATAAATTCATTTATTATAGTATAATACTATAAAGAGAGATATAAAAATTCATTAAGTCTCCCCTACCCTGACCAACATCTAGATATATTTATTGGTTTAGGGCCAAGAGGTGTGTAATTTAGAAAAAAATAATCTGATACAAACCAATTCTAGCAAAACGATAATAAGTGTACTAATCAATCAACCATGTAATAAGAAAACCCTCTCGTTTCCAATAATAAAACACAATATGCTGTCTACAAGGTAAATGTCAAAACTCCTATTAAACATAACTGGTGTTATCATTACAAGCTGTACTACAATGAAAGTGGGTTCAACAACCAAAATTAGTTTATGTAAATCAATATTTATATGTATGGGTGTTTAATAAATTGTTTTAAAAAATCAGTTACCAAACAATACTAGTAGTTTAATCTGTGTCCTAGTTGACTAATTCTAATATGGCCCTGAGGACAGATAAATGAATTATCCATAGACAAAATAATCCACTAATCTGTCCCCATCACCTTAGCAAGGAAAATTTGTCCTAAATAACAAGCTTAACCATATAGCAGAAATTATTAGATACATAAAGAGAAACTATGCTTTGTAGACTAAAATTAAAAGCTTCAGTTTTGAGCCTTAGAGAATTTCACAAAACAGATTTTTAATTTCTACACCTTAGGAAATATTTGAAAACAAAGAGTGTGATGATGCTTCAGATTTCTTCAAGATCAACTTACAGAAACTAATAGCAAATGGAATATGGACAAGACTAATTTGCCTCCCCCACTAAAAAAATGAATATTTTATTCAAATTACATTAAAAGCTTTAGATGGGAAGCTTCCTATAGATAGTTTCACTAAATATACTGATAAGTTCAACACCTTTGAAGTTAGAAAAAGAAAACAGAAAACAAAGAGCATGCTGATGATTAAGATTTTTCTTCAGAAAAGATTCAAGGAAAATAATGAAAAAAGAGGCACTGAAAGTACTGATTTGCCTCACATACTGTAAATATATTTATGTGTGCGTGTGTGTGTTGTGGAAATCTTAATGAATCTAGTGAGTCACATTGTGAATGACACACACCGTCTTATTTGTTGCCACACGAAATGTGCCAGGAATAGAGATACCTGCCCCTCCTCCCATTGTCAATCCATCCAATATCGTCACCTTTATACCAATCATCAAATGTTGTTAAAATCTAATGTGTTAGCCACTAAAACAACAAAAACCGAACATCATACACTCAATAACATCTTAGTTTCAATCAGCACAAATAAGAAAAGTTTTCCTGTTGAATTAACATAGCAACTATTAAAAGTATCAAAATTGCTCTTTAAGGTTCTGTCACTCCCACCAAGATCAGTGATATTTTTGCTGTCTCTGAATAGCACTCAGTTATACTGAGAGGGGTGGAGGAAGAGAATCAGTGTAACAACAAACTTTTGCTTTTCAAAAATTTAGTTAACCACAATATAGCAATAATTCAAAACTAAATTCCACAGCAGTAACACATATGCAACATCTAGCAATTAAGAACACAAGATGAACACACGATTTATGTGGAAACCCTTGCGGGAGAAAACCACGGAAAAATATTGCTTGTATTAGAAACTTCTTACAATCCTCGTAGGCACCAACCCATGGGAGACACCAATCTCCTTGAACAGGAAGCACTAATCTCCAAGAGAATAATGTGATGATTACTTAACCTTCTGCTTGAATCGGATCTATTTCTCCTTTACAAATCAGCTCAATACTCACTAAAAATCTGTCTTAAATATGCTTAATATATCTCTTAGATCTGTCTAAAAATCTTCACAAATTCACTCAAAAACTTTTTGAAAAATTCTGCACCCATATAATCTTCAATAAGTTATGCTCATAAGTCTGCAATAAATTGCTCTTAAATTCTGCTCATAGGTCTGCAACAAATCACTCTTAAATTCTGCTAATAGATCTGCAACAAATATGCTAAAGATCTCTGTTACTTACTTGCAGAATAAACCTCAAATGATCCTCAACATATATATGATCAAACACCTTTTCATCCAACGGTTACATCCCTCCATGCTAGGTCAGCCAAGGCAGCAAATATATTTATTTTAATTTATTTTTCTCCCAAGGAAATGGGCAGCTAAACTTAGGAGTGGTCGGCACCTTTAAGAATTTAATTTCCAAATAGAATGATGAAGGAGTTCAAGACCATGAAAGGGGGCACCAAGAAGGGGGAAGATGACATGTGGTGTACGGACTGCAAGGAGAGCGACCATACAAAGGGGTAGTGTCCCAAAAAGGCATTTTGTGACATTTGCCAAATCATGGGCCATTCCACCAAGGAATGCCCATACAACATGAAAGTGAGGAATCAGCAAGTACTATTTACCCAAGAGCAACCATCTACATCGGGGGCAAAGACTAACAATAACGCATCCTTGGGCAGGGACAAAGGCAACCGATGCGATGGCAGAAGGGGCAATAACAACACCAACACAAGGAGTTGGTTGATGATCCAGTGCCGAGCTTGCAATCAGTGGGGCCACTTTGCAAGGGATTGCGACAAGGGCAACACCCCGCAGAAGCTATGCCGTTGGTGTGGTCCTAGCAACCACGAGGATGCCAACTGCCCAAAATCCGGGGTCAACTTGCTCAACATCGAAGGAACGAGAAGTGACGAGGGGGTACTAGCCATCACATGAGCACAACCAAAACAAGCCACATATCCAAACCCTCGAACAGAAAAACAAGGGGCACGGGAAGGTAAGGAAGAAATAGAGAAGGCGATGAAGGCACAAAAAGAAACATGGGAGATGGCCACCACCTCGGGCCAGAGGGAGGCAAAACAAAACATTCTGAGACAAATGTTACATGTGGAGGTACCGATGAAGCTCCAAGACCTCTTTCACACCATGCCTCACTTGGGAACAACGTTGTTGGGGAGCTTGGCCACACAACCAAATACCACACGTACGGACATCCCCAGAGGGTCTGCAACTAACCCAATGATACTTGTTGTAAACAGCAGCAGGTACCCGATAGTCGTCGAGATGGGCATCCTTGGCACCATCCTGACAGACACTATAGTGGACGGAGGGTTAGGAGTGAACGTCCTTCCAGAGGTGACATGGAAGAAATTGGGCAAGCCAACCTTGTGGCCCCCAACTTCAACTTATTGGGCACCGATCAGCAAGGTATCAAACCCCTCGGAACGCTGATGGCACAATGGGTCACTATTGGCTTGCAACCATTTCTACTAGACTTTGTGGTGATACCTTTGACAAAGAAGGGTTACAATGCCATTCTGGGTCGAGGGTGGCTAGTCACAGCGAAGGTAAACCACAATTGGAAGAAAAACACCCTCTTGATGGAGAATGGGGGGAGGAAGTTCACCATCGACCTTCACACCCAGATGGTGAGCGAAGAGATAGCCTCTTCTTCAAACTCAAAATCTGACGGTGAGAACGGCCGAAGGGATGAAGGAAGGAGTCGTATGGAACCTAACGAAGGTGTCTTAGAATTGGAAGAGTGTTCGGAGGATGACACTGACTCCATGAATGGTCTCTTCCACTGGCAAATAGAGGACTACCAACTCTTCCGACTAGCATGCAATGTACTAAGTATTGAGGAAGAGCCGGAAACATTTCCCCCGGAGTACGGTGAATACAAGGGGATGCGAAAGTAAGCAAAGTCCTGGCGCATAAATTGATGAGCAAAAGCCCATGAAGTATAAGGAGCCGTTTGTCAAACCAATGAATCTAGGCAAGGAAGAGGAACCTAAGATCATTCTTGTCGGCAACGATTGGAATCCTGAGTGGAAGATTGAAGCCTTCAAAATCTTTATTCTCCTTCTTATGTACGAGCAAGAGACCGTGGTCCATGTAGAATTTATGATTCCAAGCCTTTGGATCACCATTGAAAACAGACTCGGCGACAGAGAAAGCTTGAGGGAGTGGCTGCACACTCTCAATAAATTGGATGAAAGAAGACTGATAGCCCAATGGGCAACTGAGGTTGCACAATAGCAGAGAAAATATTGGCACGATAAGCACCTACGAAAGATGTGTTCCTCCCCTAGCCAATTGCTGCTGAAGTACAATGGAAAGAATGAGATTAAGCCTTGGAAAATTTGAAGTAAAAAGGGTGGGACCATACAAAGCTCGGGAAGTCAGCTATGACGAGGCCGTCAAGTTGTGGACTCTCGACGGACTGGAGATACATGAGGCCATCAACGGGTCCAAATTGAAACCTTACCCAGAAAGGATAGACCCGAGAGGAGGGACAAAGGGACAGAGCACCCAAGAGGATGGAAAGGGACTCGAGAGGTCAAGCAGGCGACCCGAGAGCCGTCCACAAGGGTGACCGGAGAAGCATCCGAAAGGTAATTAGATTAAGAATTTATTAGAAAAATAATAATAATATATATATATATATATCGTACGGCTAATGTTAGTATGACCGTACGGTGGGGGAAAAAAGAAAAAACGAAAAAAGAGATAGTATCATACGGTACTATTTTTTTTTTAAATGCAAGTATAGACGATACGGTCAGCACTGTATGGCAGTTAAAGGAACCGTATGGTGATTGACCGTACGATGAAAAGGAAGACTATATGTTTACTTGCGTATGGTTTGTACGTCACTCAAACAACAAAGGACTTGAAGCAATGTCTGTACGACAATAGAACAAGGACAAAACCGTACACTTTTGTACAACACCAGGACGCAAGAGCTCAAATTGTGATCATACGGTCACCACGCACAAGATTGGCAGAGGGGTTTCGTACCTCGTACGGACAAGGAGTGGCAACAGCGAGGGCGATTCTCAACCGTACGGTACGGTACATGGCGCAGGTTTTTCATACACTCCACAGAGCGAAGGTACTGAAAAAAAAATGACGACAAATAAAGAACAGTTCGCAATGAATAGCATATGGCACCGAAGGGAAGGACATAAGCAAGTAGTGAAGTATAGTTATTGGCCATTTGCACAAGCACCATAAGCGGATGGCAGAAAGAGTATGGCATCAAAAGCAAATCACGAAAATGGTGTGCCCCATGGACTTCTTTGTGGGTTTGAAGGTGCTAATTTGGTCTTGGCAGCGGAGGCGCTACCCCTCGACCCCACCCTATACCGCGACAGGGGCGCTGCCCTAGGACCCCACGAGGGGTGCTGCCCCTTGACCCCCATTTTATTTTTGAGGTACACTACAACTATGAGTTTGGGGCATCGGAGCAGTCAAGGTAAGCATTGGGTTTGTTCCTACAGTGAGAGAGAAGCCTGAAGCCAAGCATTGGAAGGAAAGCTGTAAGCCACAAAGGGAGACGGATTTGAAGGTTGCGAACCAACAGAGTTTGAGGGAAGGCATTGCAAGAATGACGGCCTTGCAAGAACAAGAAGTCGTACGGCACAAGGCAATTATCCAATTCAATTATCAGCCTTTGGTGAGTGTGACCAGTTGATGAGACCCGGAGCTACTACAAGCATGGATTGTCTGCACGCCAGAGGTGGAGAGAGCACTAGAGCAAGCCTTTTGAGAGGGGTACTACGCTTTAAGGCGCTCAGAGTATGTCTCGGTTGGATGTGAGGCTGCCTTGGTGGATGCACAAAGAGCTCGGGAGGAGCTGACCACCCAGTTGGAGGCAATAGAGCGACACTTGGCTCAGCATACCCAGGAGTTGGAAGCAGAGAAGGCAGCACGAGTGGCTATTGAGGTCAGATTGGCTAGGGAGACAGTATCGTTTGAACAAGAGTTAGTGGAAGCTATAGCTGAAAAGTGTGTTTTGGAGACAAGTTTGGTGTAGGCACGAAAGGAATGTGATGTGACGGAAAAAGAACTACTCGAAGCAGCATTGATGGTGAAGGCAGCACTTGAGCATCGTTGCATCCTCTTCATCGACGGTGCCTCCAGCTCCTTTAGGGACACCCCCTCCGCCCCTTCTTCTCAATGATTTTCTTATTGTATGTAGTGTACTTCATCTCCCTTTTGTTGTGAGTCGTCGAAGACAACTTTCTTTTTGGGGGCAATGTTGTTGGGAAATATGGGTAGTTGGCATACCTGAGGGAGTTATACGGGTGCGACGGTTGGCCTCGCACCCCCTCGGGCCGAGGGAGTTACACGGGTACGACAGTTCGCCTCGCACCCCCTCGGACATTATATGTATGTACCTTCTGGATGATATGGGAAGCATGTTTTGGACATAATATTGTACATGTTAACCAATGGATGAAATGAGCAGTATTGTTTCTGAACATTGTGTTATATTCTTTACTTCCATAGTATGCATTAAACCTGTTTACTCGTGACAGTAAACAAGCTATTCTAGGTAAACTTAATTAGAGTAAATTATATTTACTCCAACAGTCCAGCCCTTTAGGTGCCTGAGATGGGCCCATTCATGAACTTCTTGTAGAACAAAGATTTACTACTGCGATGGGGGTTTAATCAATAGTAAATAGATCTTTTAACCAACTAAACCTTTGTTGAATTGCTTTTAATTGAAAACTGAAATGAAAACACCAAACTGAAATTTGAAAAGAAACAGCACACAAAGAAGAAATGCACAATGATATGAACTGGAAACCCAGGATGGACAAAACCACGGAGAGAATCACTGCTAGGATCTACTATCCTAATCCAACCTCACAAAGAAGTTTAATTATACATGTAAGGGGACCAACCCTGAGGAGTTTCTATATCCCTATTCTAAGAGCACCAACTCTTCAACAATTTGAACACTTGAGCACCTACTCAATAAGTCTTATCACAAACTTGAAATTACAATCAAAAGAACTGTCATTGTTCTCAGATATGAAATAAATTTAACATCATTAAAAAGATGTATAAGAAAATTGTCACAAATAACTCAATCTTCAGATATCTTTGAACAACATTTTTAATTAGTGATCTGCAAGAAAGAGATATAATCTGAGAACCAAGGACCTCCTTCAGGTTTCCTATTAACACAGACTCAAGCCATTGACATTATGATATCACACTGAATAAAGAAGACTGATCTGATTTGCTCTTCAAATTAATGTTATTGAAATTTCACTTACAGAACTGATCTCCATACTGCAGATTGCTCGCCCAAAATAACTTGAGCATAATAGTTGATCAATACATATCCTCCATTCTACATCGAGTCTCTTTATTTACTGTCAATGATACTCCTCTTTTTTAATTCAATCAAAGATTATTTTTATACATCACCGCAACTTCACTCACCTTTCATCGGACGTTCTCATCTCCTTTTGTAAAAACATTGAATGTTATGAAGAAGTTTTAAACCACTAACATCTCCCAGCCGGTTACAACTAAAATAATAACCAAATCTACAGGTGGCTAGTGTCAGTTTAAACCATATCAGTCGAAACATACAACCCAACACGTTTGCAATATAACTTGAAATAAATGCATCACAGATCCAAATCAATATTGAAAACCCAATGGACTTAACTCTGATTTTGCCAAATAAAATATCAGCACACAATACTGTCGTGCCACCCTTAAGACAAATTTGAATGCATATTCCAATAAGTAATTCTCTTTTAAAACAATGAATATGTTTGCTACTGACACAAATATTCCAAATGAACTCTTACGGCTTAACAGTTATCATTTCATAATTCTCTGTTTCTTAGAATAGTGCTAAATGATTATCATAGTTCTATCTTCCAAATTGGCATTTCTCTGTGTGCTAAGTTTGACGGCTTTTATGATGTTTGCTAACAAGATTTTCAACAGAGATATCAAAAGAATAAGACAAGGTTCCTTGCCAAACTTGAAGTCAACATCTTCCACAGAGAAATCAATATACACACGGATCTGAGATTCACCAAAAACTCTTCTAATACAAATGATGAAAAAACCACATGCTCGGAAGGCAAAAACACTATTGCTCACATAGAGACCACTTTCAGAAAATGACAGATTGTCTATCAAATGTGAGTAACTGTTATTACGTTGGTATTTCTGTCACACAAATAAATCAAGGCTGTATTCAATTTCACCTGCACCTGTTATGTATGAATCGTGTTTGTTATATTAGACTGCATTGAATCATTTGTTTGACAACCAATAAAATCTATGTAAATCGCTTTTTGACATCAATGACAAACAGTTAAACACTTCTGTGATCTAAGCAGCTTACCCAAATACAACTCTGGTGATAATGCTAACTCTACTTTCATGATCTGGGTAATCCTAAACACTACACTTCAGATCATTGTATCTCCAAGATAATTAATCCGACTCCGTCAAATGCAACAGCCACTTTCCCAATGGCATTAGACATTTTGAGCATAACAGACATGGCACCATCCAAGAGCATGCACCAAACCTTAAGTGGTCTTCATAGCTAGCTTTGTCAAGATTCCAAAAACCTATGGACCAAACCTCAAAGATTCGCTCACAACATGTGGTACCATCAACTACCAAGTGCCAACAATGTTGCAGCCTTCATCTCTAAAATGGCAGAGCACTTCATATAACTCAAGGCTTTGACATCTTAGAAATCAACTGTCAAAAGGTGATGAGATCATTAAAGGCAGAAATGAAAAACCAAATATGAATTTTTGATAGAATAGCATTGAATTGATGGTGTCTCAAGATTAGAAATTGATGACTGCTGAGCTAAGAGTGAGAGTGATAATTGTGGTTCTAGTGGGTGGCTTCATTGGTCCTTGAATGACATGTACATTGGTCTTTCATGTGTAACTCTGGAGAAAGTCCTGAATAATGAAGAGGAGGATAGGCACTTGAGAATTGAAGCTTGGGCACCATATGCCACATAGTGGCTGCAGGTGACAAGGGGAGGTATGGCATGTGTATGTGGAGGTGGCATATTGCAAAGAACGAGATCCATCAGATCTCAATTATGGGGCTAACTGGCTATCACACGCTCGAGATTAAAATGGTAGGCCCACAATTCATAAGTCCATAAGAGTGACCATGTCTAAGGCTTAAATTTAGTCATTATCTAACAAATAAGATTGGTGCCAATTCAAGCAACCATAGGCTTTACAGTATCATAAAAGCTTTGAGCAAGTGATGCAAGAGTGTCCAGGTCCATGAACAACTCTGTGTCACCAAAAATATTACTGGTTCAAGTTTTCAATTTTCCATTTTAGTTGTGTGTTTATTTATCTTGTCATTCATGTTAGTGTACTTGTTTAGAGAGTGCTTCAAGAAACTTGCAGGTACTTATGTGTTATCAACACTCTGTGACACTGCTTAAAATCATTAACATGTCGCTATAGACCTGAATCAAGCTGCTTCATGACAATCTTTGTTGTATTTCTTCTGCAGCAGAGGCTACAGAGGTTGTGTATTATCATAAAGCTGTTGTATATCATGCTACGTGAGTTGTATCTCATACTTCAGGTTGAATGTGTCTGTAATGAAGATGTCTTACCTTGATTGTAGGTTGTGATAGGAGCTGTGTAAGCTTTTTATAATGTTATATTTTGATGACACCACCTTGTGTCTCATAGCTACAACTGGGAATATGTTGCATAAGGAACCAATTTAGTGTCATGTCCCTGTCCTGAAGTAAGAGTTAATAATAATAATGAAAAAATAAATATATGATAAAATATAAGCATAATTATAACAAAATATAAAATAAATATAATTATAATTATAATTATAGTTAAATAATAAAACTAAAATTGATGCAGGAGCATCTTGGGTTCTTGGCAATCCTGTATCACCAAAAACATGTTAGAGTTGCTAGATGTGCTCGGTAGCTGATTCTGGGCTCTCGGTGAGGTATTTTTACTTTCTACCGACGGGGCTCGGTTGCTACTCGGTTCGGTTGTGGTAGGGAGGTCTCTTGTTCCTAGTCCTCTTTCTTTAGGACTTCCTCTAGGTCCTCCTCCTCTGACCTATTTAGGTTCTCCTAAGACCCTACTCTTAGAGGGATTCTTCCCACAATCTCCTCTCTCTCCAAGACCTCACTACCAAATGTAATCTCAACTCTGACTCCTTGTACTCTCCATGGACTCATCTCTCTAAGTCCATCACCAAATACCATCAAATTGAAAATCTTTGCAAATTAGATGGAAGGCATGTTATTTGCTTACCGGTTACTGAGAGGGGGGGGCGGGGGGGGCTGGGGTGAATCAGTAAATCCTATCTTAGATCTAATTTCAAACTTGTGAACAAATTCTCAATTGTAAAGCAGAAAATAAACAATCATTCGCAAGCATAAATAGAATCACACAGATCAACACAAGTATTTATACGTGGAAACCCTCGATTAGAAGGAAAAAAACCATAGTGAGACAAAGCTCACAATCTTCACTAATACCAAATGAAGATGCCCTGTTAGGAGCTTACAAAGCACTGGTTAAGGTGCTACCCTGTTAAGGGATTTTCACAAAGATTTGTTAAGATCTAAACCCTATTAGGAGCTACCTGGTTACAAGACTTTGAACATCAGAAAAGGATGTTACCATGTCAAGGGATTTTTACAAGGAACCTATTAGGTTCACCCTGATAGAGGGATTTCAATATACTTTCACTTCTTATAAAAGCAATAATCTCTATTGACACTGACTGTCTAATTGGATCATACCTGTTGATCTCTTCTCCGGTCTGCCTGGCTATTGATCTCTCTGTCTTCCCTCACCTTTGTGCCCGTAGCACTGCACAGAAGATACCTCTTCTCTTCTCTATGCAATCTTCAACTATCAACAACAGCAACAACAATCTTGCATCCTATGCTTTATATTTATACAAGAGTGACCTTCTTGACTCATAGAACTGCCAAGGAATAAATTTAGTCATAACTTCTGCAACGCCTGAGAACTGGTCGTTGTGAACTAGAGTTTACCATGAGATCATCCGTAGAATCAAAGCTAACTTCTATTAAAAAGCTAACTCCACTTTTGAGCGGTGGATGTCTCGTACAATCAGGCATTTTAACTCAAACTGTGACTCAGACTAATCCACAAAATCCGGATCGAATCTATCTTACAGTTGGACCGGTACCCTTATACTCAGTATCGGTCTACCGGTGCATCTATCAAAATGGTCAACCAGTGCTTACACTCTATTCTTCATCTATCGGTGTCTTCTAAGTATTGAGAGTGACCGGTGACCCTTTACCGGTGTGAATGGGATTTGTGAAATACACTAATGACAACTCATATTGCTAACAAGGCATTCGAAAGGTTCATCTTCAATGGTTTTGAGGTGTTCTAGGTTCCAAACCTCTATGATCAAGAGTCGATCTCTTCAAACTTAGGCAAAAAGGCTACTAGCCCCAATTAGACCTAATTAGGTCTCCTTACTCACCTTTCGGGCTATAACTCTGCAACCCTCCAAACAAGTGCCCAAACGAATTAGATATTCTGACACCCTTTTCGAAGACCTTGAAGATTTTTACAGTTTCTAGACCTCACTGCATCCGTACAACACCTTTGTATTTATGTGCCTATTTTTAAGGGCTACTAGCTTTTCTCTGATCGCTGTGTTGAATTTGGTTCCTCCTCACTCCACAGACTTTATCAACTCTTCTCCTTCATAACACTAAGTCTTTAACCTCTGTTCTTCATTGCCTTGCCATTGGATTGAGTCTACCAATCCCCAAATCCTTCCATCTACTGTTTGCAACAATCAAGCTTCCTAGCCGGGTTCACTGTGACTTGCCTAGGGCTTGATACCAAAATTAGTTTCCCTGCACACCTGGACACAAGACTCCATATTTACATTATTTACACATTGCTCTAGCATTTCCCACAGGGTCGTACAGTACCCACCGGTGGATTTCATGCTAGAGCCATTTTTGGACTCTCAACCTTGTCTAGACCAGTGGACTGGTCACAGAGGAAACATTTATTGAAAGCAAAGAAAAACAAACCTAAATCCTAAACTCACACACCAAAAGAAACTATATACACAAAACTAATTCAACATGCAAGGTTTAGTCTCAGATCAATCCATGGCACATAGGATGATCGAGTTCTTCACACTGTTCTTGATTTGCAGAGAATACCAATGAATTAACCTCAAAAACAAACATTACAAAAGTTGCCAAACTTTAGCATTGGTCGGAATATGACTTAATTAGGTTAGAAAGTTCGAGCAGAATTGTCGAAATGAATCCCTAACTAATTCTACCCTTCTTAAAGCAATTTTCCGATTCTTGTCATGACAACTTTTGTTGTCAAGCTTGCTTGGATCACTCAAATGAGTTCCAAATGACCTTATTAGACCTTTTCCTTCTTCATTCCCGCATTTTGGGAAGTCAAACTAATCTTTGACCACTTTGAACACTAAGGTAGCAATTCCACAAAGAAAGCCAAAACTAGGCAAGTCTTAAGAAGACCTAAACAAACACTTACCCAAACTTCCTAAGGACTTGCTAAGACTTCAAACACACACTTAGGACTTCTCTTAGTCCTTATTATTCAGTGACTTGGCTAAGGTCACTAAAAGCCAAAAACCTTGGACTAGGGTAGCCTAAAGACCCTAGGTGCTCCTGCACCAGGTTGTTCACCGAGTTGGTTTGGTTGCTCGGTAGTCTTGCTCACCGAGTGGTTTATTTTGGATTTCTCTAGAGGCGACTTGTGCATTTGATTTTGGTCACGGAGTTAATGGTTGCATTGATCATTGGGAAGAGTGTGGACCTAAATCTGGGTCGTCCCTTTCTCCAATGTTGGATCTAATGGATCTTAGAGTCAACCTGATTCGATAATCTCTTGTATAAATAAGAATAGTATGTTGTAGATTTAGGAGATCAGTTTTAAGGTGGATTGAAAAGATAAAATCTGAAGGTTGGCAGATCCTCACATGTATGAGGACTGTTTGTAATTGAATTCTGATTGTACTGGCCATAACCGGGAAGGCCTTACAGCCCGGCATGTATGAAGTTTATCAGAAATAATAGATGAGTTTTCTGCATTCTCTCTCTCCCTGTCTTGTGTTGTTGCTTCCAAGTGTTATTGCAAGTAGGTTGGAGGTTGGGTGTGCCTTTGGCCCCATCGTCCTGCCTCCTTGCGTCAAAAATTAATAAATGAAATAGAATAAATAAATAAACAATAAACAATATAAACATCAAACATTACTACATAATGGAACTATCGATTGACGGCAGGGCACATAATCAGTCATAAGGTGAGTAGGAATACAGACAAACATATGAGGAAACCCACATCAAGGAATAGGCTCACAAATCTAACAGCTCCAATTCAGGAAAGAATAACAATCGAAACCTTCAGTAAACAAATAACTATCGATAGGGAATAATCGTCAGCAATCAATGAGAGGAGTTAATAATATGATCGCCAAGAAAACATAATCCTTCAGGACATTGATTACATTGAATCGATGAAGACCTGTGTGCTGAGGTGACTAGTCTTAATCATAAGGAACATTGATATGGGCAATGCACAATGAGTAACTGCAATCACAAATTATAATAATAAAGAAAGATGATTAAAAGAATTAAATAATCACAGGATATAACATATCACTCATAACAATTAAGCTGGACGTGGCAGAAATCGGTCTAAGGGAAACTAATTGAATGATAAGTATGAATCGTCAAGCATTAATGTGAAGACAATGATTAGATTAATCATTGGTTATAAAGACAGCTAACCGATTATATATCAATGATGGGATTAACATTAATATAAATGCAGCGGTTAAGAAAGAAGGCGTTTATGGACAGACATGAGTAATGTCCTTTGCAACATGACTCATCCTTTCAAATACAAGATATAAAAAGGTTACCCTTATCCTTCATCAGAAAGGAGTGGGAAATCAGAATACAATCTATGCCATGAACTGGGGATCGATAAGGATGAATATGAAGGGAATCAATCCTTTGTAAATGGCTAGTTATTCTGAGGGAGTCCGAAAACTGCTGTAAGTTCATATAAGTCTGAGATTATAAAGTACAATCCAATACTGGAGGACCATCGAAGAAGATGGATTGTAAAATATATCTTATTGGATCATATCAAATGGAAGAAGAGACTTAGAGGATTAGAGAATGGTTATTTATGATGGATGTGGACTTTATATCTGACCAATACTAATCTACAGAACTTCATACTTCAATATTAGTACGAATAAGGAACTTATATATACATGATCTGAAATATAATCTGTAGTATTATCAATTAATATTAGTTATGATAATTTATTCAGAATCTATATATTGCTGGGAAGATAGTTACAACAAATAGAGAAATATAAGGATTAATGGACAAGTAGAACATATATATCTATGTATATCCATGACCAGAACCTGTTGCTATGTCAGTGCCTAAGAAGGGAAGGGCAGAGGTGTTTCCAAGGAGGGGACTGTCTAAATCTAGCCAATAGGTTGATTCCCAAGATAGGGTAGAGATCAGTGTCCCTTTAAAACCTTGAGGGCATAGTCCCAAGACAGGATAAGGGCTTGAATCTGTAAATTTTGAGGGAGCCTATTGTGTTTGGTCTCTAAGCGCTTTGGTTACATACATATTCTCTTCCTTCTCGAGCTGAAGTAGCGATAGGGTCGGCATGGACGTTAAAGAATAGAAAAAGTTAACTAGTATGTTTGAGAAATAAATAATTTTGCCTTACTTTGAATTAGGAAATAGCACAGATTTCAATCACTGTATCTTTGTCCATACTGCTTAGTCCATAAGTATATTAAATATGGATTCATTCTGGTCCTAACAGACCTAAGCCAAGTAGGGGACATTACATTTAGATATTAAAACTAGGTTGGATATCGGTTGGGAAATGACATGTATTATTGCCCATGTGAATACAACACAAATCTACTGATATATTATGAAACTTAAAACCACCAGCTGATGTTTTTTCCTAAATAAAGAGCATTTTGTCATTTCCTATAATTGGCTGCAACGAGTTGGCCTTTTCCCAAGCATCTACTGTTGCTTCAGTTCAATCAATTGCAGAGACTCATTTCCACTACTTATTGCACAATCTTTTAAAATTTTGGCAGCAGATTTATACCTGGCCTCAATTTTCACCATACCTTTGGTCTGAACTATGATTTTTGTCTTTGAAATGTTCTAACTTCTGACATCCTTTTAATATAAAGACTAAATATCTTACATATTACAGGATTGCAACTATCAATATATACAGTGAGTTTTGTATAGCTACAACCTTGACTCTTCATCTGTGCAGGCACAGAAGGACAAGTTCTTGCAAAATGTTTCAAAGTTGTTTATTCCAGAATAGCCACATTAATGAATGTAAATTAAGGTTTCCACAAAAACGCCTTTAGCATCCATTTTTTAAACTTTGTACAAGAATTTGTAATATATAGGTACTCAAAGAAGAAAATTATTACTTGGCTCTTAACAGCTACAAGCAATTTGCATGATTATGACCTGGGCTCAAGTGCCTCTAAGCTTGCTCCCCAGTTCGCTGCCAGTAATCTCAGGTGCAGATCAAGACTGAATTTTGACAGAATAGATACACCTCAGACAAGGCTTCTAATATGAAGTATTTCTCATATCCGTATTTCCTTTGAGAATAACTATAAATCTACCCGCATAGAAGTTTGCATTCATAATTCAATGCATTCAAGTGTGTAAAAGCAATCAGGAAAATGAGAACATTTAAATAAATTAAGAGAGAATTTACATGTGGCTTCAGATATGTTCCGACGTGGTAAACGAACTGATATGCTTTGCTAAAAAAGTCTTTACATTCTTCCAATTTCCCTAACACAGGCAAAGGCAAGTAACAGCCGTTCAGTACATCTTCTAAAGCCAGAACCTCTTTAGCCAAAAGTATATGTTTCCTTTTACCTTGATTGGCAAATTGATAAAGCCTGACAACATCTACACCAGAACAAAATGCTCTGTCACCAGCACCCTTCAACAAATGCACCCAGTTATGACAATTAAAAAAAAAGAACGAATTTGTTTTTTCAGTAATGTTTTGTTTCTAACACTAAGGTGGGAATGGAATTTGAATTTGGACATACTTCAAGGGTATGGACTACAGAATTTTCTAGTCCATATATAGTATTTAATTAACTAAACCATACATAAAGATAATTATAAGATAATGCTTACTTTCATTACAACAAAACCAATATCTGGATGATCTTCCCATGCCTGGTATAGCTTATGAAGTTGACAAACCTACAAAAAGGAGTGACAGGTAGTGACCTAGAATTTAAATAAATTTGAATAAAAGGAAATTAGATAGCACTAATGAGAAATGCATTTTTTTTAAAACAATTCCACTGAATAACATCATATAATTGCACAGATATTTGCAATGATAACCTAGCACATGAAATTTTAAATAAGCCTATATGATGTTACTCTAAATCACAAAATTACAGTCGTATTTGTTGTACTGGTGATAACATAGAAAATGAAACCTTATATGAAACAACATTACATTATGTATAATTACACAGTTATTTGAATTTTAAAGTTATAACTCGTCCATTGTAAACTCTTAAATCGAGACAACATGTTGTCAGGCACAATCAACAAAAATTTGAATTTTACAGGTACTAATGCATGATGAAATATTAAATCAAGACAAAATGATGCAGGCACAATTACACAGATATTTGCAGTCGTAAGGTATGAAAGGACCTGAATGAAAACAATATATCAATGTAATACATGAGATCTTATATCAAGACAATCTGATTGTTAGACTTAGAACAGTTGCACAGATATTTGTTGTAACTTAGAACACTGTGAAAACTTAAACAAAGACAATATAATGTTGCATGCAATTACAAAGATGTCTACAACCAATGGTCATAAACTAATACATGCAATGTAAAACAAACATAACATGATATTAAGCATAATAAAACATATATTTGCAGTCATAACCTAATATATGAAATCCTAAAACAAGATAGTGTGATGTTAAGCATAATTAAACAGATATTTGTAGTCAAAATCTAGTAAATAAATCTTATATGAAACAATATAATTCTATATACAATGAGATGGATATTAGAATTTTGCATTTATGCCTAGGACGTTATGGAATCTTACATTCCAACAACTACAAAGATACTTGCAGTCATAACCTACCACATGAAATCTTAAACGAGGACAATAAAATGTTACACTCAATTGCAAATATATTTGTGTTCATACCCTAGTACATTAAATCTTAAATCAAAACAATATGATTGCAAGTATAATTGAATGGATATTTGCAGTCATAACCTAGGGCATAATGAAATCTTAAATGAAGATTATATGATGTGCACGTGATTACATAGATATTTGCAATCCTAACCCAGTACATGAAATCTAAAAAGAAGACCACAAGATTGTAGGCACAATATTACAGATAATACAGATATTGTAGTCATAACCTAGTCTACTATGAACTCTTAAAAAAGATATTACCAGGAACACAATTACATAGATATTTGCAACAATAACCTAGTGTGTTATGGAATCCTAAATAAAACTAATAGGACATCATGCATGATTATAGACAGATATTTGCAGTTATAACGTAAGAGTATGAAATCATAAATGAAAATAACATAATGTTACACACAGTTACACGTATAAATACAGTGATAGCTTAGTACATGAAATAGATAAGGACAGTGACATTGCAGTGAACTACCATAATGACCACAACGAGGGCTTCGATTAAAAAGATTGGAAGAATTTCAATATGAGTCCCTGCATGGCTATGGCGTATCCCTTGGATGAAGATTGAAACCCAGGTTAAAAATTTCCACAAGTGTTTAACATGGCCAAAACAGCCTACCACGTCATAAATGTTCCACATAATTACATATATTAACACTCATAGCCTACAACTTGGGAAGAATCCTAAATGAAGAAAATATAACTTCACTTAAACTGGCACCTGAAATCCTAAACGAACGTGATAAAATGTTTGCTACAATTGCAGCGCTGCTTACAGTGATGCTACGTAAAATTACACATATATTTGCAGTTGTAAACTAGCAAGTTATGAATTCTTAAACGAAAATAAATGGCATTTACGTATATAATTGTAGTCTTAACCTGAGTCATGAAAACTAAAATCAAGAAAAATCAAGCAACACAAATTCTCTACTAAATACATTTTGATGGGCTTTACAAACCAATTTGGCAAGGAGGTTAGAAACAGAAATGGAAGCAGAAATGTTACCATAGAAGTTGTCAGTGCATTTAGAACAGAAGGTCTGTTAAGAATGGCGGTTCTTGAGCAGCCTGATCCTTGGGCCGACACTAATTCAACTGGATTCTCGCCCTCTGATTTTTGAGCGGCTGGGCAAATGGAAAGGGCCCGACTAGAAAAGATGGTAGAGGAAGAACAAATGCGAAACCCAATCCGTTTTAGCCTTAGCATTTTCAGACCAAGAAGGTTCCCGCTGATGATTTTTTGCCGTGAGATTTGAACTAGGATCCCAGTTAACTCATTAACCTTAAATTAAAGGGAGGTGTTAAATTTTATGTCCAGATTAGTACCAAATAGAATAGAAGATTCATATATACATGAGATTGGGATATCACGATGATTCAGAAGTAATTTTAATCTGGCTTAGATTTGTACAGGGGCGCTGCCCTAGGACCCCGCGAGGGGTGCTGCCCCTTGACCCCCATTTTATTTTTGAGGTACACTACAACTGTGAGTTTGGGGCATCGGAGCAGTCAAGGTAAGCATTGGGTTTGTTCCTACAGTGAGAGAGAAGCCTGAAGCCAAGCATTGGAAGGAAAGCCATAAGCCACAAAGGGAGACGGATTTGAAGGTTGCGAACCAACTGAGTTTGAGGGAAGGCATTGCAAGAATGACGGCCTTGCAAGAACAAGAAGTCGTACGGCACAAGGCAATTATCCAATTCAATTATCAGCCTTTGGTGAGTGTGACCAGTTGATGAGACCTGGAGCTACTGCAAGCATGGATTGTCTGCACGCCAGAGGTGGAGAGAGCACTGGAGCAAGCCTTTCGAGAGGGGTACTACACTTTAAGGCGCTCAGAGTATGTCTTGATTGGATGTGAGGCTGCCTTGGTGGATGCACAGAGAGCTCGGGAGGAGCTGACCACCCGGTTGGAGGCAATAGAGCGACACTTGGCTCAGCGTACCCAAGAGTTGGAAGCAGAGAAGGCGGCACAGGTGGCTATTGAGGTCAGATTGGCTAGGGAGACAGTATCGTTTGAACAAGAGTTAGTGGAGGCTACAGCTGAAAAGCGTGTTTTGGAGACAAGTTTGGTGCAAGCACGAAAGGAATGTGATGTGACGGAAAAAGAACTACTCGAAGCAGCATTGATGGTGAAGGCGGCACTTGAGCATCGTTGCATCCTCTTCATCGATGGTGCCTCCAGCTCCTTCAGGGACACCCCCTCCGCCCCTTCTTCTCAATGATTTTCTTATTGTATGTAGTGTACTTCATCTCCCTTTTGTTGTGAGTCATCGGAGACGACTTTCTTTTTGGGGGTGTCGTGAAATATGGGTAGTTGGCATACCTGATCGAGTTATACGGGTGCGGTGGTTGGCCTCGCACCCCCTCGGGCCAAGGGAGTTACACGGGTACGACAGTTCGCCTCGCACCCCCTCGAACATTATATGTATGTACCTTTTGGATGATACGGGAAGCATGTTTTGGACATAATATTGTACATGTTAACCAATGGATGAAATGAGAAGTATTGTTTCTGAACATTGTATTATATTCTTTACTTCCATAGTATGCATTAAACCTGTTTACTCGTGACGGTAAACAAGCTATTCTAGGTAAACTTAATTAGAGTAAATTAAATTTACTCCAGCAGTCCAGCCCTTTAGGTGCCTGAGATGGGCCCATTCATGAACTTCTTGTAGAACAAAGATTTACTACTGCGATGGGGGTTTAATCAATAGTAAATAGATCTTTTAACCAACTAAACCCTTGTTGAATTGCTTTTAATTGAAAACTGAAATGAAAACACCAAACTGAAATTTGAAAAGAAACAGCACACAAAGAAGAAAATGCACAATGATATGAACTGGAAACCCAGGATGGGCAAAACCACGGAGAGAATCACTGCTAGGATCTACGATCCTAATCCAACCTCACAAAGAAGTTTAAGTATACATGTAAGGGCACCAACCCTAAGGAGTTTCTACATCCCTATTCTAAGAGCACCAACTTTTCAACAATTTGAACACTTGAGCACCTACTCAATAAGTCTTATCACAAACTTGGAATTACAATCAAAAGAACTGTCATTGTTCTCAGATATGAAATACATTTAACATCATTAAAAAGATGTATAAGAAAATTGTCACAAATAACTCAATCTTCAGATATCTTTGAACAACATTTTTAATTAGTGATCTGCAAGAAAGAGATATAATGACCTAGTGTGTTATGGAATCCTAGTGTGTTATGGAATCCTAAATAAAACTAATAGGACATCATGCATGATTATAGACAGATATTTGCAGTTATAACGTAAGAGTATGAAATCATAAATGAAAATAACATAATGTTACACACAGTTACACGTATAAATACAGTGATAGCTTAGTACATGAAATAGATAAGGACAGTGACATTGCAGTGAACTACCATAATGACCACAACGAGGGCTTCGATTAAAAAGATTGGAAGAATTTCAATATGAGTCCATGCATGGCTATGGCGTATCCCTTCGATGAAGATTGAAACCGAGGTTAAAAATTTCTACAAGTGTTTAACATGGCCAAAACAGCCTACCACGTCATAAATGTTCCACATAATTACATATATTAACACTCATAGCCTACAACTTGGGAGGAATCCTAAATGAAGAAAATATAACTTCACTTAACCTGGCACCTAAAATCCTAAACGAATGTGATAAAATGTTTGCTACAATTGCAATGCTGCTTACAGTGATGCTACGTAAAATTACACATATATTTGCAGTTATAGACTAGTAAGTTATAAATTCTTAAACGAAAATAAATGGCATTTACGTATATAATTGTAGTCTTAACCTGAGTCACGAAAACTAAAATCAAGAAAAATGAAGCAACACAAATTCTCTACTAAATACATTTTGATGGGCTCTACAACCCAATTTGGCAACAAGAAGGTTAGAAACAGAAATGGAAGCAGAAACGTTACCATAGAAGTTGTCAGTGCATTTAGAACAGAAGGTCTGTTAAGAATGGCGGCTCTTGAGCAGCCTGATCCTTGGGCCGACACTACTTCAACTGGATTCTCGCCCTCTGATTTTTGAGCGGCTGGGCAAATGGAAAGGGCCCGACTAGAAAACATGGCAGAAGAAGAACAAATGCGAAACCCAATCCGTTTTAGCCTTAGCATTTTCAGACCAAAAAGGTTCCCGCTGATGATTTTTTGCCGTGGGATTTGAACTAGGATCCCAGTTAACTCATTAACCTTTAATTTAAGGGAGGTGTTAAATTTTATGTCCAGATTAGTACTAAATAGAATAGAAGATTCATATATACATGAGATTGGGATATCACGATGATTCAGGAGTAATTTTAATCTGGCTTAGATTTGTACAAAATAGAATAGAAGATATATATATATGAATGAGTGAGGTTTGCATCTAAAGATTTTCTGAAGTAGTTGTAGGGAAAAAAATTTAGCTATTTAATTCGTAGTAAGATTTTATTTTTTAAATTATAGGTTGATTTTTAATAAGTAAAAGAAATTGTTAAATGTAATTAATGATAATCAAGGAAATAAATTTTGAAATAAAAAAATTTAAAGTTCTTAAATATTTGAAAATAAAAATTAAATATATTTTTTTTAGATAATTAAAAATATGCATATTTTATCTTATTGATAAAAAAAATATTTTATATTTATTGTGATTGGTCATATTTTTTTAAAAAATCATATATAGTAACTTATTAATCAAATTTTTAAGTCCAATGAAAATTGTTCTCATAGTTGGGGAGAATGTGGTTGAATTTTCTCACAATAATAATATAATATAATTAAGATAATATTATATTGAAATAAGGTTGACCCTATAGTGCAATGACAACATTTGTCATTACAAAGCTATGTTGATACAACAATCTAGGTTTGAATCTCACAAGTTTACAAGCCGACAAGTGTAGACAAAAAAAGGGGGAAAAAAAAGAAAAAAAGAGGTGAACTTGTTGGCGTCATCAACTGTTGTAAGAGAAAGTAGGCATTAACTAGTAGCACGATGATAGGAGGATTGACTATTGCCACAATGGAGTATACAAAGGCATACTAAGACTTAATCAACGAGGAGTACATGGTTAGTACAACGGAGGATAAGGAGAGGCATATACATGGCAAAGGAAGGAATAAGGAGGATTGGTGTGGTGGAGGACAATTTAGCGGAGGGATAAAGTGTTAGTATGGAGGAGTGTTCTGATAGATGGGAGATGGGAGACATAAGGATGGTTTGGAAAGATTACGATGTTAGGAGAGATAAGGGATCACAGTTGGAGATATAAGGTGATAGGAGAGATAAGGAGTCGTGGTCAGAGAGATAAGGAAATAGGAGAGATAAGGGGACAAGGGAGTGATAAGGTGGTTGTTTAGAGCGATAAGGAGAGGAGTGATAAGGAAAAATGAAGAGATAAGCAGATGAGGGATAAGGAAAACCAAAAAGTATAGAAACCAGCAAGAGGCAAACCAAGGAGTAGTTAATGCCTCAACAACACCATGGGATATTAATAGAGATTATTATATTATAATATTATTTTTTTTCTCCAAAAAGGTTGAAAGCATATATATATAATAAAAAAAATTATTAAAAAAATACAAAAAAATGAAAAAGAGAAAAAAAAAATCATAAAATAAGAGAATGTGCCTTGACAAAAATTTGGTAAATAGATGTCTTGGTAGCAAAAAAATAGAAATAATACCAAGTGGTGAAACCTAGTAAACAGGCGTCACTTGTAATCGACACTCCATCTATCAATGTGTAGCTTGGCTATCATGCCTTCATAGGCTATCCTAAGTCACTCTCGTGCCCGTGCACATCTCAGTTGTTCTATGTAGCACCATCATGGATTGGAGTCAGTCTCTATCTCAGTCCTAGGTACTAGCATCTCGCTAGGGGTAGCCCCATAGCAATTGGTCAATCAAGTCCTTCTTGTCAAAGCCAGTTGTTTGGACAGTTTTCCACTGCCACACTGGTGTTTCTCAACATCTAAATCAACAGTGTTTCTCAACACTGCCTATATTTGGACATATCTGTGTTTCTTAACCCACATCGAATAGCGCATCAAAACCTTAAATACAAATATGAACAATAACAATAAAAAATGCACAACGATGTTTCTTAACATTGCACACCCACAAGCATAACTAGTGTTTCTTAACACTGCACAGCCACAAGCATAACTGGTGTTTCCTAACACCCCTCAATGGACAAAAATTTTGAAACAAAACTTTTGAAATATAAATTTGAATGTTTCTTTTTATCATTTAATGTCTGCTTATTGTGTCTTCCTCATCACTCAAGGATGTCCAAACGACTAGAGAAATAATGACTTAGGGGCATGATACTTTTCTTTGATTTCTACTTCTTGGTGTGGTTCCAATGATTTGAAAACCATCAAATAAATTGGGTGTTTATGGTAAGAGCCTCCATTTCATGTGGTATGTCTCACATACCTCGACTCATTTTATTTAAACGCTAAGGTGAGGTTGGAATTATCTCCCTGCTTGTTATTAAACTATTTGTGCACGCAAGAATGCACTCATGGTTATCTCAGCTCTAAATGCCTTGATACTAGTGTAACCTTGCAATATTAACTAAAAATAATGCTCATCTCATCTCATCTCTTGTGCCTCAATGCTTACATTCATTTTCTACATTTTATCTGATAAAAGTCATATTCGTATTCTCATGGTCATAGTGGCACCAGTGAGGGTTATATTGACGTTGATGTCCCAAAACACTCGATGATGATAAACTAACAAAAAAATGGACTTGTGACTTGTGTCGTAGATTGCATCTCATTCTAGGCTTGCATTCTTAGTTTTAGCCTTGCATGGATTATCTAAGCTAGGCAATCTTCCATCTAAAACATGATCTAATATCAATTCTCAACTCGACAATCAGTTGCAGAATCATCATCTTTGACCTAATCCAACATCTGTCAACTAAGTTAAAGTCATCGCCTACATAGGGAGTTAGTGGCATATATCATCATATCGTATGGAAACCAATGGTATACAATGCTAAGCTTTCATTTCATTGAGTATGAGCTTAGAACATGAACATCTAAAGAGATATATCAATCACATTGTCATAGCAGAAGAAGAGTGCAGAGAAAGACCAACAAATTCATGCATGATATCATAATGTACTACTAAGGAAAGTACCTTCATGAACTACATCCATAGACATAAGTAAGAATGATGATGAGCATGGATATAAGCACATCATACAGAAAACATGGCTATCTATAACGAGAACTGTATACCAGAAATAGTATCTTCATAGAATTAGTATTGACAATAAATGAAATAGAAACTAAATAAACCACAATATAGCAACTATTTAACAAATGAAAAATCAATTGAGCATCCTATGGCTCTTTATCTAAGAGTGTTAATAGAAGCTCTCAGCAAGCTACCATTAATGATAGTCCCAGAATGAGAAATGATAAAGATTAAGCTAAAGCTAACAATTATATTCAAATTGAATGCTAATTAAGCTCTTAAAATGTCTTTCTAGCTATAAAATGCAAGAGGTTCTATGCAATTCTCAGATGTGTGGTTATGAATTATGAGGATTTTGGTCTTCCTTTTATAGATTTATGCAAGGGTAGGGGGTGTGGTGTAGTTGATCATGATTAAGCCTTGGTTGAGTCTTTGGTTCCACCCTTTGAAGACAATGCAAAGTTTGTGTCCTCAAAGCTTGGGATAAATAGACAAGATCAATGGACAAGATTCTCTTTCACTTTGAGTTATTGAGATTGAATTTGGCTCGATCCATGTGAATGCCTTTCCTCAAATCCTATTGGTTGATTGAATTTCCTCCCTTTGTGGTTGTTGAGAGAAATTAGGATTTATTAATTGATTTAAATTGATTTATTTAGCCATGTACCCCTTGAATGGGTTGAATTTTATTTAATTCAAAACTATACAATTAATTGAATTAATTGCACTTTGATTTGATTTAACTTTATTAAAATGCTCTTGATTTTTATTCATCTTGAATTAAGGCTTGATTTTAATTTTGATTGGCTAATTATGCATTGTGATTCAATTGCTTTGATCTTGTCCTTGATTTGCTTTGATTTGCCTTGATTTGTTACTTAATTATCTTTGTCCATTTTCAGGTGATTATAAATGCCCCTCTTTGAGTTGACGTGCAAAGCATGTCAATTCAAAGAATGCTCTGATGTTGCTGATGATAGATTTTGATTATGTTGATGGTCGATCTTTGATGGTTGTTTGATATAAAATGTCATTCTTGGTATCTGATATGAGATTGATGTGGTTCTGATGATGTTTGATTCAATTGATATTATTTTTTCGATGGTCATTTAGATAATTGATCTTTGATATGATGATTGATTTGATAAAGTATCCTGATGCGATACCTGATTATATGATATACCTTGATGTGATGCCCCTTTTGATTGATTAACGAAAATTTTTTTGATAAAAGCTTTCACTCTGATTTGATGATCGGTCTTCTGATTCGATGATGATGCTACTGATGTTGATTATCCGATGGGATGCCCCCTCGAAAATGAAATGAAATTTGATCGTTGCTTGAAAATCTTGATGATGTTGGTCATTTTATGTTGATTTAGTTCAATTTTTAAGAAATTTTAATGTCATTTCCGATATTGTTGTTAGGTCTATTTGATGACAAATGCCCCATCTTTGTCTGGTTTGATGATAAATTCAATTATTAGGTTAGTTGTGGTAAAATAGTCCTCTCTTAGGTCAAAGCTACATCTTTTTGGGTAAAAAAACTATATAAAGGGGTAAAAACTCCTTTTCACTATTCATTTTTACTCTCATTTTTCACTTTTTCCTCTCTGACTTTTATTGACTTTTGATAATGTCTATCCCCATCCGCAAGCATAGATTTGAGCGAGGTCATCGATATCAACATGTGCCTAGCTCTGGACCTTTGGTGAGTGCCTAAACTTCTTCATTTTTTTTATTTATGCATTTAATTTCAAGAAATGTGAATTTTTCTTGTTGAAACCCTATTTTTTTCTTTTTTAAAATTCAAATAGCACTTTTGCATATTTAAACAGTGCTTGCACCTTCCAAGTAGCGCTTCTGCATCTTTTAACAGTGCTTTTGCATTTCGATAGTGTGCTTTTACTTCCCAACTTTTGGCCCTAAACCACTTTTTCCAAGTTAAAGAGCACTTTTGCTCTTGTTTTCCGCTTTTGCCAGTTTAAATAGCGCTTTCGATCTTTTCAATAGTGCTTTTAAATTCTTTTGGCGCTTTGGCCCAAAAATTTTCTTGTAATCAATTAAGTAGCGCTTTTACACATTTAAACAACACTTTTGGGTTTGTGCGCTTTTAAAGCCTGAAATAGCGCTTTTACCCTGCCAAAATTGATTTCCAATTGATTAAGTCCACTTTCCAATTTGTTCGATGTCGTCGATTAGATAATAGATTAATGTCACAAACTTTGTGTTTAACAATTTGTAGGATGTCAGTATGAGTCAGTTATAGTTGGAATATCATTCGTTAATCTAGATTTAGATGATGGGTGATGATAAATTTTCATTCTATTTGAGTAGAAACACGAAAAGTGATTGTGGTTTGATAGTTTGATAAATTTTTGATTGACTTAGAATGATCCAAATAATTATTGATTTCCATTCTGATGTGATTGCACTTGCTTTTTGCAGGTTGAGCTTGGGTCGTTGTGTATCCATGGTGCTTATCCGTTATCTTGGAGCATGATTCCTAATCTGAGTGTGGTGGATCGTCATCATATTAGTCGTTGTGGCTTGCCTTTCCTTCTATATCTTCCTCAATTGTGAGTGAATCAAGGTCTTATCACTGCTATGGCTGAGCGTTGGCACTCAGACCATAATACATTTCATCTTCCCATGGGGGAGATGACTATTACACCAGAGGATGTATATCACATTCTGCGGTTGCCTACTCGGGGAGAGCTTATTTATTATGATTCTGTTTATGATGGATCAACATATCGACGAGTCTTTGGTGATCCTACCATTGGTGATGCGCAAATCCAATGGGCTCAGTTTGTTTCCTTTCCTGTATTACCAGCTATTTTGGGTACCTTGATTGGCGGGTTCTTACTTCCTGATAGACGTGGGCACAGATTTGTTGTTGGTTGGGGTCCCATTCTTGAGGATTTGATGGTAGATCCTCGTCAATTTGATTGGGATTCTTGTGTGTTGGCGCAATTGTACCATGAGTTACATAGTTTTTTATAGGTGTTCCACCATATTGACTGCAGGAGCTATCCTTTTACAACTTTGGACCTGGGAGCACATCCCAGTGACACATCATGTTACAGCACGAGATCGTAGTCCAAGTTGGCCTTTTGCTTGGATGTACGAGGGTATCATCATCCAGACCCATATGGGTAAACTGGATTACTGGTGGCGTGTCATTGATGACATGGATATTGTTGTTTGGAGGCCCTATCTTGGTTGCAAGGGTTGGCCAGAGGATGATTCCAAGCTACCTTACATGTTTGTCCTCGCTGGATGATCAGACATTCTACATTTGTTATAGAGAGATTCTGCTTTCGTAGAGTTTTGTGTCAGTATGGGTGCAGACAGTGTATGCTACAGGGAGTGGCGATGTATGCCCAAGTACAGGCAGAGAGATCATTATGGGGCCCCTGTGTTGATTTTGGCATCGCTATGAGGGAGTTTCGAGACCTTTTATATCTTTCTTTGTCCATGAGAGAGCATATTGCAGATGCAAGTATTACAGATGATTATGGTGCTTGGTTACATCGATACCCTTTTCCCAGATTCACAGATCCTGCAGAGAGGATTCCTACTATTGATGAGTTATCAGATGGAGATGACGGTGTTGGTGGTGATAATGGTGATGATGGACATGATGGCAGAGATGGTGGTGGTAGGATTAGTAGACGCATGGATGACGGGGTCGTCGAGGAGCTAGAGCAGGTAGAGTTCATATTCCAGTGATTGTTGTTGCTTCGATTCCTCCTAGGGGTGATGATCAGGTGAGGGGTCGACGGGTAGATAGAGTTCTACATCAGGTTTCCAGAGATCTAGCGAATAGACCTAGAGTCAAGCATCAGTGAGAGCTTGATGCATATATTACACAGGTTTTACTCAATCAGCCACAGGGTGCTCCTGCTTAGCAGGTTATTCGTCCAATTGTTTCACTGGCTACCTCATCTCAGGCCCATGCTTCTACTTTGATGCCTTCATCTTCATCCCGTCCATCTTCTTTGAGCTTTGTTCCATCATTGGGTGATACATCTTTGTCGTTGCCTTCTTCTTCTATTCCTCTACCACATTCTTTTGTAGCATAAGGTCCTGCCCTAGCATTAGCATTAGATGTTGTATCTCTGTAGACTCAGATTTCAACAGTGCAGCAGTAGGTTTCTCAATTGAGCTCGATGATGCAGACTTTCATGGCTGCTATGAGTTAGCATGGCTTACAGGCTAGCTCGAGTCGACCTCTCGATAGTGCTCCCGGTCCTAATGGTATCGATGGTGTTGGTGGCTCAGTTGTTTGAGATATCTATGATTTATATGATTTGATAGACATGATCTTTCTCTTTGTTGTTGTTATCAAGACATTGGACTCTTTATTATATCATTTTTATTCGATTGATGTTACTTATTCTGATACTTTGATAGTTGATTGATATTGATCTTTGGATTTTGCTTTTATGATCATTCATTTAGACTTTGATATCTTGTTGATTTCATGATGATGGTACCATAGAATTTGATACTCTCTTTTATAGATTTCACTATATATGATGTCATCATGTGTTGGATCTCATTTTCAGGTGTTTTGCATGATATGCAGTTCTATATGATTCTATTTCTTATATGCTTTATTTTATGCTTTTAAGAATACAATTTTCAAATGTATGCATATGTTCTATTAATGCCTGCATGATTGTCTTATATATGACATAGAATAAATGAATGCAATGTTAATTTAATGATAATGTGTGTATATGTGATAGATGTGAGATGGATAATGAATAATGAATCTAATGGATGCAAATATTTTTGATATGTAAATGTGATGAATCTATGTAATGACGCCATGATCATGAGCTTGTAATGAATAATGATATATGCAATATGGTTGAATGATACTATCATGGATGATGTGCATTTAATGTTGAATGATCTTAATGGATGCTATGAATGATTACTAACTAATGCAATGCTCTTAATGGATACACCTTAAATGAGATGAATGCAATCTAATGATTTTAATGAACTTTAAATGGATGCAATCTAATGATAATGCAACTTAATGAAATGAACTTAATGATTCAAATGTTGGACACATTTAAATGTATGCAAGGTTTAATGAAGAGGACTTAATGCAACTTAATCAATGCAAGTGAACTAATGAAATGCACTTTGTTTTTTATTTTGGTTTCCAACACACTCGATCCTATATAGTTGTTTTCGATAATCCTTTAATTTTTTATTTGAGTACACCCCCTTTTTCCTTTTTCCTCTTGCAAATTAAGCTAAGAAAGGAAAAACAATATATAATGCACTTAATCTAAGATGTATGCAACTAACTGTCATTATACAAAATTTGGAGCTTATAATCATCATTGAGCATTTTTGGAATCCCATTTTAGTACAACCATCACTAGTTCAACTATTATGATATGAATACTCTTTGCACCTCCTTCTTTGCTTTCTCATCTCTCTTCGGTATGACTATCACTGATTGAAGCCAATCATGAGAGTGTGAATACCGATTTTGTCAGATTCGATGTTGAAAGTGGATTTTGGTATTATGATATTGAAGATCAAAATAGCCAAGGTATCCTTTTGCGTAAACAAGCAGAAATATTGGTTTTATCCTATGTACAAGTCCTCGATGATTCTTTGATGATCATGTCCTTAAACTAATAATACATGATTTAAAACTTTGATTTTAAGATAGTCATTTGGAAATCAACAAAAATATCATCCTTTCATCATAGCTTGTCTAGTCTAAAACTTTCATCGATTCGCTAGAAAGACATGATTTCATCAATTAAGTCAACACTTAGAAAAATTTCTTGCAATGTTTTTCAAATCCATATTTCAAGTGTAGTTCCATCCATTTCATACTTTTAATCCTGATAAAGATAAGGTCATGTAAGATCTTGGATCAAATTTTGCATTTAGTTCAAATTGGATTAGAATGTAGATTTGATTAAGTGTTCCTCTTTTGAATTTTGATGAATTGATTCTATGATTGAATAAAGCTTTCTTTGATGAATCCTTTCTCCTTTTGAGTAGATTGCCCCCAGTTTGATATAATTTCATTTGTGGGACTTAGGATAATTTGCAGATTAGGTGACCAAAATCTCGAGGTACTTGTAAATGCAACTATGGGGTTTTATTATGCAATATATACAAATGCTGGCGAATGCAATATTTATAAGGTGACCTTCTAGGAATGTGACTGACTTGGACTTTCAATGGCACCTATTTACCAGATTTTCACCAATTGAATGGATCTTGCTCTTTTTTCTATTTTTAAAGCTTTTCTCTTTTTTTTTTTGCTACCAAGACGCCTATTTGCTAGGTTTTCACCAAGACAACATTTTTTTAAAGGATCATATATGAATGTTTTTGCTTTCTTCATGCTCAACTTTCCACTATTTTTTATCTTTTTTGATTTTCCAATGTTTTTGGTATTTTCAAGATCTCTTTTGATTATGTACAATAAATATGATGCTTCCCATTTGATACTCTTTATACTCTTTCATCCACCTCATGTATAGAACCTCTTTAGATGTATGCTATTGATGGGTTCTTGTAGCTCTTCTCCATCACAATCTGCTAATTTGTAGGTGTCAATCCCAAAATTTTCAATGATGATAAATGGTCCTAACCAGTTTGCCTTCCATTTTCCTTTCTTTTCCCTTTCTGCTTGATTTTTTGGATTCTCTCGCAAAACTAGGTCACCTATTTCAAATGTTCTTGACTTTATGTGCTTGTTATAAGTCCTTGACATTCTATTTTGGTATACCTTCAAATGATCAAATTCTTGTTTCTATTTCTCATCTAGGAGTTCTAGTTCTTACAGCCTAGCAACCCTATAGTCTTCCTCACTTATCAAGCCATGAAGAGATACCCTTAAGGATGGAAGTTCTACCTCCAAAGGTAAAACTGCTTATGTTCCAAAGACTAAGGAAAAAGGTGTAGCTCCTATTGGCATTCTTAGGCTTGTTCTATAAGCCCATAAGGTTGGTTTTATTTTGATGTGCCAATCTCTACCTGAATTGTCCACCATTCTCTTCAATATCTTCAATATGTTTTTATTTGTTGCCTCGGCTTGTCCATTACCTTGGGGGTAATAGATTGAAGAAGAATGATGAATCATGTGAAACTTGGTGCATAATTCCTTTAGGTATTTATTTTTTAAATGCTTTACATTATCTGTTATGATAGCATGAGGTATGCCATATCTACAAATGATGTGATTTAGGATAAACAAAGATATATGTTTTCCCATTGCGGCTGATAAGGGTACAACTTCCATCCACTTGGTAAAGTACTTTGTTACCATGATGATGAATTTATGACCATTCAAGAATGGTGGATAAATCATGCCTATTAAGTCTAGACCCCATTGATAGAATGACCAAGGTGTTGTCATCAGATGAAGCTCTTGTGGGGGCACATGTATCAAGTTTCCATGGAATTGACACTTTCTACAAGTTTTGGCAAAGTTACAAGCATCTTTCTCCATCGCAGGCCAAAAATATCCTATCCTAAGAAGTTTCTTATCTAGGGTTAATCTGTTCGAGTGTGACCCACAAATTCCTTCATGGATTTCTCGCAAGGCTACGTTTGATTCCTCTTCTTCTAGATATATAAGGAGTGTTCCATCTAAACTCTTGCGATACAATGTTTCAGAAATTATGGTGTATCGGGCGGCTTGGCGAATGAAGCTTTTATTTTGATTCCTGGTTTGGTCTATGGGAAGAATTTGATCTTTTAAGTAAGTGTAAATAGGTCCATACCAAGGTGATTCATGTGTAGTTAGCGAGAAAATGGTATAAGGGTGGGTAGGGTCAAACATGAGTTGATCCACTTCTTCTACAGGAATTCATATATAGCACTCTAATCAGACATTTGTAGAAGAGAAGCCAAAGTTGCCATTGCATATGCTCCTTTGTTCTTTTCTCTTGGCACTTGCTCAAATGTAATAAGTATGAAGTACTTCTTAAGATTTTCCACCATGTTTTTATAGGGCACTAATTTGTCATCTTTCATTTAATATTCTTCATTAACTTGATTAATGACTAATTGTGAATCTCCATAAACCTTTCGTTCTATCACTTTCCATTCTAATGCCAACTTGATCCCAATAACCAAGGCTTCATATTCTGATATATTATTGGTACATGGAAATAACAATTTATAGGACTTAGGAATAGTAGAGCCTTGAGGAGTGATTAGAAGTATGCCTACTCCTGACCCATGTTGAGTGTATGAACCATCAAAATATAGTTGCCATGTTTTTGCCTCAACATTCACAATCTCTGAATCTGGGAATTCCAATTGGATGGGATGATCATCTTGAAGTGGTGCTTCTGCTAACTAGTCAGCAATGACTTGTCCTTTGATTGATTTTCTATCAACATATTCAATGTCAAACTCACTTAACACCATAACCCACTTTGATAGCCTTCCATTTAATGTTGTTTTACTAAGTAGATACTTCAAAGGATCAATTTTGGCAATGAGCCTTATCTTGTGGGATAGCATATAATGGCATAATTTTTGGGAAGCAAAAACCATGGCCAAGCATGCCCTTTCCATGAATGTATAGTTCAGCTCGTATTTGACCAAGGTTCTACTTATGTAGTAAATTACCTTTTATTTTCTTGTTTCATCTTCTTGTGCTAAAAGTGACCCTAATGAATTCTTTGTTGCTAAAATATATAAGATCAAGGGCTTGCCTCTGATAGGTGGCATCAAGATTGGCAAGTTCACGAGGTATTTCTTCAATAGATTAAAGGCTTCTTCACACTTTTCATCCCATTTGAAAGTTGTATCTTTATGCAAAAGTTGGGTAAAATTATGGCACTTTTCAGCTAATTGGGAGATAAATCTCCTGATGGATTGTATCCTTCCTTGTAGAGACCTCATTTGGCTAATATTTTTAGGTGCTTCCATCTCCATAATAGCCTTCACTTTAGTGGGATCCACCTCTATTCCCTTTGCAAATACAATGTAGCCTAGTAGTTTGCCGGATTGGACTCTAAATGCACATTTTTTTGGATTAAGCCTTACTTTGAATTGCTCCAATCTTTCAAAAAAAACTGCCAAAATTGGTAGGTGCTCTTTTCTTGAGTGAGATTTAGCTAATATGTCATCCACATAATCCTCCATGAACTTATGCATCATATCATGAAATATTGTGGTCATCGCTCATTGATAGGTCGCTCCGGCATTCTTCAAACCAAAAGGCATGACATTCCAACAAAAAGTACCCCATGCACATGTAAAAGTTGTCTTATCTTGGTCTTCTGGTGCTATCTTTATATGGTTATATTTGCTAAATCCATCCATGAGTGAGAACATAGAGTGTCCTACTGTTAGGTCCACAATGGCATCTATACTTGGAAGTGGGAAGTCATCTTTAGGACATGCCAAGTTTAAGTCTCTAAAATCCATGTAGATTCTGATGGATTTATCTGCTTTTGATATTGACACTATATTTGAGATCCATTGTGCATAATCAATGGCCCTTATAAATCCCACCTTCAACAATATTTCTAATTCCACTTTGACAAGTAGCGCTATATGTGGATGCATCTTCCTTAGCTTTTGCTTAACAGGTTTGGATCCTTCCTTGATATTTAGATGATGCATTGTCAGATTTGGATCGAATCCCAGCATATCATCATAAGACCATACAAAGTTAACTTAGTTTTCCTTAACGAACTTGATGAATTATGTTCTCTCTTCTCTAGATAGGGATGCCGCTAGGTGGATGATTTTTGACTCAGTTTCTGACCCAATATTTATCTTCTTTACATAGGCTCAATTAGGATTGGCGATCTTTCTTCATAGTGTTCTAGTAGAACATCCAAACTCCCTTCCTTAGGTGCCTCAGTTGGGTTTTCACCTTTGGAAACATTCTTTTTTTCTTTTTTTCTTTCTTTTTGATCTAATGTTGCCACAACATGGTTTTCAACACTCGATTCTTTTCCTTTTTTATTTGTTTTATTTTTTTCATTTTTTCTCGGATTAAAAGTTTGGATGTTTCCTTGATCAATTCTTCATGATATTCCATGATAGAAGAGGGTTCAACCGCATTAAGGTATTGGGACATCACGTTGTCATTCAAGAAAATTGGAAGGGTAGTTTGCTCAATGGAATTCCATTCAATTAATTCTAGGTGTATGAGAGTCAATGGGTCAATACTTGGGTTTGTTTCAATTGGATTTAAGGCTAATACCTCATTAGATGGTTCATACATTTTATCGTGCAAGTCTATGACATGGGCTTCTTCTAAATGTTCTAAAGAAGAAGGATCAAAGTCCTCCTCACTAGACTCCTCTAAGGTCTCCGTTGGATAAAAGTCATGTGGATTAAATCTAACATTTGATTCCTCCATAGTAGGTCTCCATGAAGGTACGTAAGGTTCACCTACCCATTTATTTATCTCTATTTCTATGCTTGGCACATCATTTAGAACCACTTGGTTTGAACTAGATGTTTGATTTGAACTTGATTTTGCTATTAGTCCTTTATCCTTGGTAGAAGTATAAGTATGAATAACATTAATACCCTTATCATGGCATGACTCATCTGATAAAGTATCCCATTCCCACTTATTAGAATCCTCACCACTATGAGATTCTAATTGCAATATTTGATCATAAAGTTTGGGATAATGTTTTTGAGTATATCCTTCTTCAAGATACCCTAATCCTATTTTCTCCTTGGTATCTCACCATGTTGTTTCTATGGGTTCAATGAGGCCTTCATTCTTTGTACCCAAAGGTCATTGAACTTTGTACCCCATCTTTTGCATAATTTGATGTTAGAGTACAGTATTAATTATATTAATTAATCTTTACTCCCTTCTTAAGATGTCAACTCTCTTTTGCTTTAGTTAAAAGCACATGCACTAGTTGTTCTAAACTCATGCTTTAGTCATGTAATAGTCAAACTGATTATTACATGCACTAGACTTTGCCTTTCAAGGCTTTCGATCTCCTTTATAAGGATGATCCATTGTACATTATTTTCATTCATTAATTGAGGATATTTTCTTATTCATATTTTTGAGTCAAACCCTTGCCCTATTCTTGTCTCTACTTCCTTGTAACAGGTTTTTGTATGCAGGTGATCTTCGAGTTTTGTGTATTTGTATCGCTCAAATCCTACATGGTATCAGAGCCTAATCTGCTACAGCTTGTTCATGTTTGAAGGATTCAAATTAGGGATTTTTTTTCTGATTTGAGAGGTTTTGGTATTCTCTGTAGGACGTAAAAAAAAATTTCAGCACTTTTTACAGAGAGGGTTTCCTGTCAATTTTATTTTATTTTTTTGGGGAAGGGGGGGGGGGGGGGGGGGGGGGGCACTATTTTTCTGGTCATATTGGCTTCAAACGGACCTCACGGTTGCGTTCAGAGTATCCAAGAACCCCAAGATCCATATAAAATTTCTCCAATTTGGACAAAGTTGGAATCTGTGAGAAATTTTTTTTGCAATCGGCTCCGGCATAGATCCCGAGGCAATCAGTATTTTTTGGAGCACTTCTGGCTCAAACGGACCTCACGATTGCGTCTGAAAGGCCTGAGATAGTCAAAATCCATATAAGACTTGTCCATTTTTGACAAGTTGGCCTCTGTCGCAAATTTGTTTTTGCATACCTGGGTCGTACGACCCTGGCATGCACTACAAGGTGCAGGGTACAGTGATTTTTTAAAAAAAATCTTCTTTGGCGCAGCCACTGAGCGGCCACCCAGGTGCCACCTGCCGGCCTTTCACCGGCCACTGTGACCTCCGCAATTCACTCCCAGAAACCGCGCCACCGTCACTGTTGGAAACCGCGCCTCCACCGCCGCTGCCAGAAATTGTGCCTCCACCGTCGCCGCCGATTGGAATCGTGCCACCGTTCACGCCTCCCGCCCCCATCACTTCGCCAGTCACGCCACCGCCCTCGATCCATCTGCCGCCCGCTCCGTTGGCCAGCCACGTGACCAGGGCGAAACTATTTTCAGCCCTCGGGTGTTTTAGCCCTGCGACGGCCGTTTGGCCATCATTTTTATCTCCACAGCACACTGACGTCAACATATGTCAGCAAGTCTTTGCCCTTTTTTTGAAGCTTTTTAAGGGTACTTGGGCATTTTTTTGCGATATCTCGGGCATATGGGATCGTAATTAGGCGTATGATATATTGTCAGAAAGCTGGTTCCGAGCCCGATCCAAATTTGCTGGTATGATTTTTTTATTTTTCCATTTTGATACTTTTTTTTATCAAAGTCAGATGTTCTCTGTGATCGTGGCATTTCAGACCTCCTGTCTTTCGGGATTCGTTTCTCTTGCATTCGGGCTCCATTTTCGGCAAACAAGATATTTACGGAAAGCTCTTTCTGATATTTTATTAGATCTGATGGTTTCATGGGGTTTTGTGTCCTTTTTCTGACGTCACCCATCCTCAGATCCTTGTAGACACCTTCTTTGGGCCCTCTAGCACAGCTGTTGGTTTTTTGCTCATATCTTGAGCATACGGTGTCAAAATTTGGCAAACAAGATATCATCGGAAAGCTGATTCTAAGCTCTTTCTAGATCTAGAGGTTATATTTTCTGGTTTTATTTTTCTAATGGAGTTTTTCTTTATCAAAGCTAGATCTTCAGTTCTGCACTCTGGGAGCTCTATCTTGCACATCTGAACTCCATTTTCGGAAAATGATATATCATTGGAAAGCTTGTTTAGAGAGATTTTCAATGTTGTGAGTAATTTTTCTAGATTCTTCTCCAAGTTCATTTTATTCAGATTCTTGCTTTTTTGCAGTCTAGTGGATATCTTGGTTGTTTCAGGTCCTGGGATCTCTTCCCTTTGAGGGATGGCTCATCTTAGGTTGTTCTTTTGTTTTAGTAGCCTTTGATCTTCTTTGAGCAGTGTATACTTCATTTTTGTAGCATTCTTTTATGCACACGCACTAAGATAAAGTGCCATTCTATTGCTATGATGGGATCTTGCACATGTTCGTACTATTTGTACTCGCACTCCATTATAAAGTGTCGAGGGGGTTTGATGTTTGTCTTTGTTTGCCATCTACCTTTGTCAAGTGAGTGTTCCTTCCACAACATTAGCCTCAGGTATCTCTATATTTGTTTGTACTCTCTCTGCACATTCGATGTTCTAGATTGTTCTTCATCATGCAGTTCATAGTGGATGATCTTCTCAGTGTACCTATCATTACTCCCTTGTCAGTAGTATCAGGGGGTTGCTACTATTGGTTCTACTGCCTCCTTGGTTCAATTGTGTTAGCTATGTATTCAGTATTTGATCCTATGTACTAGGTGGTTGCAGTGGCTGGGTACCTATGCATTCCGATGAGATGGATCATTTACCATATGGACACTATTTTCTTTCCTATTTTTTGGATGCACTCTTCCATCTTTGATTGAGTAGCTCTTCAGGCTTTGGTGTTTTATGCCATCTGTATCTTCGAGTTTAGGTGTTTGCCTTTGTTTGCCTCCTGATTCAAGTAGTGTTATTTGAGGGCACTCATGCAGATTACAGTCTTCTCTACCTGGTCATATTTCTGTGGAGGATCTTCAGATCATTAGTTTCTTCTTGACAGAGTTTTGCAGCTTCATGCTTCAGTGATGTTGTACATGTTCATCTTTGTTCCTATTTTCTGGAACATTCCTAGTTTTGGAGGCTTCTTCAGTCCTTCAGACTAGTCTTTGTCTCTTTTTGGAGTAGAGTTTTTCCCATGTGGTTTTCTCTATTTCTCCACTTTTCAAAGACTCTCTTTTGTACTTGGGTACCTGATCAGGCCTTTGTTGCCAGGACCCATTTGCTTTCTTCTTGCATTGTTTGTAGATGCATCATTGCTCATCTCAAGGGGGGGTGTTAGAGTAAAGTATTAATTATATTAATTAATCTTTACTCCCTTCTTAAAATGTCAACTCTCTTTTGCTTTAGTTAAAAGCACATGCACTAGTTGTTCTAAACTCATGCTTTAGTCATGTAATAGTCAAACTAATTATTACATGCACTAGACTTTGCCTTTCAAGGCTTTCGATCTCCTTTATAAGGATGATCCATTGTAGATTATTTTCATTCATTAATTAAGGATATTTTCTTATTCATATTTTTGAGTCAAACCCTTGCCCTCTTATTGTCTCTACTTCCTTATAAAAGGTTTTTGTATGTGGATGATCTTCGGGTTTTGTGGATTTGTATTGCTCAAATCCTACATTTGAAAACCTTTCCCATATTGATGTGTGGGAATGGTTATATTTTGAATATGTTTGACATGTGCACTTGATTCTTCATCTTTATATAACCATTTTAGGATCTCATTGTCTTCTTCATCCATGGCAGATGATGTACTTTCCCTCACAAAATTATCAGTATATCTATGGGGTAGATTTGAGGGTCTTCCATAGGACTTGGGTGATAAGGGTAAGTCCATCGTAGATAAGGAGTATTCACCTACGCCTTTTTGCTTAATCTTGCATTGCTTATCAAAATTCTTCATCATTTGGTCCATTTTTTGATAATGAGCATGTTTGGTGTACACTTGGATAGATTTGGTATGGTCTTCTTTTGATTCTTCAATAATATTATCCTCACTAACCTTCTCTTTTCCTTTAGTTGATGTAGTTAGGTTAGTAAGTTTTGGTGTGTCTTTAATAACAATTTCCTCTTCCATCTTTTCTTTTCCCTTTAATAATGGGATGTCTTTAGCACTTTTCCCTTGCTCCATTTGATTAGGTATAGACCCTTCTGAATTGTGTGGGACTAAAGGGTCATTGATAGGCTTGACGTTGTTACAATATTGGAAGGGGTTTAGGTCCCCACTTACCATTATCTCCTACCCTAGATAAGGAAATTTTAGGCATTGATGATAAGTAGATGGAACGGCTTACATTTTGTGGATCCATGACCTTCCTAATAGAATATTGTAAGTCAACTTTAGGTCTAACACTTGGCATATGGTCTCTTTTTGCATGGGACCAACTCTCATGGGTAACACTATGACTCCTTTTGAAGCTCTTTCTTCATCATTGTAGGCTTTAATGGTTATCTTTTTCTTAGGGTCAATAGCCTCCTCAGAAAATCCTAGGGCCTTCACTAGTCTAAGGGTACAAATGTTTAGGCCGGCTCCTCCATCTATAAGCACTCTTTTCACCCTATGCTGATGAATCAAGACTTCTATGTGCAAAGGCATATTTTGAGGATGATTAAGGGACATGTCATCTTTCTTGGAAAATGACAAGCAATGGGTTGCAATGAGGTGTCCCACCATATTTTGAAAATTGTCTACCTCCAAATTTAGAGGCACATTGGTTTCTAATAAGGCTTTCTCCAAAATATCTTTATGAGTTGGTGACAATTTGAGTAACTCGAGAATAGAGATTTGAGTGGGAGTTCTTTATAGTTGATAAACCAAGTTGTACTATTTTGATGATGAGGTTGAGGCTTGGTTTAATAACACAATTTTAGGAGCATTGGTAGGTAGAATGATTTTTGATGCTTTCCCCCTAGTGACAACATTTGATGATGTTTCTCTTAACTTGTCTTTTACTATTATTACATTTATGGTATTATCCTCTTCTCTTAGAGTATTTATCGTGTTATCATAAGTATGAGGAAAGTTCACTTTCTCATTGCCTTTTTTAAAATTTTGATTAGCATTAGATGATTCACCCTTTTCATGGTTCAAAAAGGGGTTCTTGAAGGCCGTATGATCCTCATTGTTTTGAGGCCCTTCAATCTTGATGGTTCCATTATTGATTAGATCTTGCACTAAGTGTTTTAATCTCATGCATTCATTGGTTGGATGACCTCTATTTCGATGGTATTCAAAATGATGAGAGTCGTTCCACCAATTAGGTTTGACTTGAGGTTTTTTATCTCTCACATTGGTCAATGTGATGATTTTGTTGGCAACCAAGGTTCTTAATGCATTCTCCAAAGGTTCACCTAGATAGGTGAATTTTCTTTTGTTAAAAGTGGAGTAAAAGGGTTTGGACTTATTCCCATTAGTATTATTATAAGGATTATTGGCATTATTGTTAGAATTGTTGGAATTGTTATTGGAATTATTTAAATTGTTGGGAGTTTTGTTTGATTGATTAACATTATTTGAAGAATTAGCTCCATAGGGTAAGGTAAAAGGGGTCGCCTTTAAGCTATGGGCCTCCACAACTCCATCATTCACAAGGTTTTTGTTGTTATTCTTTATTCATGACTTAGACTTATCATTGTGATTGTTGGACCCTTGATTATTGATATATTTAGGCACATAATTATTATTGTTGTTGTTGTTGGTGTTATTGGATTTTCTATCTTTAAATAATTTTATTTCACCTCTCTTGACCAATACATCCTCAATCTTGATCCCATTTTCGATGAGTTTTTCAAATGTTGGGGGACATTGGAGTTGTAATCTATAATTCATTTCCATGGTCAAATTGTTTGTGAAGATTTCCATCTTCTCTTTCTCGGGGATACTTCGTGGATACCTTACGAAAAATGGTCCTCCACCTTTGTAGGAATCCTAAGAAGGATTCTCCATCTTTATGTTTGTTATCACACAATTTGAGCATTGTGATTTTGTGCTCAATGTTATAAGAATAATGGGTCACAAATTTCAAGGCTAGTTCCTCAAAGGTCTTTATTCCTTGGGGTAATTTTGAAAACCACTCCATGGAGGGACCTCCTAAACTTCTAGGAAAGAGTCTCATTAGGTATGTATCATTGTGCATGAACTCAATGCTTAGGGCACAAAACTCCCTTAGATGATCCTGTGGGTCCTTTTTACCCATATATTTATCATACTTAGGAAAAATAGTATTAAAGGGAAAGGGTGTCATAACCAAGCTTTTGTCAAAATGGAAAGGACACAAAGCTTCAATGGAAAAGGCCTTACGTTCGGCCACCTTTTTGATGGTATCAATTTGCTCTTGAAAGACTTTTATTTGTCTAGTCATAGCAATCATGGGGTCATCTTACTCTTGATCTTTCTTGAGTTGTTGTATATCAAAATCATGGGGAAGCTTTACTCCCGCTTGGGCTAGGTTTAGGAAAAATTTATCCCTATCCCTATCTATTAATTTCTCCATGAACTCTAGGAATTCATGGTCTTGGGCTGCTTTCTCAACTTTTTCTTCAAGTGTTTCTTTGGGATTGTGATTGGCATTGTTGATATTATGAGTGTTTCCTCCTTGTGATAATTATGATATGCAGAGTTTCTATCCATTTCTCCAAGTCTTTTTTCAAATAAGTTTGGGAAAATTTCCTCTTGGTTAGGGCCTTTGAAAAGACTTTGGTACTCAACCTCTTGCCCTTAATTTGCAACAAGAGTACTATCTCCTTGTAAAGATACCCTATATGTGTGGGACTACATGGAAACTAACATCCAACAAGGGTTTGATTTGAAGTGATCCTTGATTCAAGAATTGTTGATTTTAAATTGAAGAGATTAAAAATGTAAGATGAACTTTCAATGGATATCTCTCTCACTTGTTTATGTATTTCAAACACAACAATCACACATTCACTTGTCTCTTTTCACCCACTAACATAAAATGTTTGATTTGAAAGAACGTTATCATGGGTTTTGCACAAAAAGAAACTTCAAGCACCTACCTAGCACAAAATTTGGTTCATAAACATGGCTCTAAAAGGTGGTCTTTCTATTTTATCAAGGATTTAATATAGATTCCATTCAAAATGGATCTTAAACTTTCATCCCCCAAGTATGTTAAGGGGCTTCCCACCACCGGTATGTTAGAGTTTTGCGCAATCTGTGAGGATTACTCGAGGAAGTTCAAAAATTTAAAATCCTTTTGTCACACACCCCATTAAGGATGTGTGTGTTTCATTTTATAGTGGCTTGGATTCTCACAACAAAAGCAAGTGTATCCCACTTTGGGTTGTCCCTCTCACCGACCTCGTTAAGGAAATTTCTCAGGAGGTGAGCCCACTAATGTTCTAGCATGTTCATGTAAAGCAAGGAAATGGAGTTAAGAACAAGTTTTTGGGAATTCGATTCACCAAAAGGTGAAGAGCATATCCCTAAATTTTCCTTAATTTCCCAAACACAATAAACAAGGTTAAATTACTAGCCCACTAACTATAGAGAATTGAGTATTTCTACTCTTTTCTACAAACAAGGGGCTTTGATTTTATGTGCTTGATTTCCTCAACCTTTCTTCTCAATTAAAAAGTTCAACACCTTTGGCATTTTGATTCACTAGAAGAAGTGAAGAGCATAGGCCTAAATGCTAAACTTTCCAAACAAAGAGAGGTTGTTTTGTAATTACTAGATTTTCAAATGCACCAATGCCACAATTTAAGGGAAAATATTCACTAGTTTGAGGTTTACCTTTCCTTGTAGCTAGCATAGGCTAGGGGCATTTTTGAGTTATTTTTGTCATTTTTAGCTTACCTTGGCTATAGTTCCTTTCCAATGTGCTTTTCCTCCAGCAAAGTTAGTCAACAAAAATAACCACAATGAAGAAAACCAAAACGAATTTGAAGAAGCAAAGTTTGAATTGAATCTAAATCCTTATTTGCAAATTTTAAGAAAAACTTGAACTAAGGTGAGAAAATCCAATTAAGTGATACAAACTTAGTTTTATATGCTTCTACAATTTTAAGGTAGTTCTCATAAACTTGATTTTCCTCCTATTGTGAATCCTCAAGAACTGATTTGATGTGAACAAAGTTCTCCTTCTTGATTTTCTTAGTTAAAGCCTTCCCTTCTTGGTTGAATTTGCTCTCTAGTTTTTTCGCTTTTCTGTGATCAGACATCCTGCAGAGTCATACAAATCATTTTACCACCATCAAATTATGCAAATTAACAATTTATGCAAAAGCGCTGCTAATCTAAGTAAGAGCATTATTTCAACTCTATCAGTAAACTCAAAAGCGCACAAATAACTAATAAAAGCAATGCAGAATCTATCAAAGGCGGTAAAAATGTAGTAAAAGCGCTCAATAAATTAGCAAAAGTGCTTAGGGGTTAGGGAATAAGCGCTATAGATCTATGCAAAGGTGATGTAAGAATGATAGACAGATAATAGAAGGATTGAAAGTGTCGTGGATCAACACAAAGGCACACAAATTTGTCGTGAAAGTGCTAAAACAGTGCTGGAAAGTGTCGTTTAAATGTGCAGAAGCATCGCTTGAGCTCTCAAAAGTGTTGTTTCCTAAAAAACCTGAGAGTTAAACATGCACAAATTTGATAAAAATGAAATAATTCTGAGCGTTTAGTAAAGTGAAGCATCCTTCCCCACGGTGGGTGCCATTTTGTATACCAAAAATAGTATCTTCATAGAATTAGTATTGACAATAAATGAAATAGAAACTAAATAAACCACAATATAGCAACTATTTAGCAAATGAAAAATCAATTGAGCATCCTATGGCTCTCTATCTAAGAGTGTTAATAGAAGCTCTCAGCAAGCTACCATTAATGACAGTCCTAGAATGAGAAATGATAAAGATTAAGCTAAAGATAACATTTATATTCAAATTGAATGCTAAATTAAGCTCTTAAAATGCCTTTCTAGCTATAAAATGCAAGAGGTTCTATGCAATTCTCAGATGTGTGGTTATGAATTATGAGGATTTTGGTCTTCCTTTTATAGATTAATGCAAGGGTAGGAGGTATAGTGTAGTTGATCATGATTAAGCCTTGGTTGAGTCTTTGGTTCCACCCTTTGAAGAAATGAAAAGTTTGTGTCCTCAAAGCTTGGGATAAATAGACAAGATCAATGGACAAGATTCTCTTTCACTTTGAGTGATTGAGATTGAATTTGGCTCGATCATGTGAATGCCTTTCCTCAAATCCTATTGGTTGATTGAATTTCCTCCCTTTGTGGTTGTTGAGAGAAATTAGGATTTATTAATTGATTTAAATTGATTTATTTAGCCATGTACCCCTTGAATGGGTTGAATTTTATTTAATTCAAAACTATACAATTAATTGAATTAATTGCACTTTGATTTGATTTAACTGATTAAAATGCTCTTGATTTTGATTCATCTTGAATTAAGACTTGATTTTAATTTTGATTGGCTAATTATGCATTGTGATTCAATTGCTTTGATCTTCTCCTTGATTTTCTTTGATTTTCCTTGATTTTTTACTTAATTGTCTTTGTCCATTTTCAGGTGATTACAAATGCCCCTCTTTGAGTTGACATGCGAAGCATGTCAATTCAAAGAATGCTCTGATGTTGCTGATGATAGATTCTGATTCTATTGATGGTCGATCTTTGATGGTTGTTTGATATAAAATGTCATTCTTTGATGATCATTCTTGATATCTAATATGAGATTGATGTGGTTGTGATGATGTTTAATTAAATTGATATTATTTTTTCGATGGTCGTTTGGATAATTGATCTTTGATATGATGATTGATTTGATAAAAGATCCTAATGTGATACCTGATTATATGATATACCTTGATGTGATGCCCCTTTTGATTTATTAACAATTTTTTTTTTGATAAAATCTTTCACTCTGATTTGATGATCGGTCTTCTGATTCGATGATGATGTCGTTGATGTTGATTATTTGATGGTAAGAACATCATACAAAAAACATGGCTATCTATAACGAGAACAAGATGCTAAGCATAAAGAAGACATGAACATATGGAGTGATCGAAGAGTACCACTTACATATATATCAAGTACCCATCCAAGCACTTCTTCAGTTTCCATCTTGCCTTGATATATAGGCAAATAGATATTGTTCCTTCCACCAGTGCCTTGTACTACCTTAAGCAACTTCACAAACCTCCTCAGGATCATATTCTTCTCTATGACCTCTATTTTCTTGTCCCTCAATGTATTTGTCTTCTCCTTCCTCATTTCCTCCAGGGACCTCTTCTCTCTTAGGTTCTCTCCTTTCCTTTTCTAATTCCTCTATCCTCTTTAAGAACTGAAGTCTTTCTCTTCTTATCTACTTTTCTTCCCTCTCCCTTATTTATTATAGCTCCCTCTTCTCTATTTCATTTTTCTCAAATGTTGCCTTCAATTCCTCTATTTCTCTTGCTATTTAGTTTTTGGGTGCCATGTCTTCAGACTTGCCTCTTGTTCCTTCTCAAGGACCTACTAAATACGCTCTGATACCACTTGATGCAAAGGTAGGTGAGCTCTCACAAAAAAATTGAGGTAAACACAAATACATCAAAGTGTCCATAATGGTTATAATGCCACAAGAGACCTAAAATGGCATTTACTCACTCACAACTTTCCCCAATGCCCCCAATGACATAGATGAATTCAAGACACTTAGTTATGAGTGATTAAAAAGTTTTTGGGCAAAGGAAATGAACCCTTGGTTAAGGTATCCTTTCAAGTACCTAGACCATCAAGCAACACAAAACACACCGAACCCACTTAGTGAAAGGAACCACCAAGTAACATAGCAAAACTACTCGGTGAAAGGCACTACTCAGAGAATGTCATGCCAAAAATCAACCAAGCAAAAACACACAATTTTTTTTCCAATAACAAACACCTAAGAGAGTCAAGTAAGGGGAACATGATGGTTAGAACAATGGTGATATCATGCGAGGGGTATCATGGCCAACAAGATCATGTGGTGATCCCACACACATAACCTTGGTTGGCCAACTTCCCTATGCAACACGGTTAAGGTCAACTATCTCCAAGTGATACGACTGTACAAGACAACGAATGACAGAATAAGAATAAGTTAAAGGTAAGGTTAACAACACAAGAGTGTTGGTTAAAATGGTATATCAAAGGTGACAAAATTTGGTTAAAGATCTTCTAATTGACATTTAATTTTCCCTATACGAGCAACATAATATGCGATGTGGGACATGTACAAAATGATGGTACGAAGGGAAGCTCAAGGTCTGGATGATAATAATGCATAAGTCCTCCTAGAGATTCCTAAGTGCAAAATTTATAAATGGCATGATCTCCTAGGAACTATAGCAGTATACCAAGTTCACAAGGTTAATTGTAAAATTTGTCAATCTCATTGACCTAATAGCCCAAAAGAAAGTTACATGAAATCAACCCCTAGGTGCAAGATTAATTTATTAAATGAGATAATATACTTAAGTGGCCCGAGTTATAAATCTATGCCTATATATGAGTCCAAGATTTATGTCGAGGTGGTAATTTGGTTCTAGGGTAAAAATAGTTCGATGACCATTTATGTGTGGTTAAGCAATATACGTGGTTGCACTAACCACAATTCCTCTTAAATCAATTATAATACTCTAATTATTAACCACACATATGATAAGATTCTTTAAATAGAGTTTTCAATAATATCTCCATATATTAAATTCATTAATATACCATTTACTTCATAAATGAAAGTTTATAATAAAACTCGTTATTTGCTACTTCGATTAACAACCGCAATAGATTTAACAAAAATAATGGTAATAACGAAATAAAATTAATTAAAGGCTAATCTATTACATATCATATATTAATTATATGCTTAACAAAATCATTAATAATTAAAAGAACTAAATTGGAAATATTAATCATAAAACCAAATTAAACAATTTAAATAAAAAAACAAATATAATTGCGATCTATAAAAAAATCTAAACTAAAATAATTTAGTTAAAACTAATATTTTTTTTAATATATAAACTAAAGAAATTTTAATTATGAAATTTATTATATATAAAAAAAATACAAAAAAAAGAAAAAAGAAATTATCTTTTTGTTTTAAGTCCACTTGGGACTAGCGGGGTCCACATTGCCTGCCATGGGCAGCGTGTGCCCAAGGGGTGTGGGGGTCGGCTATACCCCCCACCCCCCTTATCATTTAAAAAGTTTTTTTTTGAATATATTTTTCTTTAAAAAATTCCTTGCATTATTCCATTTTTTTTTTATATATTATATTTTTTTTTGGGTACTCTCCTCCGACAAAAAGGTAAGTTTTGACTTTTTGTTAATATAAATATATTATTTTTTTATTTCATTTAGTTTATAGGTATTATAATATATGTATTATTTTATTTAACTAAAGAGCCCTTTTTGGAGGCTTCTTGGGTGGTGACCCAAGTGGGTCCCACCCACTAGGCCTTGCCCTTTGGTAGAATAAAATAGGTATGCAAATATATTTATATTTTTTGAAGAGCAAGTGGAAGAGTTTTTAAAAATTAAATAATGATTGTGGTATTTTGGAAGATGTATGAGAATTTAATTTTTTCCCATACATTTTCCAAAGACCTGTAGGTCTCTAATGTGAGTTTTTTTTTACACTTTCTCTTGGATTCCTTTTAACTATTTTACTGCTAGTTTACAACCAAAATTTAATATGTGATATAGATGCAACTAAGACTTAAATGAATCCTCAAGCATGATGAAATACCCAAAAAGATGCTTTTAAATTAATCTAATAACATAGTAAAACCAACAAGGTTATCTAAACTTTACACCTTTCATTGTTCTCAACATGAATGAAGATCACACCAAATTCCAATCAAATAATTCCTTGATAAACACTATTACTTACATACATTTCCATTGAAACTCAATACAAATAAGCACTAAGGAAATTATGCATTATTTTTCCTTCTTGTTTTCAACATGATCACATAGCATATATCTTTGAGTAAAGTTACATTTTCCTCAAGAACAAGAGTCTATTTCATTATGAAACAAAAATATTTCTTTCACAACTCAAATAAATAAGTTTACAACATTACAACTACAAGATTTGGAGATTTTTTCCATTACAAGAATTACAACAATGCAACAACATATTTTGCTCCACAAAGACACCAAAAATGAAATTTTCCCAAAGATTTTTTCGCAAGAACATGGCTCCCAAGAAAAAACCTGCAAATAAAGAGAATACACCATGGATAGCTCACCTCCCATCCAAGGTCTCAAGGAGACCACCCCCAAGCTTATAGAATCAAGGGCTAAATGGTTACATACAACCAACCATACTCACAAAGCATATATAACAAAACTACATTATAAACTCTGAAACCATGGCTTCACAAATGGATTCCTAGAACACATTGAAATAGGGTGAAGGTGGAATTTTCCAAGGAGGAGAATGCCATTAAAAAATACATTTTCCATCAAGAGATTTCCATACCTTCCAAAGGCTACATGATCACAACTTCCATACACAAGTCTTTAACCATTATCACCCCAAATGCAAGGGTTACAACATGGATTCATGGAGCCCATACTCCATGAAAATCTCCCTCTTCTCCAAGAGAAGAGACTCTCATCTACAATGGAGAGCCTAACTAACCCCTTCACCCAAGGCTACTACTTCCCTTCACAAGGGTGAGTGATGCCTTAAACCCCCATGAACAACATACCTAAAAACAAAATAATAAAGGATGATTCAAGAATCCAATACACCCAACCCAACATAATAATTAAAATTTTCACAATACACATTGCATGCAAGATTTCACATATTCATTCTACACTAAAAAATATCAAAACTAAAAATGCAATAAGTATTCCTTCATGGAAAGATCACCAACCTTGGTCCAAAGAAAATGGTAAGAAATAAGTTGAGAAGAGCCCTTATCCCTTTCCTTTGTATTTTTCCTTTCTCCAACCCTAAGTGTCTCTAAAATTAGAGAGTGGGTGAACACCCACTAAGTCTCTCCAAGCCCTCTAAAAAGACCTCCAATTCCTACTCATTATGTAGCAATTAATGAGACATGACCTCCAGTCTTTGACCTTACCTCTTGTCCCCCCTCTTAATGGTGAGTTTAGCAAGGAGTGTGGGACAAGTCAAATGCATGTGGCCATCTCCATTTTCTCCACTCTTGAAGAGTAGCCTTTTTGGAGGGCCATAATGGTGATCTAGACCTCCCCATAGGCAAAATCTATCCCCTAACTCAAGGTACCCCATAGGGTTAGCTAATTTTAGCCAAAAATGCACTCTAGGGTCACTTTTAACCCCTCTAAAGTACCACTTAAGCTTGAATCCGAATTCCAATTTGATATGATCCTTACAAGGCATCTAAATGCAAATGGGATTAATAAAATATCCTATTAGGTTGGGTGATTCTTGCCAAACCCTAATTGACATGTCACTATCCACATGGACATTACAAGTGTCAAGTTACACCATAAAATACACTTCACATTCACAAATGACATGTCCAATTAACAACATGAATTTAATCTATTAACATACATACAAATTATGTTTACAAATAAAAATCACATTATAACGAGGTTTAAATATCTTCATTAGATTAAACCTTGGCTTACTCAATTGCACAAATGTTTAGCCCCAATTATCCAAATAATTCCATGGTTTTCTTTCCTGCACACTAAACTCGAGCATCAGTAGTCCAAGGCAATAAAATCACATGTATATACAATTCATAATTTACAAACATTAGCCAATATACACAATTCAATTACTAATTACACTTTTTATTAAAGTAATGCTCAACATAGTGTTTGCATAATTGTAACATCATGAGATGTTATCCATGTTATTTCTAAAACTTTAAAGCATAATCTATGAGATAGTCAAATCTAACCACGATTAAGTCCTTCTCATCAAAACATATTTCTAAGCATGTATAATAAAATCAATATGCTCTAGGTTCTAATCCACATCAAAATATAATCCACATAATATAATTATCATCATAAAATATAATAACATGAGTTACTTTCAAATCAATCAGAAAGTGTATCAAAATATGAATGTATCAATAGTGCTATGATGGGTCGAGGTGAGGCCTCGCATCCTCCCCCTATAGGCATGAATTTCCTCCTAGAGCTCATAAAAAAGGTATAGGTATGATGATCTCATTTGCGTTGCATCCTCCCATGAAGCTGTAACCTCATCATAACAATCCCACTAAACTCTAACCTGGTCCAGATCTCTACCTCAAAGTGCTAGGGTCCATCAGGCTAAAATGCGAATGGGCTCCAAAGCTAGCTGCCCGTCTGACTCCACCTACAAGGCATCCCAATCTATAATGTGAGACTCATCATAAATATATTTTTGTAACACAGATACAGCAAACACATCGTGGATGCATGACAGGCTGGGTGGCAAAGCTATAAGATAAGCAATTGGCCCTATCCTTCCAAGATCTTGAAAGGTCCAACAAAGTGAGGTGCTAGCTTAGAGCCCTTTCCAAAATGGATTGGACTCTTATGCGAGCACACTCTCAAGAAAAATCTATCTCCGACCATATACTCTCGATCAACTTTCTTTGCATCTGCATATTTCTTTTATCTATCCTGAGCCTCTCTAAGATGCTATCTAATAAAAATCACCTACTACTCCATATCTCTAACCAATTAAGGTCCAATAGATACTCTATCCTCAATCCTATCCCAACTCAATGGTGTTCTACATCGTCTATCGTACAAGGCTTGATATGGTGGCATATCTATAGAGGAATGATGCCCATTATTATAGGTAAACTCGACTAGATGAAGGTACTCCTCCCACTTGATGTGGTGGTCCATCACATACATGCGTAACATATCCTCTACAACCTAATTAACCCTCTCTATCTATCCATCTATCTGAGGGTGGTAGGTTGTACTGAAATTGAGACTAGTGTCCAATGCTTCTTGAAGCTCTCTCCAAAAGGAGGATGTAAAAAGTGAGTCTCTATCTGAGATGATCTTACAAGGAATGCCATGAAGTTTGACAATGTCTCGCAAGAACACCTGTGCCACTGCTGGCATTGAAAATGTGGTACAAATGGGTGAGAAATGGGAGACTTTGGTTAATGTGTCGACTATCACCATGATGGCATCATGACGATGAGAGGACACAGGGAGACCAAAAATATAATCCTTGGAGATAGTATCCCACTTCCACTCAGGTATCTCATGTGGCTGCAAGAGCCCACCTGGATGACTATGCTTGACTTTCACCCTCTGACACTCTAGGCATCTATCAACTATGTTGGCAATCTGCAATCTCATGCCTAACCAATGATACAACTATCTCAAATTGGCATGCAACTTCTTAACTCATGGATGAGCTGCATAGGGTGCTCTATGAGCCTCTAGCACAATAAAATCTCACAAATCATCGGTAGACGATACATATATCCATCACCTATGATGTAGTAGGCCATCAGAATATAAAGAATACTCTATAAACCTCCCCTTAAGAGGTCTTTGAGAATGGATAAACTGAAAAACCTCCACATACAATATAGCTTCTGACAAATGATGCAAAATGCACTCTCGCAGATCTATACTAGAAGTCATAGATGAGAGCTCATGTTGTCTCCTACTCAAATAATTTGTGACTACATTCTCTTTTCCCTTGATATAGTGAACACCAAAATCATATTCACACAAGAACTCCATCCATCTCCTTTGTCTAGCATTAAGATTAGGCTATGTAAAGATGTATTGCAAGCTCTGGTGATTTGAATGAAGTTTGAATTAGTGACCTAGAAGAAAGTGTCACCATCTCACTAAAGCATGAACCACTGCTATGAGCTCTAGGTCATGAGTAGGGTAATTAATCTCATGAGTCTTTAGCTTCCTAGACTCTAAAGCTATAAGTCGACCATCTTGCATAAGGACTGCTCCCAAACCATCCAATAAAGCATCTGTGCATACAACAAAATCTGCTAAAGTATCTAGCACTGCTAAAATTAGAGCACTAGTGAGGGCTCTGTTGAGCTCCTTAAAAGCTCTCTCACACTTCTCTGTCCACTCATACTTCTTCCCCTTTCTCTAAAGGGAAGTGATGGGATGAGCTACTCCAGAAAATCCTGCCACAAATCATCTGTAATAACCTACTAGGCCCATAAAACTCCTAACCTCAGTGACACTGGTGGGTGTGGGCCAATCCATAATGGCTCTAATCTTCGATGGGTCTACATAGATGCCATCACCAGATATAACATGACCAAGATAATGTACCTCAGGTCTAAAGAAATCACACTTCGACAGGCTGCCATATAACTGATTCTCTCTCAAACGCTGCAAAACTTGTCTCAGATGCTCCTCATCATGAGAATATATCAAAATGTCATCAAGGAACACTACCACAAACTTATCCAAGAATGTACAAAATACTCCATTCATGAGGCTCATGAACATAACTAGAGCATTCATGAGGCCAAATGGCACCATGGTGAACTCATAGTGACCATACTTCATACAAAAAGCAGTGTTATGAAAATCACTCTTCACAATCCGCAACTGATGGTACCCTAACTTTAGATCTATCTTCAAGAATACTCAGGCACCCTACAATTGATCAAATAAATCATTGATCTTGGGGAGTAGGTATCGATTTTTAATTGTTACTTTATTTAACTATTGATAATCAATGCACAACCTAAGTGATCTATTCTTCTTCTTCACAAAAATCACTGGTGCACCCCTAGGTGATACACTAGGTCAGATATGCCCTTTCTCCAAGAGCTCTTCTAACTGAATCTTGAGCTCACTGAGCTCATGTGTTGTCATCCTGTAAGGTGCTCTAGATACGGGCTTGACTCTTGGCACAAGGTCTATATGAAAATCAACTGCCCTAGGTGGTAACATACCAGGCAACTCAGAAGGAAAAAACATCTGCAAACTCCTGAAGGATTGGATAATCCTTGAGTGAGGGATCCCCCTTTGAATCCTCCTCTTTATCACTAATGGTGATGGTGAATAACTGACATCCCTTTTGCATGCACTGCCTAAGCTATATAGCAGAAATCATGCAAAGAGATACAGGTCTCTATACCCCAAATATCACCATAGGAGTGTCATGATCATCAAGGCACTCAACCCTCTTCTATTGACAATCCATCTTGGCATTTTGGGCATATAGCCAATCCATGCCAAGGAATACATCATAAGAACCTAGGGGGTAATGTAGAGATCAAACATTGTGACCATGTCACCAATACGAAACTGACAATTGCAAACCAAGGAACTAACAGACACTCTAGCTCCTAAGGCTAACTTGACCTCCCAACTAACATCCTGTCTAACTGCCACCAGCCTGCAACGCTCCACTACATATGGAGATATAAAGGAGTTTGTAGCTCCCAAATCAAACAAGATAGTAATACTAATACCCTAAATTATACATGTGGCCTTAATGACCATGGCTTGATGCTCTACCTAGAGGTTATCAACCGCTGCAAACACCCTGTGGGACCTACCCATATTACCAACTATCGGCTTTGAAGTAGCCCCTCTTTGGTTTCCTGCTACCTATCCCTATGGGCACTCTCTCGCTAAATTTCCCATACCACCATAAGTGTAACAAGGGCCACCTGTCTGTATCTGAACTCCCTGAGGCCTAGATTGTTGCTAACCTCCAGTCCTACTAGATCCACTGTATCCACCCATAGAGAATTGTTGAGTCCTAGATGGTTGTGTGTAAGGGGCATGTGACCTCTAATCCCACCTAGGGCCCTAATACTTCCACTATTTGGGCTTAGAGCCCTGCTGTCCTTGAAATGATTTCTTTCTAGAATCCTATCGGGGTCGCTACTGAGACTATTGGCCCTTAAAGGACCCTGCTGAATGACCCTGATATCCCTTCCAAGGGGGTCTCTGCTATCCTGATGAATGGATGGAGTGGTTTTAGTTTTGAGACTAATCCCTAGAGTCCTATGTCTTGTTATGAATATCCTCATCCATAATGCCCTCTCAACTGCCTCTCTAAAGGTGGTAGGAAAAGTTAGATGAATTGGCCCCTGAAGAGATACATTGAGACCCTTGATGAAACGATGCATACCCAACTTCTCATCCTTTATGTAGTCAACATAAGGAAGAAGCTCAAGGAATCTACTCTCATACTACATCACAATAAGGCCTCTCTGCTGGAGATCATGAAACTCCTCAATCTGTTGCTGCCTAAAGTGCTCTGATAGGTATCTCTCTCTGAATCTGTTGAGAAAATTCTCCCATGTGAGTGTATCTATATCAATGCCACCCATGGCCTCCTGTTTCCACCAAGTAGAGGCTCCCTCTCAAAGGAGGTGAATGGAAAGTCTTGCCTTTAGGTTTCTCCCACAGGAACACAATCCAAAATATCATTGTAAGCTTAGTAGCCATGCCTCTACTCTGACACCATCAGTAGCTCCTAAAAAAAAGGGTAGTTGGAGTCGTAATAACTCCCTAATCTGATCCCCTATTTTGTGAGTCTCTCTCTCAACTGCATGAGCACCCAAGTCACGTGGGTACTCTGTCTATTGTACAGACTCAACCTCAAAATCTGTGTGGTCCTCAGATTGTCTAGGTGGATGGCTTCTACTTCTCTCTCTGGTAGCTGTCCCATGGCCCTCTAAGGGCTGTTGCTCTACCTGCTGCACTATGGGTGGTAACCTTTTTTGGATGATGCCTACTAGATTCTACAATGCAGCTAGAATATCCTGGTTTGGATCAGGAGGTGGCTGGGGTGGGAGAATCTGAGATTCCCTAGGAACCTCTACCTCCTACTCCCTATTCGAATGCACTAAAGGAGTACACCTACGCCTTCATCCATGCCTACATCCATTACACATGATGACATACATCCTACATAATAGGTGCAACATCATGAGTTGGAACTTAATGGGTTGAAGGTCCTAGTATTGAAAACTGTGCTCTAATACCAAATGTTATGCCCAAAATCAACCAAGCAAAAATGCACAATTTTTTTTTCTAGTAACAAACACCTAAGAGAGTCAAGTAAGGGGAACATGATGGTTAGAACAATGGTGATACCATGCGAGGGGTATCATGGCCAACAAGATCACGTGGTTATCCCACTCACATAACCTTGCTTGGACAACCTCCCCGTGCAACACGGTTAAGGTCGATTATCTCCAAGTGATACGACTGTACATGACAACGGATGACATAACAAGAATAAGTTAAAGGTAAGGTTAACAATAAGAGAGTGTTGGTTAAAAGGGTATATCAAAGGTGACAAAATTTGGTTAAAGATCTTCTAATCAGAATTTAATTCTCCTTATACGAGCAACATACTATGCGACATGAGACATGTACAAAATGATGGTACAAAGGGAAGCTCAAGGTCTGGATGATAATAATGCATAAGTCCTCCTAGAGATTCCTAAGTGAAGAAGTTATAAATAGTGTGATCTCCTAGGAAATAGTAGCAGGCTACCAAGTTCGCAAGGTTAATTGTAAAATTTGTCAATCTTGTTGACCTAATAGCCCGAAACAAAGTTACGTGAAATCAACCCCTAGGTGCAAGATTAATCTATTAAATGAGATAATATACTTATAAAGCGGCTTGAGTTATAAATCTATGCATGTGTATGAGTCCAAGATTTATGTTGAGGCGGTAATTTGGTTCTAGGGTAAAAATAGTTTGATGACCGTTTACGTGTGGTTAAGCTATATACGTGGTTGCTCTAACCATAATTCCTCTTAAATCAATTATAATACTCTAATTAGTAACCACACATATGATAAGATTCTTCAAATAGAGTTTTCAATAATATCTCCATATATTAAATTCATTAATATACCATTTAATAATAACATTTACTTCATAAATGAAAGTTTATAATAAAACTTGCTATTTACTACTTCGATTAACAACCGCAATAGATTTAACAAAATTAATGGTAATAACGAAATAAAATTAATTAAAGGTTAATCTATTACATAGCATATATTAATTATTTGCTTAACAAAATCATTAATAACGAAAAGAACTAAATTGGAAATATTAATCATAAAACTAAATTAAACAATTTAAATTAAAAAACTTTTAATATCCATATATAAAAAAAATCTAAACTAAAATAATTTAGTTAAAACTAATATATATGTTTTTTAATATATAAACTAAAGAAAATTTAATTACAAAATTTATTATATATAAAAAAAATACAACAAAAAAAAGAAGTTATCTTTTTGTTTTAAGTCCACTTGGGACTAGCGGGGCCCGCACTGCCATGGCAGTGCGGTACCCAAGGGGTGTGGGGCCGACTATACCCCCCTTTATCATTTAAAAAGTTTTTTTTTTTAATATATTTTTGTTTAAAAATTTCCTTGCATTATTCCATGTTTATATATATATATATATATATATATATATATATATATATATATATATATATATATATATATATATATATATATATATATATATATATATATATATATATATATATATATAGGTAGGGTACTCTCCTCTGACAAAAAAGGTAAGTTTTGACTTTATGTTAATATAAATATATATTCTTTTTGTTTCATTTAGTTTATAGGTATTATAATATATGTATTATTTTATTTAACTAAAGAGCCCTTTTTGGAGGCTTCTTGGGTGGTGACCCAGGTGGGTCCCACCTACTAGGCCTTGCCCTTTGGTAGAATAAAATAGGTATGCAAATGTATTTATATTTTTTGAAGAGCAAGTGGAAGAGTTTTTAAGAATTGAATAATGATTGTGGTATTTTGGAAGATGTATGGAAATTTATTTTTTTCCCATACATTTTCCAGAGACCTGTAGGTCTCTAATGTGAGTTTTTTTTTTACACTTTCTCTTGGATTCATTTTTACTATTTTGCTGCTAGTTTACAACCAAAATTTAATATTTGATATAGATGCAACTAAGAATTAAATGAATCCTCAAGCATGACGAAATACCCAAAAAGATGTTTTTAAATTAATCTAATAACATAGTAAAACCAACAAGGTTATCTAAACTTTACACCTTTCATTGTTCTCAACATGAATGAAGATCACACCAAATTCCAATCAAATAATTCCTTGATAAACACTACTACTTACATACATTTCTATTGAAACTCAATACAAATAAGCACTAAGGAAATTATGCATTATTTTTCCTTCTTGTTTTCAACATGATCACATAGCATATATCTTTGAGTAAAGTTACATTTTCCTCATGAACAAGAGTCTATTTCATTATGAAACAAAAATATTTCTTTCACAACTCAAATAAATAAGTTTACAACATTACAACTACAAGATTTGGATAGTTTGTCCATTACAATAATTACAACAATGCAACAACATATTTTGCTTCCACAAAGACACCAAAAATGAAACTCTCCCAAATCTTTTTCCACAAGAACAGGGCTCCCGAGAAAAAACCTACAAATAAAGAGAATACACCATGGAGAGCTCACCTCCCATCCAAGGTCTCAAGGAGACCACCCCTGAGCTTAGAGAATCAAGGGCTAAACAATTACATACAACCAACCATACTCACAAAACATATATAACAAAACTACATTAAACTCTTAAACCATGGCTTCACAAATGGATTCCTAGAACCCATTGAAATAGGGTGCAGGTGGAATTTTCCAAGGAGGAGAATGCCATTACAAAATACATTTTCCATCAAGATATTTCCATGACTTCCAAAGGATACATGATCACAACTTCCATACACAAGTCTTTAACCATTATCACCCCAAATGCAAGGGTTACAACATGGTTTCATGGAGCCCATACTCCATGAAGATTCCTCTCTCCTCCAAGAGAAGAGACTCTCAACTACAATGGAGAGCCTAACTAACCCCTTCACCCAAGGCTACTACTTCCCTTCCCAAGGGTGAGTGATGACGTAAACTCCCATGAACAACATACCCAAAAACAAAATAACAAAGGATGATTCAAGAATCCAATACACCCAACCCAACATAACAATAACAATTTTTACAATACACATTGCATGCAAGATTTCACATATTCATTCTACACTACAAAATATCAAAACTACAAATGCAATAAGCATTCCTTCATGGAAAGATCACCAACCTTGGTCCAAATAAAATGGTAAGAAATAAGTTGAGAAGAGCCCTTATCCCTTTCCTTTTTCTTTTTCCTTTCTCCAATCCTAAGTGTCTCTAAAATTAGAGAGTAGGGGAACACCCACTAAATCTCTCCAAGCCCTTTAAAAAGACCTCCAATTCCTACTCATGATCTAGCAATTAATGAGACATGACCTCTAGTCCTTAACCTTACCTCTTGTCCCCCCTCTTACTGGTGAGTTTAGCAAGGAGTGTGGGACAAGTCAAATGCATGTGTCCATCTCCATTTTCGTCACTCTTGAAGAGTAGCCTTTTTGGAGGGCCATAATGGTGATCTAAACCTCCCCATAGGAAAAATCTAGCCCCTAAGTCAAGGTACCCCCATAGGGTTAGCTAATTTTAGCCAAAAATACACTCTAGGGTCACTTTCAACCCCTCTAAAGTACCACTCAAGCTTGAATCCGAATTCCAACTTGATGTGATTCCTACAAGATATCTACATGCAAGTGGGATTAATAAAACATCCTATCAGGTTGGGTGATTCTTGCCAAACCCTAATTGACATGTCACTATCCACATGGACATTACAAGTGTCAAGTGACACCATAAAATACACTTCACATTCACAAATGACATGTCCAATTAACAACATGAATTTAATCTATTAACTTACATACAAATTATGTTTACAAATAAAAATCACATTATAACAAGGTTTAAATCTCTTAATTAGATTAAACCTTGGCTTACTCAATTGCACAAATGTTTAGCCCTAATTCTCCAAATAATTCCATGGATTTCTTTCCTGCACACTAAACTCGAGCATCAGTAGTCCAAGGTAATAAAATCACATGTATATACAATTCATAATTTAAAAACATTAGCCAATATACAGAATTCAATTCCTAATTACTCTTTTCATTAAAGTAATGCTCAACATAGTGTTGTGTAATTCTGACATCATGACATATTATCCATGTTATTTCTAAAACTTTAAAACATAATCTATGAGATAGTAAAATCTAACCACGATTAAGTCCTTCTCATCAAAACATATTTCTAAGCATGTATAATAAAATCAAAATGCTCTAGGTTCTAATCTGCATCAAAATATAATCCACATAATATAATCATCATCATAAAACATAATAACATGAGTCATTGTCAAATCGATCAAAAAGTGTATCAAAATATGAATGTATCAATAATCTTATGATGGGTCGGGGTGAGGCCTCACAAAGAACACAAGGAAAATTAATGGGAGTTTCAGATATCCATTTGGCTCTGCTTCAACTTACCAAAAGCTTAGATAGATTTTTTTTGGATGATTTATGCTATCTCCTGTCTATTCACTATTTTTGGCCTAGAATTTGGTCACTTTAACAAAGGAATTATGTTATATACTTAACCCCAAACCTCCTAACTCTGGAAAATGTTCCAATATGATTCCTAATGAATATTTCCCAAGTTAATTTGAGTCTATGTTCTCATTTGGTATAAAAGCCCCAAAACCCTCCTCACAAAGGCCCTAAAATGAAGGTTTATTGGTTCCACTCACCACAATCACTTCTAGGATAAAATGATGGATCCTACACCATGTAATCATCCATATAACACTTATCCAATCATAAAAACACTCACTTATTCAATAATATATTCTACTGATAAAGGCTAGCCACTGATTTCATCCAACTTACTCCACTAATCTCATAGGGTACCCCTACAAGCACCAAATTTCCTACATATTTGGTGTTAGAACACAATTTTACATGTTAATATGTATACAACCTTTGAGAATCATACAATTGTTTAAGGAATGGATGAAGTTATTCAACAAAACTTAAAACTATGATGTTAGAAAAATCAAATCCCTTACACCAGTCAATATAAAGCAGTAAATATAATACAAATGGATCAGTATACCATTCAGAGGTTTCTAATATGACTGTATAAATATGATCATCCCATATAATTACAAAGATCAATCAAAAGAAAACCATAAATTTCAAATAACCTTGAATTTGATTGCAAGAAAAATGTCTCTAGTCGTACAATCACATGTGAAATTACATTTCTATGCCTCTTTCATCTATACACAGGTATTTAAATATGTGTCTCAACCTCCTTAACTTACTCCAAGTGGTTAGAGGTCATTACATTGCATAATAAATGAAAAATAGACTTTCCCTCCTAAATCCAAGTAACCGTTACAATTCAAAAATTTGAATTTGTAACTTACAAATTATTAAATATTTTCACTATCTAATTTATCTAACTTCATAAAATGGATTTATAACCTTATTATAAACTACTTTAGACCCCTTGGGTACTATTGACCCCCCTTACATCATCAATTAGACCTAGGGTCCTTATCAGGATCCTTAGGACCATTAACCATTACATTCACATTATTGCCTCCAAAGGCCATAATTGGTCTTATTATGCTCCAATTGATTGGATTAGACACTTTCATGCCTACATATGTCTTCAAGGCCTTATTGTCTTCAATAGAGGGCTTGGGTGCTCCTGCACCAATATGACCCAAGATAGTTCCATGTTCCTTTTTTACTAGATTTTTCGACGGAGATGCGTTTGGGTACTTAATGAGTTTGGAGATCATTCTTCTCTCAGTTCTTGGTTATGCATATTTGGGGAGACTTAGTGACTATTCATAGTCCTTTTCTCACTTTTTGGCATACTTTTGTAACTCAGTTTCTTATATGCAGATATTAATTATATGGGAGATCATTTTTGCATAATATTTTACCTTCTTATTGTTCTAGAGTTGTGTACTAGTCTATGATTTATAGGAATGTTAGTGAAAGTATCTCATTTCCTTTCATTTTTTGTCTCATTTTTGTACCATCTCTATGAATAAAGGGTTTTGTGTAGGTTCCAGTCAGTTTTAAGGGTGTTGTTATAGTTGCAACTTATCTTTCCTTCATAGGCATATACATTCCCAGACCTCCCTGTGAAATATTTATGCACATGAATGATGAAATATGTTTTGTATGTTCATCACTATGTTTAGATGTTCAAAGAATCATAATTTTTATAAATACTACAAGTTTAATATTTTGGCGCATCACCTTTATTTTCAATTCAAAGTTTAAATTCATGAAAGATTTCTATTTTTTTCCTAGAGAGAAAGTAGTTTTAGGAAGTCCTATAGGTAAAGTATCAAAGAGGAATCCAACCTTCTCTGAAGGTTCTTCCCAAATGTAGGAGATCCATATCTTAGGGATGTTCTCATGTTATTCTAGAATGCTAAGTTTTAATGCAATTTGGAAAGGGTGCAATTCTGGCAACTAATAATAAGCATGATCAAACCAATACTTCATCATCAAAGACCATTCTTGTTAGCATGAATGTTTATGAATGTTGTTAGAAAGGAAAATTGGATATTGATTAGAGATGATTGAGTTCTTATATTCTACATTCATGATTGGGTTTGTCATTGATGTCAACATAAATGCTCTTTGGACATAGTTAACAGAGTTACAGACACATAATTGTTTCGTGAGGTTTTATGCTGATGAATTAAATTTTGTGATGATATATTTAAATTCAGGAACATTTTATGATGATGTGGTTGTAAGCATAGAAAAATTTATGCAGATATGTTTGAGTTATGCGAAGTTTACTGAAGATTGTTCTCAATAAGAGTTACCAAGAACTAGTGACATTTATTCAAGATTTATTGTTTCGACGAGGTTGAAGCTAGTTCAGCAAGGTTGATATGTTGTCGATGACATATTCAAGATGCTTGGATAAACATGATAGAATCTACTTTGCATTCCACAAAGACTTGTGGACGATGTGAATCATGCTACTTCTTTGTGAGCCGACTACAAATTAATAATTCTATGGTAGTGTTTAAATGTAATGTAACATGTATTATAAATTCTTATTGATGTCTTATATTATTAATTGTTTATTGAGAAAGCTTTTTTGGTTGACTCAATAATCATTAGGACTTGGTATAAAGGAAAGGAAGGTTATTTTATGTAAAGCGTATCAAGGGTATCATAAGGATATCATGTGGTCATGAAATGTTGTGCGAGCTTTGAATGCGAAATATTTATGATCAAAATAGAAGATGATGTTGTTGGTTTGTTAAGGACTTCAAAGAAACTGTACATGAAAAGATAGTTGTTGTTTTATTCAATTCACCCTTGGATGTGTTATCCTAAAGATTGTTTAGTGAAGACAATATTGAAGCAATTTGGACAGTGGGTTCAATTGTCTTCGTTGTGTTTCTCAATCAACTCCTCACAAGGTTGGGATTTTTTAGAAAGGATCCAAAGTATCCTAAAAGGGACTCATATGTACTTATTGTATTGTAACAAAATTCTAACAAGGTCTATACTTTCACAAGGAAATTTTATATTAGTACATCGTCTTGTGGGCATCATTCCCACCAAGGTTTTCCCTCTAATCAAGGGTTTCCTTAGTTAACAAATCTGGTGTTATTGTGTATGTTTATTATCTTGTGGTTATTGTTGTTATTGATTACAAGCTTAAGATTTGATAGAGTTGGATTTAAGTTAATTAAGGTCACAACTGATTCACCACCCCTCTCATTTGTGTTGGTGGACTTTACTTTCTAACAATTCCCTATGACTATACCATGAAATTAATCTTAGGATTTGATTCCTTGTATGGAAACCTTGAAGAGAATGATGTTATAGGCTTTGACTATTTTTGTGGTCGTATTGAAGAATATAATAACCATGTGAATTCTCTTACCCTCAAGGGTGTTGATTGTAATGCCACCACTCATAAAAGGAGATTTATCATTTAAGTTGTCACACTACCATCTTCCAGATCTACTTCAACTAGACCCACTTCTTGTTATGATCTCCTTTCTCATCTTGGAAATACTCTCACAAAAATATCAATCCTTGAGATTCTCCACACATCGCTAGTACATAAATATATCCTTGAGAAAGCCCTTCTTGAGTTGTTTGCTCCAGAAAACATTAAAATGCATCCCAATTTTAAGCCATGATTAGAAATTTTATTGCAGAATAATACCTTGTATTCATAGATAAATACTTACATACTCCTGACCTACACCATAACAAACCCTTGCATATTGAAGTTGTTATCCATCACCATAAAATAGAAATGGTCCTCACATATGGTGGATTTGGTTTGAAACTTTGTACCTTGAAGTTAATATGACTAGTGTGAATCCCTAATGACCTTCTTGATGTTACAAGGTAGATTACATTAAAGTCTTATGAAGATAGGGAAAGAGAATCTAAGGGTTTTATCATACATCATCTTCAAGTGGGTACCACATTGATTGAAACTATATGCCAAGTTCTTGGTCTTGACTTTCCATACAACATCCTTCTTGGTAGACCTTGGATTCACACTATTCAAGTTTTACCCTCCACGTTCCTTCAATGTCTTAAATACCCACATCAAGGTAGAGAGGTTATTATTCCTAGAGATCCCGAACCCTTTCAATATTGTAAAATGATGGAAGGGAAACAAACTAAATTTTTCCCACTTAATGAGTTAGTCAAGCCATCTATTGCCAAATACTTACTAAAAACATTACCAAACCATCCACTAGTGAAGTGTCCACTTCTAGGACCACTAATTCTAAGGAGAAGACCACTAAAGAGAAATCATTGAATGTAATATGAAGATCAAGATCATTGAAAAAGTTCATGGAGAATACAGAATTAAAAATGCCTTCTATGATGGTCAACTTCCTTTATCTCCAAAATCCTATGGTTGACCTTCACAAATCTTACGTACGAAAGATTAAACCCCCATGAAATGCAAAAGGACTACGTTTGAACACTAGGGACCCCTTGATCAAGAAAGTATGGAATAAGGTGTATTATCATGGATCTACAAGGATGGACAAGACAAACCTATTGACATACCAAAAGAAAGATATCCTAAAGCATATCCCATCATTGAAATTATGGGATATCATGAAATATTCTTAGGTGCACAAAGATAAAGTATCAAAAAAATCATCAAACCCAATGGTTACTCTCATAGTAGAGGACTCATATTTCACCTAGAGGCTAAGATGCCCTCTACCAATTATTGTGAAGCTTATTCTAATTTAGACCTTGAGGAGCAATTCTATAAATTTCCTTTTGAATACATAGAGAATGATCTCATTGATGCCAATCACGTCCTTACCATCATTTTCACTAACCTAACATCCCCTAGCCTCTCACTCAAACACATTGAGTTGATTGATTGGGACAAATAAGGATCACCACCAACTTTGGACATTTATGATTCAAATGAAGCAGTGCTATCTATCTTTTAACTAAGAGATCTTTAAGACCGCGAGCATGAAATCAAGTATCATGATCAAACCTATTTTCGAAGACAACTCTCTTAGTCTCAAAAGTGGAAAACAAGATAAAAATAAAAAAAAACAAAATAACGCATCCCCTAGTGAAAACCTTTCTAAGGTACCTTCATATGAGTAAAACCTAAAAATAAAGGACACATTTTTGGTAAAAATACTTCTCGGGCACCAAAATAGGGAGAAGTTAACTTTCCTTTCATGTCTCTTCCATGAGATAAATCATCTATCCTTATAGAGGATACAATGGAAGTAAATATCATTACTACTAAAGAGCCCAAAACCACATTCATTGCAACATCCTTGAATGAGAAAGAGAAATAAAACATGACTAAACTCCTTCAAAAAGCACAAAAATTTCATTCCTAGATTGGACCCTGATCTATTCGTACACCACATTGCAGTAGATCCTAATGCAAAACCTGTCAAGAAGAAACTACACAAGATGCATCCATAGATAACACTATTAGTGAAAGTAGAACTACAAAAGATGCTTGATGTTGAATTCATAAGACCTATCAATTACCCTGAGTGGGTTTCCAACATTGTACTAGTGGGTAAAGTTACTAGGGTCATCAACATTTGTACAAATTTTAGGGACTTGAATAAAGTATTTTCTAAGGCTGATTTTCCAGTTCCCAATATTGACATTATAGTGGATTTTACTACAGGACATGAAATACTATCTCTTATGGATAGATTTTCAAGGTATAACTAGATTGCAATTGCAACAAAAGATCAACACAAGACCACATTCACCACGTTGGGATAATTTCTATTACCAACTCATGTCCTTTGGACTTATAATTTTTGGATTCAAATATCAACATGCTATGACTACCATATTCCATGACCTCTTGCATGTTATCATGGAAGACTATGTTGATGATCTTTTGGGAAAATAAAAAACTCGCGAATCACACATTGTCATACTCACAAGGATATTTAATAGACTAGAAAATTCTAAGGTTTGGATAAATCCAAAGAAATATTTCTTTGGTGTGCAATTAGAAAATCTATTAGGTTATATTTTGTCCCATTGAGGAATCAAGGTGGATCCGAAGAAAGTAAAAGCTATCCTAGAAAAGCCATCTCACAAGACATTGAAACAACTACAATGTAGACTTAAATCCATCTATTGCTTCGATGCTCAAGTTGTAGATAAGGTCCACCCTTTCTCTCATCTCCTTTAGAAAGATATCAAGTTATTATGGAATTGTCTATGTCAGAAATCCTTTGAACAAATTAAGTAGTATATATATCCACTACCAGTGCTAGTGTCACCTATCCTAGGATGACCCTTTCTCCTATACATATCTACTACCACTTTTTCACTAGGGGCACTTTTAGCATAGCTAGATGATAATAAAAAATATAGAGAAATCTATTACATGAGAAAAACATTAGTCATATATGAGTTGAACTAAACTCCTATAGAGTGAGTATGCTTGGCTACTATTTTTTGCACACATAAACTTCATCATTAAATGCTTAATCCCAAGACTAAGCTCATTAAAAATATTGATCTACTTAAGTACCTGACGTGTAAATCCACTCTTATAAGTCATACAATGAAATGGGTTACCATCATGGGTGAATTTGATATCGAATATGTGGATCAAAAAGACATAAATAGACAAGTCATCACAAATTAGTTAGTAGAAGCTCCTCTTCTAGGAGATTATCTCATCATAGTGGATTTCCTCGATGATTCCATCATGACTGTTACCCCAACTATACAATAGAAACTCTACTTTGATGGATCTTTCACATGGAAAGGGTTAAGGGAAGGAATATATTTTGTGACATCATAGGGAGACTATATCCTTAAACCCTAAAAGTTGACTTTTGAGTGAGAAAATAACATAGAAAAATATGAAGCCTTGGTCACAGGACTTCGTTTATTTGTCAGAAAGAAAATCACTATCCTACTTGTCTTTAGAGACTCTTAGTTAGTTATGAAATAAGTCACTGATGAATATCACATGAAAGATGATAAGCTTCTTCCATACCATCAAGCTATCAAAGGTCTAAAATAACACTTTGTAGAAATCTAGTTTCAACACATTCCTAGAACCAACAAAAAATCTACTAGTGTAATGGATTCCATTGGATCCTTGATCTCTATGCCTAACAACACTCATAAGTGTGAATTTCTTGCCGAGAACCTTATGGTATCTACTTATGACATGTCATAATTTAAAATGGTGTGTGATATTGTTGGTCTTGACTCTCACTAATGCCAAGAAATTTATACCTACCTATATGATGAGATCATTCTGCCTCACCTCACTATTAACCAACAGAAGACATTCATTTACCACACTTCCTTCTATACTATCCTATGTGAAACCCTCTTCCATAAATACTTTGATGGAACCCTCCTTGATATCTTGGATTAGGAGAAGCTATAATAGTTTTAGAAGAGGTTCATCAAGGAATCTATGATGCACATTCTAGTGGTCTGACTCTTGCAAAGAAATTATTGCGTACAAGTTATTACTAGTTGACCATGGAACAAGAAGAGTATCATTTTGTGAAGAAGTGGTTTCCCTATGAGTACTGTGGAAATTGATACATGCACCCTACCAATCCTTTCAACCCTTTTTTACACCATGACCATTTTCACGATGGGGACTTGATCTTGTTGGAAAAATATTTTCCAATTTGTCCAATGGCCACAAATACATAATCGCTACCACTGAGTACTTCACTAAATGGGTTGAAGTCATTCCTCTTACTTACACCATTGGAAAGTAGATGTCAAAGTTCATATTGAATTATCTTATCTATTGATACAGTATCCCATAAAATATTATTATTGATATTGGTACCCCCTTCAAGAATAAGGTTGGCATAGAGCTATATAAGCAGTTGACATTAAACAATTTTTTTCCTCCATATACTATCCATAAGGAAATGGTTAAGTTGAGGCTATGAATAAACCATCATTAAAATTATCAAGAAGATAATTAGTGAAGTTGGATGTGATTAGAATTTGTAGTTGAACCTCTTCCTCTGGGCCTATCGTACACTAGTACATTTGAGACCTTTTTTCGATGGTTGAACGTCCCAATTTTGACAGTATATTATTGATTGAACGACACAACTCGGTGTCACAGTTTTGTAGTCAGAAAAACCAATGGTTTTGTTAGGCTTCATAATTATGACACCCTTAGCCATCGCAAAAAGTGGGTGCCAACAAAGCAAACCTATCGTCGCACCTATTTGCGGCCGTCCATATTGCGATGCCTAACCATCGCAACAAATACAAATGACGGTGATCCGTCAGAATATTCTAACGGGAAGCCATCGTTATTAACCTATTTGTTGATGAAAATGCTATTAGTGCAATGGATTTCCATTGCAAGATTATGACAGATGTGCGTTGTTTATGGTTTGTAACGACGACTATGTTGTACATACAACAGACATGCATTAGAAATTTACAATGAACATTCATCGTTTATGATTTGTTCCGACAATGATGTTGTTAATACGATGACTATATGTTGAATGTTTACGATGGATACCCATCGCTATAGTAATTTCATCATAGTTACGATGACAATCAATTTTTTTAATAAAAAATATATATATTTGTTGATTCAGAACGGTGTTCTTGCAGATCTAGTTCCTACTCGTGATTTGGTTATGGATCATTCAGAGATAACTTTGCAGTAGATTTGATAGCGGGTTGTGGATTATTGAGTCAAGTCTAGAGACTTGGATTTCGAATGGATCCTACCAAATCAAGACTTGAGATAGTGATGGCTCTGACATAAGAAGCTAGTGTGGCAATCAGAGATGCATTCTTCCTGATATGTTCATGGGATATATGCAGACCTGATTATATTTAGATCTGATTTGAGCAACTTCTTGACTTCTTTGGTCTGAATTTGATGTGCTTTGTTCCTATGGAGTGTAGCAGTGACTTGACTTGGAGTTTGAGTAGACTGTGCATTGATCGACTTGAAGATGGAATCAAGCTACTCTTTGCATTGTTGTTGATATCAAGTTGTGACGGATCGCTGGGATCATCTACCATTTTTGCCATAGTTTCAAATGAGTTAGGTGTGATGTCAAGAGAGTGACATGCAAAACTTGCACATTGGAGATTCATAGATCACTATGGTGTTTGTGATGACTTGGGAGAAGTCTTCTTCTTGGTGAACCAAGCTGAGAGACTTAGATTACAGAAAGTGGATCATTTGATGTGACTTATGAGACAATGAAATGTGGTAGATGTAAATGTGGTTTGATCGACCCATCGAAAGTATTGACATCTAGTATTTCCCTGACAAAACCAAATGTACATCAGTTCTTCATAAAATGAGTAGTTGTCACATTATTTTAAAACATAAAATATAATTATGAAATATCCAGACCCTTTTCCTATTTGAACAAACCCAAAATTGACACCCAAGATTACTTATTGTGTGTGACATCTTCAACATGCATGGGCCAACACCCCATTGACACAGGCACATTGATCAAAGTCATCGACGCTATTTCGATAAATATTTCATTATCACAAATATTGCATTGTCATTATTTTGTTCATTCATACTAATTATAATTACAATAAAAAGAAACATCAATGTAGACTTGCACATTTTTTGGCTAAGTCGAAGTCTTTGGTTTAAATCACTAGACACTCAAAACAAAATGACAAACCAAAGACAACCATGCAATTGTAAAGAAATGTAATTTTCTTAATCACATCACTAATTTGTGCATGTCTAAATATTGGTGTCTTTCAAGTGATTTGATTCTTGTCATGCCTACTACAAATGAGAACACTCTTAACTAGTGAGGTTGTTTAAGCATATAGAGATTAAATACACTCTTTTAGAATGAAATTTCTCTTAACAAAAGATCAAAGATAGATATATAAGTAGGACATATAAAACAAGGTGAATAAGAGTAGTACATATAAAACAATCGTTAGAACATGCCAAACATCTGACATTAGTGTACATTTCATTCATGTCATTGATATTCTTCTTCATCCATCTCATCTATTTCATTGATATTAGGAACATCTCGCATCCATGACTACCGATGACAATATATAGGGACATTAGTAATAAAATAGTACACTTACTATTTTGAATTTGAGTTCATAAAGATTAACTTTCAGAAGAATATGAATGAATGCAAATATACATAAGTGGATGAACATAAATAATGGAGGTACCAAACATTGCCTAAAGTAATGAAGTGTTGACCCAGGCTTCAATCAAGTATGCTCTTGTATGATCTAAAACCTGCAAGGAAGGAAAAGATGGGGTTAGATCCAAAGGATCTAAGAAATGTTTGGCACCCTATTACTGATCCTCATCTACAATTATGCATGTGCATAGTCAAGCCATACACTTCTAAAATGAACTATGCTACAGAACATGGGTGTGTGTTAATGTGATTCAAAAGCTATTATGAAAGATTGTTTTATTATGCCTATATAATAGGAGGAGTGATATATTTTAATGGAAATGAATATAGAAATTGCAGTAAAACTTTATAATTTATTATTGTAAGTGGACATAGAAATTACAGTGTAAGTAGTAGGATGATTGTTCATGACCTCACTGTTTAATATCTGGTCAGGCCATGTAAATGGTACTAGGCCAACCCAATCAGCCCAACAAAATGTGTCATGTTTATCTTTGTTAAATACACTTGTTCACCATTTTATTCTTGTTCTTCACACAAATATTGCATCAAAAGTAATTGTAAACAATGATTCAAAGAAAAAAGAAACAACTACAATAGATCAGACCCCAAAAGAATACAATCAACTACAATAGCTCATAGTCTCAATGAAATAAATAGTGTATAAAACAATATATGGTGCACAACAGCAGCAAGCATGCAATGACAACAATAACATTGCATGATAAAATTCAATACTCTTAGTTTTTATTCAAATCTATTCGAAAATCCTATCAGCTCATTGTCCAATAGTTAAACTAACCTATGAATTCAAAGGAGGAATTATGAAATATAGTTGTAGGTAGTTATCTCTTCTATAATGATGGAGGAGTCAAAGGTAATGATCAATGAGGTTGCTGCTATTAGATCATACATTAATACAGATACTATTTTGACAGCAATAACATTGCATGATGCTAGAGCTCAAATTCAAAACAGTAAGTGTATTATTTTATTACTGATGTCCCTATTTTATCTAATAGCATCAATATAACAAAGCACTGGCCAATCAAATAAGAGGTCCTGGGACACAACAACTAAGAAACATATATGTAGGCATCATGGTCACAATTTTTTGGATATATACATTTATGTTTCTTAGCTGTTGTGATATCTACATTTATGACTGAGCATCCCTTTGCTCATCTCTTCAGTTTTTATTTTCGTAGATTTCACCATCTGACGTTCCTTTTCGGCAAGAGATGGATGGAAATATTCATGACTCTCGAAAAAATGGCCTGCATACAAATAAAAAATTGTGGTTATTCAAATGGTAAGTTCAAATTTTCCCATAATTTGGGAGAAATGAGTTTGGAAAGACTTCAATCTTTCATTGAGGGAAAGGATTTTACTTACATTGAGAAGAAACATTAGGTTTTTTCACTTCATTTTCAGCATCTTCTATTGATTTTCTTTTCAACTCAATAGATAATTTTCTGTTCGTCAAGTGATCAGAACTCGTCGAAATAGCACTTGTGGAAGGATCAGGGCATTTCCTCTGTGACTCAAAATCACTTAAGATCTTCTCAAAATGAAAAATTGAAATATCTTTTTCACAACCATCTCTTATCAAAAAGAAATGTCAGATGGTGAAATCTACGAAAAAAAAATGAAGAGATGAGCAAAGGGATGCACAATCATAATATTTCTAGCAAATGTCCTGTTAACACAACAGAAAAGAAAATGACCTTGGAGGCTGCTAAGTCTTTTGAATCAGAAAACCCCTTTGGCTTAGTAATTAATGAGATTACTATTATTAGATCATATATTAATACACTTACTGTTTTGAATTTGAGCTTGGGCATCATGCAATGTTATTGCTATCATTGCATGATTGCTGCTGTTGTACACCATATATTATTTTATACACATAGAACAATATATTTGGGGACTTAGACTTATGTTCAATCCTTAGTAATGGTTTGGGGAACTAATTATTAGATGAGTGACTACAATACCCAAGTTTGCATTATTAGATGATCTTGTTTAATTTGTATTCATTTCATGCAAAGATACATATAAAGAAAAATAAATTTTTGCATCTAAAGATTAAATGTATATATATGAAAAATAACTTGTATATACTATACAAGGAAAATAACTTTGAGAAGAAAATGCAAGAGTAGAGGCATACATAAGAGGATGAACATAAATAATAAGGGTGCCAGACATTGCCTGAAGTGATGAATTTTTGACCCGCGTATGAATCTAGTGTGTCCCCGTGTGATCCAAAACTTACAAAGAAAAGAGAGATGGAGGTTAGATAAAAAAATATCTAAGCAATGAATGACATCCTATTACTGATCCTCATCTACAATTATGCATGTGCATAATCAAGCCATACACTTCTGAAAGAAAAACCAAGCTCATAGTCTCAATGAAATAAATAGTGTATAAAAAAAATATATGGTGCACAACAGCAGCAAGCATGCAATGACAACAATCCCTATTTTATTACTAATGTCCTTATTTACATTTTTTCATCAAATGACCCAAAACCATCAAGAATGGTCCTATATGGTCGCTAATAGCCAACTTTTAGAAGAATATAAATGAATGCAAACATACATAAGTGGATGAACATAAATAATGAAGGTCCTATATGGACGGTTCTAATGCTTTTCCATTACAACAATTGAGCATTCATCATTTAGTATATGAAGGTGAAAAACATGCAGGCATCCAGATATGTGTACTATGAGCTTTCTCGCAACAAATGGACTTGTGATGATTTTCACAATAGTACATGTGTTGGAAGGAAAGCTCACAGTACTGCTTAGGAAAATATGAATGTTCATCACCTGTGCATATCATAGTTGATTAGAGAAGGTATATGCACAACAAAACAAATTTTATTATTGATGTCCCTATTTACATCTTTTCATCAAATGACCCAAAAACATCAAGAATGGTCCTATATGGTCACTAATAGCCAACTTTTAGAAGAATATGAATGATTGTAAACATACATAAGTGGATGAACATAAATAATGAAGGTACCAAACATTGCCTGAAGTAATGAAGTGTTGACCCAGGGTTCAATCTAGTATGCTCTTGTATGATCCAAAACTTGCAAGGAAGGAAAAGACGGGGTTAGATCCAAAGGATCTAAGCAATGCCTGACACCCTATTACTACTGATCCTCATCTACAATTATGCATGTGCATAGTCAAGTCATACACTTCTAAAATGAACTGTGCTACAAAACATGGGTGTGTGTTAATGTGATTCAAAAGCTATTATGCAATATTGTTTTATTTATTAAGATAAGGATATCTTAATTCTACAAGAATAAATGTTTTGAGAAATATTTGAATTTAATTTTGACAATAACATAAGGAGTGATATATTTCCATCATTATAGAAGAGATAACCACCTACAACTATATTTCATAATTCCTCCTTTGAAGTCACAGGCTAGTTTAAAATGGAGAAAGTATACAAACTCACCAATTTAATCCCAAAATTTCATAACATTGCATTCTTGTTACTGTTATGGTGCACAACAACAGCAAGCATGCAATGACAATAATAACATTGCATGATGCCTGAGCTCAAATTCAAAATAGTAAGTGTATTATTTTATTACTGATGTCCCTATTTGATGTCCCTATTTTATTACAGCTAAATTTTGGGGTAAAACCTTGCAAGTCTTACACAGACTCAACAACATGGTAGCATTGATCCAATAACAGAAAATACATTACAAATGCCAAGCTCACGGTCTCAATGAAATAAATAGTGTATAAAACAATATATGGTGCACAACAGTAGCAAGCATGCAATGACAACAATAACATTGCATTATGCCCGAGTTCAAATTCAAAATAGTAAGTGTATTAATGTATGTTTGCATGATGCCAGATATTAAATAGTGAGCTCATGAACAATGTATGATGCCCTAGCTTGTAGCCCGCGAGCCATCAAGATATTTCCTCATGAAATGATCATAAACGGGGAGTACCACATAGTGAATATCAACAACAAAACAAATAAAGAGAGATCAAACACTTCACACAATACCTTGAAAGTAATAGAAATGATGCCCTAGCTCTCAAAGCTCGCGGGTCATCGAGCATTCCAAATGCTAAGATGTAAATGATGCCACTATTAACAATGCTAAGATGTAAACAATGCCACTGAAATTGATTTAATGAGAAGATAAAGCTCGAATACCTACCTTCCAAATGAAAAGATGTAAACAATGCCAGTATTAAACAGTGAGCTCATGAACAATGTATGATGCCCTAGCTTGCAGCCCATGAGCCATCAAGACATTTCCTCATGAAATGATCATAAATGGGGAGTACCACATAGTGAATATCAACAACAAAACAAATAGAGAGAAATCAAATACTTCACACAATGCCTTGAAGGTAATAGCAATGATGCACTAGCTCTCAAAGCTCGCGGGTCATTAAGCATTCCAAATAAAAAGATGTAAACAATGCCAGTATTAAACAACGAGCTCATAAACAATGTATGATGCCCTAGCTTGCAGCCCATGAGCCATTAAGATATTTCCTCATAAAATGATCATAAACAAGGAGTACCACATAGTGAACATCAACAACAAAACAAATAAAGAGAGATCAAACACTTCACACAATGTCTTGAAGGTAATAAAAATGATGCCCTAGCTCTCAAAGCTTGCAGGTCATCGAGCATTCCAAATGAAAAGATGTAAACAATGCCAGTATTAAACAGTAAGCTCATGAACAATGTATGATGCCATAGCTTGTAGCCTGCAAGCCATCAAGACATTTCCTCATGAAATGATCATAAACAGGGAGTACCACATAGTGAATATCAACAACAAAACAAATAAATAGAGATCAAACACTTCACACAATGCTTTGAAGGTAATAGAAACAATGTCCTAGCTCTCAAAGTTCGCGGGTCATTGAGCATTCTAAATGAAAAGATGTAAACAATGCCCATATTAAATAGTGAGCTCATGAACAATGTATGATGCCCTAGCTTGTAGCCCACGAGCCATCAAGATATTTCCTCATGAAATGATCATAAACAAGGAGTACCACATAGTGAATATCAACAACAAAACAAATAAAGAGAGATCAAACACTTCACACAATGCCTTGAAGGTAATAACAATGATGCCCTAGCTCTCAAAGCTTGCAGGTCATCAAGCATTCCAAATGAAAAGATGTAAACAATGCTAGTATTAAACAATGAGCTCATAAACAACGTATGCTACCCTAGCTTGCAGCTTGCGAGCCATCAAGACATTTTCTCATGAAATGATCATAAACATGGAGTACCACATAGTGAATATCAACAAAAAAATAAATAAAGAGAGATCAAACACTTCACACAATGTCTTGAAGGTAATAGCAACAATGCCCCAGCTCTCAAAGCTCACAGGTCATCAAGCATTCCAAATGAAAAGATGTAAACAATGCCAGTATTAAACAATGAACTCATAAACAATGTATGATGCCCTAGCTCACAGCCCACGAGCCATCAAGACATTTTCTCATGAAATGATCATAAATAAGGAGTACCACCTAGTGAATATCAATAGCAAAACAAATAAAGAAAGATCAAACACTTCACATAATGCCTTGAAGGTAATAGAAATGACTCCCTAGCTCTCAAAGGTCACGGGTCATCGAACATTCCAAATGAAAAGATGTAAACAATGCTAGTATTAAATAGTGAGCTCATGAATAATGTATGATGCCCTAGTTTGCAGCCCACGAGCCATCAAGATATTTTCTCATGAAATGATCATAAACAAAGAGTATCACATAGTGAATATCAACAACAAAACAAATAAAGAGAGATCAAACAATTCACACAATGCCTTGAAGGTAATAGCAAAGATGGCCTAGCTCTCAAAGCTCACAGATCATCGAACATTCCAAATGCAAAGATGTAAACAATGCCAGTATTAACATTCATATTTTGCCATTAAATCAACAAATGCCATCAAAATGAAAATGAGTTAATGAGAAGACAAAGCTCAAATGCCTATTTTAAAGAAACTTTTACATCTTTTCATCAAATGACCCAAAAATATCAAGAATCGTCATATATGGTCGCTAATAGCCAGCTTTCAGAAGAATATGAATGAATGCAAACATACATAAGTGGATGAACATAAATAATGAAGTTATCAGACATTGCCTGATGTAATGAAGTGTTGACTGGGGTTCAATCCAGTATGAATTTAATTTTGACAATAACATGAGGAGTGATACATTTCAAGCTTCAATGAGATTTCATACCACGCAATATTCATAGATTATGTTCAATGAGTTATTTACGCTTGTATTGGTGGGAAAAATCTCAAAAATGCGCAAAAGAGATTGAATTCAACCATGTTGTTTACATGACACATGTAGTTTACCTCCAGCCTAAATCAATGTTGCATACAAATTATCAAATGCTATGTGGTATGCAGCCTCTCTGAAGCTTGAAAATGATAAGCATTATGATGTTGAGGTATGGTATTGTTTAGGTATAATACTGACATTGTTTACATCTTTTCATTTGGAATGTTCGATGACCCGCAAACTTTGAGAGCTAGGGCATCATTTCTATTACCTTCAAGGCATTGTGTGAAGTGTTTGATCTCTCTTTATTTATTTTGTTATTGATATTCACTATGTGGTACTCCCCGTTTATGATCATTTCATGAGGAAATGTCTTGATGGCTTGCGGGCTCCAAGCTAGGGCATCATGCATTATTTATGAGCTCACTGTTTGAGCACCGACCAATCAAATGGGGACATGAGGTGCTCAAATATCAAACTCATAAACAATGCATGATGCCCTAATTGTAGGTAGTTATCTCTTCTATAATGATGGAGAAGTGAAAGGTAATGATCAATGAGGTTGCTGCTATTAGATCATACATTAATACACTTACTGTTTTGAATTTGAGCTCGGGCATCATGCAATGTTATTGTTGTCATTGCATGTTTGCTGCTGTTGTGCACCATATATTGTTTTATACACTATTTATTTCATTGAGACTATGAGCTATTGTAGTTGACTGTGAGGTATAAGCAACGTATATTGTGTGAAGTGTTTAATCTCTCTATTTATTTATTTTTTTGTTGATATTCACTATGTGGTACTCCTCATTTATGACCAAATAGACAAAGCTCAAATGGCTATCTCAAGTGCCAGTGCCCTCTTTCCACATGGTGTTGGCCTCTTTAGGCATGCCAAACTTGAATGTCCTTTTCGTGCCACACAAAAGTGCAGTGTCATCTTCGCGGCAGCTCTTTGAATTCACAAATTAAAAATGACACACTTTTTTTTTTTTGTTTATAACCAAATGGGTGTCACAATTTATGAGCTCACTGTTTGAGCACTGACCAATCAAATGGGGACATGAGGTGCTCAAAAAGTTAGTTCATAAATAATGCATGATGCCCCAGTTGTAGGTAGTTATCTCTTATATAATGATGGAGGAGTGAAAGGTAATGATCAATGAGGTTGCTGCTATTAGATCATACATTAATACACTTACTTCTTTGAATTTGAGCTTGGACATCATGTAATGTTATTGCTACCATTGCATGCTTGCTATTGTTGTGCACTATATATTGTTTTATACACATAGAACAATAGATTTGGAGACTTAGACTTATGTTCAATCCTTAGTAATGGTTTGGGGAACTAATTATTAGATGAGTGACTATAGTACCCTAGTTTGCATTATTAGATGATCTTGTTTAATTTGTGTTCATTTCATGCAAAGATACATGTAAAGAAAAATAAATTTTTGCATCTAAAGATTACATGTATATATATATAAAATAACTTGTATATATTATACAAGGAAAATAACTTTCAAAAGAAAATGTAAGAGTACAGGCATACATAAGAAGATGAACATAAATAATAAGGGTGCTAGACATTGCCTGAAGTGATGAATTTTTGACTCAGATATGAATCTAGTGTGCCCCTATGTGATCCAGAACCTGCAAAGAAAAGAGAGATGGGGGTTAGATAAAAAATATCTAAGTAATGAATGACATCCTATAACTGATCCTCATCTACAATTATGCATGTGCATAGTCAAGCCATACACTTCTGAAAGAAAAACCAAGCTCACAGTCTCAATGAAATAAACAGTGTATAAAAAAATATATGATGCACAACATCAGCAAGCATGCAATGATAACAATAACATTACATGATGCCTGAGCTCAAATTTAAAATAGTAAGTGTGTTAATGTATGATCTAATAGCAACAACCTCATTGATCATTACCTTTCACTCCCCCATCATTATAGAAGAGATAACTACCTACAACTATATTTTATAATTCCTCCTTTGAAGTATATATATATGGACATGAGGTGCTCAAACAATGAGCTCATAAATAATGCATGATGCCCTAGCTTGTAGCCCGTAAATCATGAAGATATTTCCTCATGAAATGATCATAAACGGGGAGTACCACATAGTGAATATCAACAAAAAAATAAATAAAGAGAGATCAAACACTTCACACAATGCCTTGAAGGTAATAGAAATGATGCCTTAGCTCTCAAAGCTCACAGGTCATCAAACATTCCAAATGAAAAGATGTAAACAATGCCAGTATTAAACAATGAGCTCATGAACAATGTATGATGCCCTAGCTTGTAGCCCGCGAGCCATCAAGACATTTCCTCATGAAATGATCATAAGCGAGGAGTACCACATAGTGAATATCAACAACAAAATAAATAAAGAGAGATCAAACACTTCACACAATATATGTTGTTTTATAAGATTTTATTGAGACTAAATATATTATTTTATTAAGATTTTATTAAGACAAAGTATTTTGGGTTAGTTTTATGTTGTTTTATAAGATATTTATTAAGACTAAATATATGATGTAAACTCAATATAACAAACAGAAGACCAACCAATCAAATAGGGACATGAGTTGCTCAAACAATGAGTTCATAAACAATGCATGATGCCCTAGCTTTCAGCCTGTGAGCCATCAAAATATTTCCTCATGAAATGATCATAAACAGGGAGTACCACATAGTGAATATCAAGAGCAAAACAAATAAAGAGAGATCAAACACTTCACACAATGCCTTGAAGGTAATAGCAATGATGTCCTAGCTCTCAAATCTCATGGGTCATTGAGCATTCCAAATGCTAAGATGTAAACAATGTCATCCAGACATGTGTATTGTGAGCTTTCCTACAAAAAATATACTTGTGATGATTTTCACAATAGTACATGTGTTGAAAGAAAGCTCAAAGTACTGCTTAGGAAAATATGAATGTTCATCCCCTGTGCATATTAGAGTTGATTATAGAAGGTATATGCACAACAAAACAAATAAAAAGAAATCAAACACTTCACACAATGCCTTGAAGGTAATAGAAATAATCAAATACTTCAAAATAGGGACATTAGCCATACACTTCTAAAATGAACTATGCTACAGAGCATGGGTGTGTGTTAATGTGATTCAAAAGCTATTATGGAAGATTGTTTTATTATTGAGATAAGGATATCTTAATTCTACAAGAATAAATGTTTTGATAAATATTTGAATTTAATTTTGACAATAACATGAGGAGTGGACATATTTCAAGCTTCAGTGAGATTTCATACCACGCACTATTCGTAGATTATGTTAAATGCATTATTTATGCTTGTATTGGTGGGAAAACTCTTGAAAATGCGCAAAAGAGATTGTATTCAACCATGTTGTTTACATGACACATGTAGTTTACCTCCAGCCTAAATCAACATTGCATACAAATCTATGAACGGTGCATGGTACGAAGCTTCACTCAAGTTTAAAAATGATAAGCATTATGATGTTGAGGTATGGTGTGGTAAGCACAAGTATAGTTTCTCGTAAGCTACTATTGGTATAGTTTTTTTTTTCAATAGTTGCAGAATCCAACTTCTCCTATACTTACACATGTATACATTTTGGGCTTCATTTTAATGTCATGTAAATTTGAGTGAAATGGTAATAATATTTAAGAGCAACAAGTATGACATTTTAAAAAAGTATGCATATACATTATTGATGAAGGGTGCTCCCTTTAATACCACCAACACATAACAAAAACAGAGAAACAACAACAACAATATGCAAGAACAAAAATTTGGCTTCTTATTATCTCCACAAATGTGAAATTACAAACTTTCAGAATTACAATATGCAAAGCCACATGGGCATTCTCTTACAATATTCTGTAGGACAAAGCCTCGAATCAATACCCAGATCTACTACCCAGAATTGCCCTAGACAACACTACGGGCCTTCTTTATATAGGCAATTTCCACTGCCCGAGAAGGTTCTAGAAATTTAGCCCTTAGGGCCGACCAAATTTAGAATTATTTTATTTTACAATTTATTACATCAAAGTCAGCTCAAAATGACTTTTGAAACCCAAACAAAAATTTTGAAGGAAAATTATTTTTCGCCATTTCAGGTGACCCAACTTTCGAAGACCATAAGTCATCGCCAGTTGATCCGATTGACTATTATAACCCCATTCTGGAAATGCCACGAAGCACTCTATAGGCTTGATTGGCACAAGCACTTGTCACCCAAATTTTTGACCTCATCTGGGGCCTCTAAAGCCTTCAAAACTGAGTTCAAAATTTTTGTACCCTGCTGCCAATACCAAAAATCTTCAATATCTTCAAAACTAGACCTGATCTAGCCATGAAACTTTGCTGGCAGGCTGATATGACTAAGATGAACCTCCACATGTAAAATTAGAACATTCTGAGATTTATGACCAACTTACCAAAAATAGGAAGTTTCCATAAATAGCAGCTCTGCAAAAGATAACCCTTATTGAATACAAAAACAAAAGTAAATATTTTTGGGTGATGCAAGATTGCTCTTACACCCAGGATGTTCTTGCATCAAACACTCGGGGTAATTTGAGAAGTGACCCTGTCACGTCTCAAGTGTGTAGAGGAAAACCAAGATGGTTAACCTCCTCCTTTGTTAGCCATGATGAATCTTCAACAAGTCATCCTTTCCATTTGACCAAATACTCTTCATATGTCTTATTCCTTGTGCTTCTACCAACACGACTATCCAGTATGTCTTCAATCTCCTTAGTATCTGAACTAGTTGTTGGAATACTCCACTGTGCTGTTGTGATCTCATCTTCAACACCTCCTTCATGATACTCTATCAAATCTGAAATGTTAAACACTGGTGAAATATTCAGCTCAGTAGGCAATTCTACCTCATATGTATTTCCTGAATCATGCTTCTTCAGTATCTTACATGGCCCAAACTTCTTCATTTTCAACTTTTTATATGTACCAACCAAAAATTGCTCCTTCTGCAAATGAACCATGACTTCATCTCCAACTTGAAATTCCTTATGCCTCCTTTTCACATCTTCTTTAGCCTTATACTATGCATTCATTTTGGTAATATGCTTCCTCACCTCCTCATGGATGTTCTTCAAGTGTTTCGCAAAATCCTTAGCTTCAACACTACTGATTTCTCCTTTATCTATCTTTCTCAATTCTGATGCATTTCTGGGACTACTCCCATATACAATCTGGAATGGTGATTTACCAGTGCTCCTGTTGATAGAATTATTGTATGCAAATTTTGCCTGTGGTAAAATCAAATCCCATCCTATTGGCTTATCTCCAACCAAACATTTCAGCAAATTTCCCAAACTCCTATTCACCACCTTTGTTTGCCCATTAGTCTGTGGATGATGTGATGAACTGAACTTCAAATCTATCTTCAACTTCTTCCACAATGTACGCCAGAAATATCCAACGAACTTAGTGTCTCTATCTGAAACTATGGTCTTTGACAAACCATGTAGTCTCACTACTTCTCTAAAGAACAATTCTACTATATGAACAACATCATTAGTCTTCTTGCAGGGAATAAAATGTGCCATCTTTGAAAATCTGTCAACCACCATAAAAATTGAATCATGTCCCCACTGTGTCCTTGGTAAACTAAGAACAAAGTCCATACTGATATCCTCCCAAGGCTTCTCTAGTACAGGTAATGGCTGATACAACCCTGTATTTTGCTTCACTCCTTTTGCCATCTGACATACTCTGTAGCTCTGTACAAAATTTTTGACATCTTGCTGCAACTATGGCCAATAATAATTTTCACTAACCAAAGCAAGGGTTTTATCTTGACCAAAATGTCCAGCCAATCCTCCGCTATGCTTCTCCTTGATGAGATTCTCCCTCATAGAACTTTGTGGAATGCACAACTGACTCCCTCTGAATAGCATATCATCATGAATGATAAAATCCAGCCATTTCATCCTGTCTAGAGTAACAGGTTCTTTACAAGCTTTCCAAGCTTCACCAAAATCACGATCCTCTGGATACAAATTCTTGAGTTCCTTGAACCCAACCACCTTAATCTGCATCTCTGTCAACAATAGTTGCCTTCTGCTAAGCGCATCTGCAACCCTATTAGACTTTCCACTTCTGTGTTTCAAAATAAATGTATAACTCTGCAAAAACTCAACCCATTTCAAATGCCTTTGATTCAACTTTCCTTGACTATTCAAATATTGTAAAGCTTGATGATCAGTATACAAAACAAACTCCTTAGGAAGCAGATAGTGTCTCCACTTCTTCAATGCCTGAACTATAACATAAAATTCTTGATCATAAATAGAATATTTTCTCTTGGCATCATTTAACTTTTCACTAAAATAAGCAACAGGTTTACTTTCTTGGCTCATAACAGCTCCTATTGTAGTACCACTAGCATCACAGTCTACTTGAAACACCTTATTAAAATCTGGAAGTGCTAAAATAAGTTGTTCTATAACTTTTTATTTCAATAATTGAAAACTCTTTTTTGCCCCATTAGTCCACTTAAACTCTTTTCTATCCCCTCTCATTGTTTCAGTCAAGAGACCACAAATACTGCTAAAATTTCTAATAAACTTTCTATAAAAACTAGCTAGACTATGAAAAGATCTTAGCTCGGTAGCACTCCTTGAAGTAGGCCATTCAAGGATAGCCTGTACCTTCTCTGGGTCCATTTTTAGACCTTTTGTTAAAACTACAAATCTCAAATACACTAACTCTTTCTTCACAAAATTGCACTTCTTCAAATTAATCAACAATTTCTCATCTCTCAGCTTCTCAAACACCATACGAATATGCATCATATGCTCTTCCAATGTCTTACTAAAGATCAAAATATCATCTAGGTACACAATGACAAACTCACCCAGAAATTCTTTCAGAACCTCATTCATGAGCCACATGAAAGTGCTCGGTGCATTGGTTAGCCCAAAAGGCATGACTAACCACTCATATAGTTCTTCCTTTGTCTTGAAGGCAGTCTTCCATTCATCTCCTTCTCTGATCCAAATCTGGTGATATCCACTCTTCAGATCTATCTTTGAAAAATACACAGCTCCACTCAAACAATCCATAATGTCATCCATTCATGGTAATGAAAACCTATACTTGATTGTGATCTTGTTTATTGCTCTGAAATCTGTACACATCCTCCATTCTCCATTCTTCTTTGGTGCTAATACTGCTGGTACAACACAGGGACTCAGACTCTCTCGAATCAACCCCTTTTGCAATAACTCATGTACTTGTCTGTTCAACTCTTCACTTTCTGTTGGTGTCATTATGTGTGCTACCTTGTTTGGCAAACTAGCTCCTAGAATCAAATCCATCTGATGACTGATCTTCCTTATCGGTGGTAATCCATCAGGTACATTATCAGATACAATATCCTGAAACTCATTCAACAAATTTGCAACCTCTACAAGTACATCCTCTACTTCCTCTTTACCAGCTTTTAGAATTAAAGAAAAACACACATGCTCATGCCTCATACCATCTAAGAATTTTTTTCCATCAACAAAAGTTATTCTTGCATTACCACATACCTTTTCTTCGGTCTCCTTCAATAGCTTTAGCTTATGTTGCACTCCATCTTTTGTCAGAGAATAGGTATTCACATGACCATCATGTACAACACATCTATCAAACTGCCACGGTCTACCCAACAACATATGACATGCATCCATAGATATGATATCACATAGTACCTCATCTTGGTACCCGCCAATCTTGAACTTTACTAGGCACTATTCACTGACCATGACCTTGTGGTCATCCTGCACCCAGGCAATCTGATATGGATGTGGGTGTTTCTGTCTCTTAAGCTTCAACTTTGTCACCATCTCTTTTGACACCAAATTGTTAGTGCTTCCACTATTGATAATCGCATCACAACATTTACCCTCACATTTGCATCTAGTGTGAAACAGGCTCCTCCTTTGTTCAGGTTCATTCTCACCACTCAACAGGACTCTTCTGTTAATCAACGTTTCTCCTCTTTCAACATCTTCTGAATTTGATGATCTGGCATCTTCATCTACATATGCAACTTTGGCCTGGCCTTCATTCCTCCTATTTGTCCTTCCTTGGCATTGCGGACATTCAAATGCCCTATGACCTTCTTCTCCACAGTGAAAACATGTTCCACGAAAGCCTCTTCCTGAACCTTGTCCTCTTCCTCTTCCTCTCTGATCTCTATTATTCTGATCTTGGAAATGATTGGAATTGTTTCCTCTTTGATTTTGACTACTATTGGCCTCATCCTTCCTTTTTGGATCTTCATTTCGTCCTCCATATGACCATCCACCAGATCATCCACCATGACCTCTTCCATTTTGTCTACTCTTGAACTTATTGTTTAGCTTTTCCTCCACTTTTAGAGCAAACTGGTATACCTCTTCAATACTATTCATTCGAACCAGATTTAGCTTCTCCTAAATGCTAGGCCTCAACCCATTAAGGTATCGAGCAACCTTCTCCTTATTAGCTTCTGCATGGCTTGTTCTGATGAGGATTCGATAGAACTCCTTTGTATATTCTTGAATAGATCATCCCGCTTGCTTCAAACTTTGCATTTTCTTCAGTAGGTCAAGCTCATAATCAATAGGGATGAACTGTCACTTCAATTTATCCACCATCCAATCCCATATTGTGATTTTATCTTTCCCTCTTCTATTTTGCTCCAATTGAATCTCTTTCCACCAGATCTTCACATAACCTTTCAGTCTGGCCTTCGCGAATTTGACCCTATCAGGATCCTCAATATCTTCATACTCAAAATATTCTTCACATTCATTAATCTAGTCGATCAACTCCTCTGGGTTAAGATTTCCTAAAAATTTAGGAACCTCAATCTTAGGTCTTTTCCCAATCTTGGAAATGGCTCAAAAAAATCTTTCTTCCTCCTAGTTCACAACTTCGACTTCTCCTTCTTGATCTTCTTCTTTGGCTTCATCCTCGCTTTCATCTTTGACATTAAGATTTATTCCTCTACAAATCTCCTCTTGCAATGCTTGCACTTGTCTCTGGAGCACTCTAACCTTAGGTGTTACAACACCAACTCTTCTGCCACGTTCTCTTCGTGGAGACATTTTTGCGATGTGTGCTGAAACCCTAACCATGAACCTGGTGCAAATTGCCTCACAGTCGGTGATCTATTTACACACTCAAGAACTCCTACTCTAATACCACTTGATGAAGGGTGCTCCCCTTAATACCACCAACACATAATAGAAATAGAGAAACAACAACAACAATATGCAAGAACAAAAATTTGGCTTCTTATTATCTCCACAAATGTGGAATTACAAACTTTCAGAATTACAATATGCAAAGCCACATGGGCATTCCCTTACAATATTCTATAGGACAAAGCCTCAAATCAATACCCAGATCTACTACCTAGAACTGCCCTAGACATAGAAGTTATAGTGTAAGTAGTAGGATGTTGTAAGTGGACATAGAAATTGCAGTGAAACTCTATAATTTATTATGGCTCAGTGTTGTATATCCATAGTCAATGTCTATTTAAACTTTAGGATGATACTTATATGATGGCTTAAGTAAATTGTTCTTACCTTGAGACTAGTACACCATGGGATTACATGATGGTTGTTATAATAGAAACTGTGTCTGTGGGATACTTTTATATTTTGTATTAAATGATGATAGATACATATGGGTTTCTTCCTTTTGCAACCGTTTATATTCTGATACTTATATCTTGAATTGTCAAATGACCAATGAGTGATAATTTCAAAAGTGTATCATAATTAAAGGCATGTGAATTCATATTGTACTTAATCTGAATGCCACTATGTAATATTTTTACTTATGATATTAATCTTAATATATCCCTACGATGATATCCCTATTTTATTATTGATGTCCTTATTTACATCTTTTCATCAAATGACCCAAAAACATCAAGAATGGTCCTATATGGTCACTAATAGCCAACTTTCAGAAGAATATGAATGAATGCAAATATACATAAGTGGATGAACATAAATAATAAAGGTACCAGACATTGCCTGAAGTAATGAAGTGTTGACCCGGGGTTCAATCCAGTATGCTCTTGTATGATCCAAAACCTGCAAGGAAGGAAAAGATGGGGTTAGATCCAAAGGATCTAAGTAATGCTTGGTACCATATTACTGATCCTCATCTACAATTATGCATGTGCATAGTCAAGCCATACACAGACTCAACAACATGGTAGCATTGATCCAATAACATAAAATACATTACAAATGCCAAGCTCATGGTCTTAATGAAATAAACAGTGTATAAAATAATATATGGTGCACAATAGTAGCAAGCATGCAATGACAACAATAACATTGCATGATGCCTGAGCTCAATTTCAAAATAGTAAGTGTATTAATGTATGTTTGCATGATGCCAGATATTAAACAGTGAGCTCATGAACAATGTATGATGCCCTAGCTTGCAGCCCGCGAGCCATCAAGACATTTCCTCATGAAATGATCATAAACGGGGAGTACCACATAGTGAATATCAACAACAAAACAAATAAAGAGAGATCAAACACTTCACACAATGCCTTGAAGGTAATAGAAATGATTCCCTAGCTCTCAAAGCTCGCAGGTCATCAAGCATTCCAAATGAAAAGATGTAAACAATGCAAGTATTAAACAATGAGCTCATGAACAATGTATGATGCCCTAGCTTGCAGCCCATGAGCCATCAAGATATTTCCTCGTGAAATGATCATAAGCGGGGAGTACCACATAGTGAATATCAACAACAAAACAAATAAAGAGAGATCAAACACTTCACACAATGCCTTGAAGGTAATAGAAGCGATGCCCTAGCTCTCAAAGCTCACGGGTCATCAGGCATTCCAAATGATAAGATGTAAACAATGCAAGTATTAAACAATGAGCTCATAAATAATGTATGATGCCCTAGCTTGTAGCCCACAAGTCATCAAGACATTTCCTCATGAAATGATCACAAACAGGGAGTACCACATAGTGAATATCAACAACAAAACAAATAAAGAGAGATCAAACACTTCACACAATGCCTTGAAGGTAATAGCAACAATGCCCTAGCTTTCAAAGCTCGCGGGTCATCGAGCATTCCAAATGCTAATTAAGATGTAAACAATGCCACTATTAACAATGCTAAGATGTAAACAATGGCACTGAAATTGAGTTAATGAGAAGACAAAGCTCGAATGCCTACCTCAAGTGCCAATGCCCTCTTCCCAAATGGTGCTGACCTCTTTGCGCATGCCAAACTGGAATGCCCTCTTCGCACCAAGCAAAAGTGGTGTGTCATCTTTGTGATAGCTCTTTGAATTCACAAATTACAAATGACACTTTCTTTTCTTTTTTTTTGTTTATAACCAAATTGGTGTCATAATTACGATGATATTGTCGCTATTATGACACCGTCGAGGCACTTGCAAAAAAAACACAAAAAACAAACACAAATTGTAGTGGTGTCGCAAATTGGCATCAAAATTTGACCCCAAATGTTGTAGTGGTACCTCCATCTATACACCTACTAGAGCCACTATGTATTCCCTTGTCTATGGTACCGAAGTCCTACTTCCTATTGTGATTGAGCTCATTTCCTGTAGAATCTCCTTGCAAAATTTGTTTCCTCATGAAGAGTACATAGTTACACACTTGCTAGAGCTTCAACTCCTTAATATGAGGCATCTTAACACCCTAAACCACCTCTTCATGTATCAAAATTTCCTTTGATTACAATACAAGAAGAAGATTAAATCCTGTGACTTTGAAGTTGACAACTTTGTCATAAAGAAGAATCAAAAGAACCTCTAGAGCTGTGAAAAGAAAGGAAAGTTTGAGCCTAATTGGTTGATCACTTATGTAATCACAACTAAGTTTGGATTTAGATTTTATCACCCAGAAACACCAGAAGGAGATTCTCTCCCACATCTCATCGATATCATGCGTTGAAACACTTCCATGTGTAATCCATTAGGGAGTCCCATCCCATTAAAATTATAAGATATAAAAAAAATGAAAATGTTAAAAAATACAAAAAAACAAGAAAAAAGTAAAGAGAAATAAGTGTTCGATGGTAAAAACTTGGCAATCAAGTGCCTTAGATAAGTACCATGGTGAAAATATACCTCAAGTACCATGCGTAGAAAATCAAATCCACCATCTATCTAGTTCACTTTTTTCCCCTTTCCTTATTCTGAGAAATGCTTCCATTCATCCACTCAATCCATATCACAGATACCTCTGCCCCTCCCTTGTCTGTGTAAGAATCCTACTAATCCTATCACCTGTCCTAGTTTCATACCTTGTTGATCCTCCTATCCCCATCATTTCCCTTTAGGATGAGGTTGAGTTTACTCATTTTTAGAATAAAGGATCCCCCATCCACTCTATCTCATCACACTAAGCTTAACCCCATCACACTGAGATTTTCATAGACACTTTGACTGCATAAGTTATGCCATAATCACTTCTTTAGATTGTTTTTAATGGCTATCATGTTTCCACATATATTACCTATTGAACATCCATTTAATCACATTATCAATCCTTTCCCTTAAGATGAATCCTTCCTGAGTCGACTTATCACTCCATCATCATATGATCTTGTACATGACAAGAACTATGGACTAAATGACCGCTTGGTCACAAGGTCTTTTATTTGATTTTATCTTTTGTGTTTTAGTAGAACCTACTCAAAATCACCTTGATTAATCCATATCTCAGTGTATATTAGAACACTTTGTTATTTTTAACATGATTTATTTGTATTTAATTTAGTGTACACATGTCAGTTACTCAATTAAGGTTATGTATGTCTCATTGGGGGCATGGTCTTTTGCACTTCCACCAAGTGTTTTCCAAAGGATTGTGTGTAGTAATACCTCCTCATGTGTTTCATTACATAGGTTCCACCATGATTATTTATTAATATACATTTTCCTAAACTACCTAGTCTATCTAAGAGTCTAGTACATGCAAAGGAACCATGCTATTCATGTTGTTATGATATGTGATGCATAACTCCATTTGCAAAATCAAACTAAGGTATGCTCTTCACATCAACATGACTAAAATCCCCAATCTCCATTGCATTTATAGTTGCATTTCAGTTTCATTTTCACTTTACATTTTTGAGACTCCTATTTATTTCCCCTCCCTACCTCGCTAAGTGTCCCTTCTAGTCAGTCTGATACACGTAAAAACATTGCGTTTAGTGGTATTAATTGCATTTCTGTGCTTATCATTTTAGATAATTTTTATTCCATATTAGGGGCATATTAGTTACATTTCATAATCGATGCATTTACATATCATTTTCATATCACTAATTTCAATAACTACATTTACATTTTATTATTTGCATTACATTCATGTTACATTACCATCCCAATTCATCATTTTTTAGTTGCATTACATATTCATTTCATTTCATTAATTTTATTACATCACATTCATTTATATCCTCATTTTGTTTCGTCATGATCATTTTCATATCATTTATTAAGTTTTCATCCTTGGTTTGTTTCATTATACATATTGCATCCATTTGCATTACATTAAATATATAGTTTTCATTAACCATCACATAAATATCATATCATTTCCTACATCCCATCATTTCATTTATGTTTAATTATCCATTATATATTCATTACATTGGCATTGACATCACATTTATATCTCATGTGCATCATACATCTCATTAGAATACATAACATACATTCGCATACAAATATCATATAGTCATAATATCTCCATCTATATCATACATAAACATCACATACATCGCATCTGCATAACAATACATACATAAAATCACATATTCATACATCATTTGCATTTCAAATTCATTAGTATCTATACACATTTCTATGCATCATACACCCATATAATCACATCATAGTATCACATACATAATCATAATGCTCCACACATACCTACATTACACATGTTAGTACCATCATCATATCATATAGTTGCACCACATAACAAGCATATAAATAACCATCATACATCACAAAGTATCAGTATCATATAAAAATCACATATGCATCATATCGACATCATAATGTATAAATCATCCACACATCCATATAGAAAAACACATATAGGAAAGGACCAACATCAGAAAATCATCATATATCTCCATCTACATTGTCCATAAATATCATAATAATTATGTGCATCAAATTTCCATCATAAATCATGTAGAAATCATATAGTCCATAGAATCAATGTATACATATAAGTTGATGTACATTGATCATCTCAAAAAGTAAAAAATGTGTATTTGTAGTAGCTAGAAAGTGTTGCTATGGATTTTTGGGCTAGGAAAGCACCTATCCCTCTCCTTCTCCCACCCATCATCTCTCCTTAGTGGCCTTGGTGCTATCATAGTCATTGACCCTCCAAATGCAACAAATCCCTCAATCCACAATGAATCCATCATCTCTAAGAAGATAGGTGCATGTAGTGACTCAAGTACAACCTATAAATATAGGGTACTCTAGTAATCTACCTCTTTTTCTCTATTCTTTGACATCCTATGAGATGTGAAGACATTTGTGATAATCTATGCCATCCCCTACTGCACCTACCTGTTGATAAATCTCCCTCTCGATCCTATACTAAGCAACCAACCTTTGAGCATTCACTAGGTCTACCCTCAACTGCATGACCTCATCTCTTGTTTACCTTACCCTTTGTGACCTCTCCTCCTATAGAGTCCTAAGGTAGTAGGATATCTCTTTCTTTATCTTCTATAATTATCATCAAACCTCCCTAATCTCTTCCTGGCTATCCCGAGCCCCTATCCCAACCCACTGCTCTATAGTCTCCACCTGGATACTATTGGAGTTGATGAGTAAATAACCCATAGCTCCCAAGAACACCTGCATGCAAACACCTGTCACAGAAAGAGAGAAGCAAGAAGCTAGAGAGGCCTGAATGCATGGATCCATGAAAGAGGAGACATTCTTGATGTGCAAAAACAAAAGTTGCAATTCAATAAAATGAATGTTTCTCAATAAGATTACAAGACAGATAAATCCTTATAAAGGAGATCAAAACCCTAAAAGGGTGAACAAACCTAGGTTGCATGATAATAATTAATAAAATAATTAATTATTGTATGTCTAAAGTTTAGCTTAAGTAGAAAGAGATAATAAATGACTTAATAATTAAATCAATATGATTTAATTAATAAGTAAACACTTTATTACTCTAACACCCCCCCTTAAGATGAACTTTGGGAGCAGCTAAAAACTTAGAAAGAACTACTAAAAGCAAATGGGTCTCGACACAAAAGGCCTGATTAGGTACCCAAGTACAAAAGAGAGTCTCTATAAAGTGTAGAAAAAGAGAAAACCACATGGGAAAAACTCTACTCCAAAAAGAGACAAAGACTCTACGAGAAGCAAGAAGCTAGAGAGGCCTGAATGCATGGATCCATGAAAGAGGAGACATTCTTGATGTGCAAAAACAAAAGTTGCTATTCAATAAAATGAATGTTTCTCAATAAGATTACAAGAGAGATAAATCCTTGTAAAGGAGATCAAAACCCTAAAAGGGTGAAAGAACCTAGGTTGCATGATAATAATTAATAAAACAATTAATTATTATATGTCTAAAGTTTAGCTTAAGTAGAAAGAGATAATAAGTGACTTAATAATTAAATCAATATGATTTAATTAATAAGTAAACACTTTATTACTCTAACACCCCCCCTTAAGATGAACTTTGGGAGCAACTAAAAACCTAGAAAGAACTACTGAAAGCAAATGGGTCTCGGCAATAAAAGGCCTGATTAGGTACCCAAGTACAAAAGAGAGTCTCTATAAAGCATAGAAATAGAGAAAACCACATGGGAAAAACTCTACTCCAAAAAGAGACAAAGACTAGCCTGAAGGGCTGAAGATGCCTCCAAAACTAGGGAATATTCCAAAAAATAGGAACAAGGATGAACACATAGAACATCATTGAAGCTAGAAGCTGCAAACTCTATCAAGAAGTAACTGATGATCTGAAGATCCTCCACTAAAATATGACTAGGTAGAGAAGACAATAATCTGCATGAGTTCCCTCAAATGACACTACTCGAATCAGGAGGCAAACAAAGACAAACAACCGAAGTTGAAGATACAAAATATTGTAATTTGTACAAGTGCTCTCAAATGACACTATTCAAATCAGGAGGCAAACAAAGGCAAACACCTAAAATCAAAAATACAGATGGCATAAAAACACCAAAAGTCTAAAGAGCTAATCAATCAAAGTTGGAAGAGTGCATCCAAAAATAGGAAATAAAAGAGTGTCCATATGGTAAATGATCCATCTCACCGGCATGCATAGGTACCCAGCCATTGCATCCGCCTAGTACATAGAATCAAATATTGAATACATAGCTCACACTATCGAGCCAAGGAAGTAGTAGAACCAATAGTAGAAACCCCCCATAATGGTGACAATGGAGTGATGAAAGGTACACTGAAAAGATCATCCAATATGAACTACATGATACTAGGAACATCAAAGGTGTAGAGAGAGTACAAACACAAATAGAGATGCCTGAGGCTAATGTCATTGGAGGAACACTCACGTGACAAAAATATATGGCAAACATTAAACCCCCCTAGCACTTTATAATGAAGTGCAATTACATAGAGCATGAACATATACAAAATCCCATACATGCAATAGAATGACACTTTATCTCAGTGTGTGTGCATAAAATAATGCTACAAAAGTGAAGTATACACTACTCAAAGAAGAAAGAAGGCTGCTGAAACAAAAGAACAACCTAAGATGAGTCATTCCTCAAAAGGAAAAGATTCCAGGACCTGAAACATCCAAGATATCTACCAGATTGCAAAAATGCAAGAAACTGAATAAAATATACTTGAAGAAGAATCTAGAAAAATGACTCACAATACTGGAAAGGTCTCAGAACAATCTTTCCAATGATATATTTTTTTTCCCAAAATGGAGTCTAGATGCACAAGATAGAGCTCTTGAAGTGCAAAACTGAACATCTAGCTTTGATAGTAAAACACGCCATCAAAAAAGGAAAATAATAAATTCAAACCTCAATATATGGATAGAGCTCGGAACCATATTTTTTACGATATCTCATTTTCCCAATTTTGACACTGTATGCTCAAGTTATGAGCAAAAAACCACAAGTTGTGTTGAAGAAAAGCAAAAAAGAAGCTCTGCCTTTGAACTCCTGGTACTAAAAATGGAGGACAAAAATCCAAAATCCAAAATGGTAGAAATATCCGCCTCTAAACAAGCTTCCCAACGATATCTGGTTTACCAAAAAACAATATCATATGCTCAAGTTATGAGCAAGAAACCAATAATATGCTGATGGGCCCAAAATAGGTGTTTGAAAGATGTTGACGTGTGCTGACATCAGTAGTCTACGAGCATAAATTTGATGGTCATATGGTCATCATGGAAAAAAACCAATAGCCCTCTTGGGTTGGAAAAATATGGCCCCTGGTTGCCACATGACCAGGGGCTAACAGAGGGGGGGCTGGTCCCCTGCATGTGACTGTGGCCCGAGAGTTGAGGTGTTGGCATCAAATGTGATTGCTAGGCATAACCGGTGGTCACCTCGGTGACCACCGCAGTCACTGGCGGTGATGCCAACGGTCACCTCAGTTGTAGTCACTGGTGGTGTCACCGCCATGGGCCATCGCTGTGATGGAACCCAGGAGGTGTCCTGGTGGTGCTAAAAAAAACCTTTTTTTTCATTTATTTTTTTGAATCATCGTACTGTTACATTGATTTGTGTGCCAAGGTCGTATGACCTAGTATGCAAATTTTTTTCCCCTTGGAATGCAATGTCACCCAAATTGGACATGCCTTATATGGAAATGGGGGTTCTTGGCCATTGCAAGCTTAACGATGAGGTCCGTTTGAGCCAAAAATGCTCCAAAAACCTAGTGACTGCCTCAAGATTTGTGTCGAGGTCGGTTGCAAAAAAGTTTTGCCATAGATTCCAACTATGTCCAAATTGGACAAACTTTATATGGATCTAGGTATTCGTGGACACTCTAAATGCAATCGTGAGGTCCATTTGAAGCCAAGATGACTAGAAAGAGAGGCCCCTTAGATTCAATAGAAAAACCCTCTAAAATGCAGATCTGACAAACACGACCGAATATCTCAGGAAGAGGATAGGGGAAAATAGATTTGAAGCTCTTGTACAATATTGGAGTTGATGAGTAAACAACCCACAACTCCCAAGAACACCTACATGCAAACACCTGTCACAGAAAGAGAGAGAGAAGCAAGAAGCTAGAGAGGCCTAAACACATGGATCCATGAAAGAGGAGACATTCTTGATGTGCAAAAATAAAAGTTGCAATTCAATAAAATGAATGTTTCTCAATAAGACTACATGAGAGATCAATCTTTATAAAGGAGATCAAAACCCTAAAAGGGTGAACAAACCTAGGTTGCATGATAATAATTAATAAAGTTATTAATTATTATATGTCTAAAGTTTAGCTTAAATAGAAAGAGATAATAAGTGACTTAATAATTAAATCAATATGATTTAATTAATATGTAAACACTTTATTACTCTAACATATACTCCCTACCTCCTCTACCCTATGGACTTGAGATATCTTTGTAGTCCCTATGCCAAACCTTATGGTTCAACCCTCTCATTCTATGTGGTGGCTAAGGCTACCTCCATATTGGCTACCCATGATCTCTTTTTCTCCACCAATCCCTATAGTTGAGTCACCTCTACATGAAGGCTATCTCTCTCCCTTATAACAATATCTCTCTCAAGCTCCAGAGTAGATGCTTGTGCCCTTCTCTCCTCCCTCTCCTTTTTGATCAATCACAATGTGTCTTGCAATCTATCATACTCCCTCTTAGAGACTGTGTATATTAGTGCCTATACCTATGGCAGTTGTCCCTATACATGTAATCTTGTATTTTATCCCTATGGATCTTGTACCTATGCTCCACCAGCCTAAACATGTTCTTATGGTCATGCAAGTTCCCTTTGTCTCCACTCTCATGGTGCTATCTATTGTTGTACCTTGGCCTTCCCTACTACTACAACTTCATCTTCCCCATCTCCTCTATCACCACCATCATCGTCATCTCATCCCTCCTCTCTAAAACTCATGTCATCATCAGAATTCTTGTCATATGCTATATGCACTGGATTTGTAAGCCATACTGGTCTATGTAATTCCCACCATACTGCATAGGTGGGTGTCACTCCCAGTCTCCCAATCTATAGCTCTAGGGCTATCTTGATCTAACTAGAGCATATTGATAAAATATTTGCATACCTATCCCATACACCTATCTCCCTCATCACATAAAGGTACAACAACCCCTCTCCTACCATATCCTATGTAGCCCCAAACTATCACATCACTCGAGTAGGTCTATATCTCTCATTTTGGTGGATGGTCCTTCCCATAAAACAAAAATCAGACTAAGAAAAAGTAAGATGATATACATCCTCACTGCCATCCTCATCCTCTCCTCCCTAGGCCTCACAATCCCTATATGGTGTCCATGTGAACACTTGAATCTCATCGATAATCCACCTCTAGAACCCTGTGGCTCCCACTAATCAATAAGAAATAGGTGGCCTGTATCAACAAGAATATGGTTCATCCCTCTTTTGTTCTTGTATTCTTAGTGGTTGCATAACTACAATGTTCTCCTAGGCCCAAACCGATAAAAGTGTCACACTTGTTCCTAGGTTCATGTATGCTTGATATGCACACATGTGCAAATCATGGTATAATTGACCTTGGATAGTATATCCCCAATAGAATATGGTGCTCATATCTATCATTAGGAATAATGTGCTAGCCTATCCCATAGAAAACCCATGTGTCGAGAGGTCTAGTAACATGAGACCTCTTATCAACCTTGTGAGATATTAAGCCAATCATGGTAATCTCCTATCCACCTCCAATATCCATGGAATTTGTGCATGGCTTGTTGGGATCCTCCTCATCAGATGCTTAAATGCTAGTTTCATGTAGTACTTGATGTCCTCTAGCTTGTACTTGGGAATCACCCCTCTCATAGGGACTCAATATATCCTCAATACATCCAAGAATGTGATGGTAGCCTCCTTGATTAGAAGGTGAAATGATGATGTGTCTCTATGCCATCACTCTACCAAGGACTGCATCATCCAATTGTGCACCCATAGCCTATTCCACTGGTGGACATGATCAAATGCACAAAAATCACTAGCCCCCACTCCTCTATCGGCTTCTCACGTAACTCCATCATCACGAGCTAGTGCTCTTGGAACCTGAGTGATGGAAATTTAGCCTTCATCCATGCAACATTGTGTTAGTTATCCTTTATTTAACCCAACCTATCATGTTTCCAACCCAACTAGGCATCATATCCCCAATCTAGTGATGGAATATGGATGAAGTGACTGAGAGGGGGGGTGAATCAGTCAACCATAAATCACTTCACAATTAATTCTTTCCAGATCCCTTAGGATATCTTAACAATGTTATCTGTATTAGCACTCGGTAAATAGATTGCAGTAATTTTGAAGATGCAAAAAGTATTAGCAAAATTATCTTTTAGATATTCATCAGCACTGGTGTATGATTAAGATAGCAATTAAGAACACAAGAGACACAAGATTTAACGTGGAAACCCAATATGGGAAAAACCACCAATGTATCTAGATACTGATTTTCACTTTTCTGAAGTGATGCCCGGTTAGAAGCCAACCCAGTAAAAGGTTACAAAACACACTGTTAGGTGTGACCTTGTTAGAGGATTTAAAAACACCCTGCTAGGAGTGGCCTGGTAAGAGGTCTTGAAAACAATTCAATGGAACTGTCACCTTGTTAGAGGATTTACAATATGGTTGTTAAATGAACTCGGTTAAGAGATTTAGAATTCACTGTTACAATGATAAGAAGGTAACAATGAAAAATGACCTGTATAATAATGCAACTGTCTTGCTGATTACAGATCTCTATTCTGCATAAGTCTGATCCTTTCTGATCGAATAAATCTATGCTGCACCTCAAGGATATCTGAACATCCTTCACAAATTCGCACACACCTTTCCTGCTTTTCTTCTGTAAATCTTCTGCTATATTTCTTGTTTATTTTTCACATTTGACCTTTTATTTATATAATTTTAGATTTGTCAAATTGACATTATTTAGTATAACAGTCAGCTGAATTAAGCAAACTCTATTTGCAAAAATCCTTCAAGGGATGACAGTGCTCGGTGACCATAACTTTCTATAATCTTTCGGAGACCGAGGGAACTTGGTAAACACCGACAATCCTTTACCTTCGATAACCGACTGAACTCGGTAAACACTAACTTTTCTTTGACAACCGACTGAACTCGGTAAACACTAACTTTTCTTTGACAACCGACTGAACTCGGTAAATACTAACTTTTCTTCGACAATCGACTGAACTCGGTAAATACTAAATTTCCTTTGGTAATCGAGTGGACTTGGTAGACACTGATTTTCTTTGATAACCGAGTGGACTCGATAAGCACTAATATTCCTGTCTGGCAGACCGACTGAGCTCGGTAGTAACTGATTGCTACGAACTATGACATTGTGTGACATCAAAGACAATACATAATTGAGTAGCAATTTCCTTCAGATAATTGTTTCCAACAATCTCCCTCTTTGGCATTGATGGCAACACAATATGTCATAGCATAAGAAATTTGAAAGAGTTAGCTCGGTTCAGATTCAAATCTCCCTCTGTCAGCAAACTTCCTTTATCCTGAAAATTCTTCCTTCTGACTATTGAAAATTTCTTGAAGTAATAGCAAGTAATAGCAAAGACATAGCAAACACTCCCTCTTTGACAACACATGCCAAAGACAATTCACATATTACTGGTGAAAATTAATGTACCTCAAGTACTGATTCATATGCAATGATTCCTTGAATATGCTGCATCAACTGGTTGATTTTCAATTATTTTCTGGTTGATGCATCACTAAAACTATATTTAGTGAGCCTCGGATAGGGGAATGACCCCTAACTTACCTCTTAGATACACAAATGCATCCTTAGGTAATGGTTTGGTAAAAATGTCTACAATCTGTTCTTTTGTATGAATATATTCTAATCTGATTTCCTTGTCCTGCACCAATTCTCTGACAAAGTGATATTTAATAGCAATGTGCTTAGTTTTGGAATGCATCACTGGATTCTTCAAAATATTTATTGCACTAGTATTGTCACAAAATATAACAACTGGTTCTTTGATTTCAACCTTCATACCTTCTAATAACTATTTAAACCAAACAATATTTGAACAATTTACTGCAGCAGCAACATATTCTGCTTCAGCTGTGGATTGAGATGTGCAATCCTACTTTTTACTAGTCCAGGATACCAGTCTTTTTCCAAGAAAAAATGCTTCACCACTTGTGCTTTTTCTGTCATCAATGTTTCCTACCCAATCAGCATCAGTAAACACTTTCAAGTCTAGATTGCCTCCAAATTTATACCACAAACCATATTCTTCAGTTCCTCTTAAGTATCTTAAGATTCTTTTGATTGCCATCATGTGATTTTCCTTAGGTTTTGCTGAGAATCTAGCTACTATACCAACTGCTAAGGCAATATCAGGTCTTGTATGTACTACATACTGCAATTTTCCAATCATAGATTAGTATAGGGTCTGATCAACTTCTTTTGAATCATCATTTTTGGTAAGTTTCAGTCCAGTACACATGGGTGTACCAACTGGTTTTGAATCTTCCATACCAAACTTCTTAAGTATTTCCTTAATGTATTTAGATTGAGTAATGTATATACCATTCTTGCTTTGCTGAATTTGAAGACCAACAAAGAATTTTATTAAACCAAACATAGACATTTCAAATTCTTTGTTCATTTGCTCTGAAAATTCTTTGCACTGATCCTCATTTCCTGTAAATATAGTATCATCTACAAATATTTCTGCCGATACAATTTTGTCATCCGGTCCTTCTTTAATATACAGATTGCTGTTATCATTGGCTCTTTTGAAATTAATCTGAATCAAATAGTTATGGAGTCTTTCATACCATGCTCTAGGAGCTTGTTTCAGACCATACAATGCTTTGTGTAACCTGCAGACCATGTCCTTTTTATCTGGATCAACAAAACCTTCAGGTTGTTCAATGTAGACTTCTTCATCAAGAATTCCATTGAGAAATGCAGATTTTATATCCATCTGATATACCTTAAATCCTTTGTGTGCTGCATAAGCAAGTAGAGTTCTTACACCTTCTAATCTTGCAACAGGAGCGAAAGTTTCTCCATAATCTATACCTTCTTCTTGAGAATAACCTTTACATACCAATCTAGCTTTGTTTCTAGATACTTGACCATCTTCATTTAGCTTATTCCTGAATACCCATTTTGTTCCAATTACATTCTTATCTTTAGGTCTAGGTACAAGAGTCCAAGTTTTGTTCTTTTGTATTTGTTCTAATTCTTCATTCATTGCTTCAATCCAACTTTCATTTTCCAATGCATCTTTGATATTTCTAGGTTCAAAATCAGTAAGCAGACATGTACCTTTTAGCTTGCTTCTTGTCATAGTACCATCTAATTTGTTTCCAATGATTTGATCCGGTGTATGATGTCTTCTGACATATTTGGCTAGTATAGGTTCCTTGCTTTTTGAATGATTCCTGCTGTTGTCTTCTAGGATCTCTTCTTCAGGTTGCTCGGGCTTGGTAGATATTTGCTCGGTAACTTCAGGCTGAGACTCGATCTGAATTTCTTCCTGTGACTCGGTTTGAACTTCTTCCTCTGACTCGGTAACTATGCTCGGCTCGGTAGATATAGTTTCCTTATTGATAGTTGTGTCTGCCAATGTTTCAGGTTCAATGTAAATGAATCTTCTGTAGTTCTCAGGTTCCCTTTTGCTTTCTTCTTCAGTCTTTTCTGCAAACTCATCAAATTTTACATGTATACTTTCTATGACTTTGTGAGTAGATAAGTTCAGACATTTGTATGCCTTGCTTTTGCTAGAATATCCTAGGAATATTCCTTCATCACTTTTCACATCAAATTTATTTCTTCTAGATTCTTTTAAGATATAACACTTGCTACCAAATATTTTCATGTAACTTACATTGGGTTTATAGCCATACCATAATTCATAAGGAGTTTTGAATGTGTCTTTCTTCAATTGTACTCGGTTCAAGGTATGAACTGCAGTGCTGATATCTTCCTTCCAGTACTTTATAGCGATGTTCTTTTCTATCATTAGAGTCCTTGCACAATCCATAATAGATCTGTTTCTTCTTTCTACTATTCCATTCTGCTCAGGAGTTCTAGGAGCTGATACCTGTCTTTTGATTCCTCTTTCAATGCAAAAGTTGTTAAAATCATGGGAGATGAATTCACCACCTCTGTCTGATCTTAAGCATTTCAATCTTTTCCCTGTTTCCTTTTCCACTCTTGCTAAGTACCATTTGAACTTTTCAAATGCTTCTGATTTCTCTCTTAAATACATAACAGTCATCATTCTAGAATAATCATCAACGAAAAGAATAAAGAATTTATCTCCAGTATAGCTTTGTATTCCAATAGGTCCACATAAATCAGTATGCACAATTTCCAAAATTTCTTTAGACTGATAGTTCTTGCTCTTGAAACTAGTTTTACTCATTTTGCCAATCTGACAATTCTTACATAGACCAGTGTCAGGTTTCTTCAAAGTAGGAATGCCTCTAACCTTCTTGAATTTGCTTATTTTTATCATGTTATCAAAATTCACATGACATAACCTTTTGTGCCATAGCCAACTTTCTTCTATTTGAGCAATAAAGCATGAATATTCACTGAGATCAAGATAAAATAAGTTACCTTTTGTTTGTTTGCCTGATCCAATGAGTTTTCCTTTTCCATCCAGCAGTCTTGCTTGACCATTCATGAATTCAACCTTGAAACCAGTGTTGATTAGCTGTGCTACACTTAGAAGATTATGTTTTAGTCCTTCAACCCAATAAGCATTGTCACATATGAGTTCTTTGGTTAATGAGATTCTTCCTTTTCCTTTTATACAACATGGTTCATTGTTTCCAAGTCTTACATTACCACTATCACAGTCTTCTAGATATTCAAATTTTGTCTTGTCACCAGTCATGTGGTGTGAACATCCGCTGTCTATTATCCATATATCATCTTTGCTTATATGAGAAATAAGTGCCATCTTATCTTCATCATCATTAGATTCATCTTTTATAGCAATAAAGACAATTTCTTCTTCACTATCATCAGAATCTTTAGCCATAAAACATGTTTTCTTACCTTTATCCTTGTATGATTTGAAATTCTTTTTGCCATAGTACTTGTGACTTCTCTTCTCTTCCTTGACTTGCTTGTTTGGGCACCTAGCTGCAATATGTCCAATTTCTTCACATGAAAAATAGATTAAAGGAGTTTTACCTTTATATTTACCTTTCCCTCTAGAGTAATTCTTTGCAAGTAATGCTTCTACAATTTCAAGATCACTATCAGAACTTTCTTCTGATACTTCTTCACTTTCTGACTGAACTTCTTTAATTTTCTTGTTCTTCTTTGGTGAAACCTTGGCCTCAAATGCTGATTCAATATTTTTGGAACTAGGAACATAGTTGTCATAGTTGTCTAATTCAAAAGCTGTCAATCTTCCAACTAAAGCATCCAAAGTTATATTGTGGTTTGTTTCACATCTTCTTTCTTGAATAGCTGATACTCTTATTGCATAGATAGGGAGTAATGTTCTGAGTACCTTACTTATAACAGTTTCATCTGAGATTGTTCCTCCAGAAGCTCTAATTGCACTTACACTTGCTTTGATTCTTTCAACATATTTTGCAATGTTTTCATCTTCCTTCATATTCATCTTGTCAAACTATCCTCTTAGGCTTTCTGCTTTGGCTCTTTTCACATTTGCATCACCACCATATATTTTCTTCAGTGCCATCCACATTTCATATGCAGTAGTGCAGTCTTTAATATCATCAAATTCTTCATAGCTGAGAGTAGATGCAATGTCTATCATCATGGTGTTGTGAGTCTTTTTATCTGCAATGTCTTCAACAGTTAATGCGCCATTAGGAATTGTGTATTCTTCATCAATGTATTTGCATCCTGAATCACCAATGGAAGCCAGATGAAGTCGCATGAGACCTTGCCATGCTGAAAAGTTATCTCTGTTGAGCTTTGGAATTTCCCTCTTGTAAGACATCCTGATCTTTAGCTTAGGTCCTTGAAACCCTTCCTGCAAGCACCAAAAGCTCTGATACCAATTGATGGAATATGGATGAAGTGACTAAGAGGGGGGGTGAATCAGTCAACCATAAATCACTTCACAATTAATTCTTTCCAGATCCCTTAGGATATCTTAACAATGTTATCTGTATTAGCACTCGGTAAATAGATTGCAGTAATTTTGAAGATGCAGAAAGTATTAGCAAAATTATCTTTTAGATATTCATCAGCACTGGTGTATGATTAAGATAGCAATTAAGAACACAAGAGACACAAGATTTAACGTGGAAACCCAATATGGGAAAAACCACCAATGTATCTAGATACTGATTTTCACTTTTCTGAAGTGATGCCCGGTTAGAAGCCAACCTGGTAAAAGGTTACAAAACACACTGTTAGGTATGACCTTGTTAGAGGATTTAAAAACACCCTGCTAAGAGTGGCTTGGTAAGAGGTCTTGAAAACAATTCAATGGAACTGTCACCTTGTTAGAGGATTTACAATATGGTTGTTAAACGAACTCGGTTAAGAGATTTAGAATTCACTGTTACAATGATAAGAAGGTAACAATGAAAAATGACCTGTATAATAATGCAACTGTCTTGCTGATTACAGATCTCTATTCTGCATAAGTCTGATCCTTTCTGATCGAATAAATCTATGCTGCACCTCAAGGATATCTGAACATCCTTCACAAATTCGCACACACCTTTCCTGCTTTTCTTCTGTAAATCTTCTGCTATATTTCTTGTTTATTTTTCACATTTGACCTTTTATTTATATGATTTTAGATTTGTCAAATTAACATTATTTAGTATAACAGTCGGCTGAATTAAGCAAACTCTATTTGCAAAAATCCTTCAAGGGCCGACAGTGCTCGGTGACCATAACTTTCTATAATCTTTCGGAGACCGAGGGAACTCGGTAAACACCGACAATCCTTTACCTTCGATAACCGACCGAACTCGGTAAACACTAACTTTTCTTCGACAACCGACTGAACTCGGTAAACACTAACTTTTCTTTGACAACCGACTGAACTCGGTAAATACTAACTTGTCTTCAACAACTGACTGAACTCGGTAAATACTAAATTTCCTTTGGTAACCGAGTGGACTCGGTAGACACTGATTTTCTTTGATAACCGAGTGGACTCGGTAAGCACTAATATTCCTGTCTGGCAGACCGACTGAGCTCGGTAGTAACTGATTGCTGCAGACTATGACATTGTGTGACATCAAAGACAATACATAATTGAGTAGCAATTTCCTTCAGACAATTGTTTCCAACATCTAGTCTACCCTATCCCCCAAGTGTTTATAAATAGTTATTGATCTCATCGCCACCCTTTTTCCTCGCCCTTGGCTTTCCCAAATGAAAACATCAATCGAGATGTGTATATACCAGTTTGTGAAAATTCCAATCAGGCATAACCCTCTAATCCTAGACCCTTGGCAAAAATGTTGATCCCCTAATCGGCGTATCTTCCTTCTTATCTAACCCCCCAACCTGTGTCTACGGAGGCACCAATTGAAGGATCAACATCTACACAAATTTCAATCCCACAATCAATATTTTCACCTCACTAGGGTTTATACCCCTAAAACCTAACTATAAAAGCAATTGATGTGTAATAAATCAAATCAATAGAAAGTACAAAGTAAAGTTTAGGCACTCACTAGAGGGTCATACTTTGTCAACCACTAATGTGCCTGCACTTGCTCCCCCAACTGATCCTTTTGTCTTATCTCCACCATCCCTTTCACTCACAACTCTCTTTTTTTGACGTATGTGTATTGAAAATGACTTCTTGTAGGCCCCTCTGGGCCTACTTATAGCCCTCCTATGGCCCACCATTTCTCCTTGAATGCCAATTTTGTTGCCATTTTCTCCCACCACCCTCTTAGTCATGCCGTGGACAAGGCTTTTGAGGATCCTGTTATCTATTTTGAAAGGCTCAAATCAATCAAACGTTAAGAGTTTAATCTAGCATACAATCAAAACAAAAACAAGGAAACTCTAAGCTAAGCCACCTCAGATTGAGCTAAAAATAGGTGCACCCAAGCACTGTTTGATTTGCTCTGATAAGAGGGATGTGGGTGTGCTCTCTAAGCACTTGGAGCATACTCTAATGCATTCTAAGATGGTTTGAGACTCATTAAAACCTCAAAAAATGGCACAATAATGGGTAGAACACCCAAGATTGCCCCTAAGGCCTCAAGAACTCAAACTATGATGCTTAAATGGAGATTCAATGCAAGTGTGATTATGCTAAGATTGATTTTAGACCAAATAGAGATGTGATATGATGCTATGCTATGCAAAACAACAATAAAAACTATGTTAGTCCATTATTACTAAGCTATGATGAGCTAAAATGCTTGAAAGTAAACTAAATTAGAATGATTTGTGCTAATAAAAGGGCATGATAACAATGCATGAGAATGAAAGCTAAGCTAATGGATTTGCTCTTGAAAGGAGGGGTATTTATAGGATTTGGGAAGGAAGAATGAGTGGCTAGGATTGAAATCCCTAAGAGAGGCCAAGATTCATTCAAAGGGGAGCACATGGATTGTGCTAGTTCAGGGCCACCTCCTTGTGACAAGTGTCACAAGGGCATTGGGTTGAAAGATGGGAGGAATGTGCACAATTTGAGAAATGTGCCTAAGGTCAAAGGGTGTAAGAAAGGGGTGAGGGGCTTCTTAAATGCACCATAAATGCATGTAAGAGGGATAAGGAGGCCTTAAATGCCTTCAATGCATGTAAGAGAAGCCTCTAGAAGTTTGTTGACTTTGGGTCAAGCTTAGAAGTTGGCTAACCTTGTTTAGGGAATGTGACAAGGTTAGGGGGAGGATTAGGATTAGGATTAGGGGATTTTAGGATTAGGATGGGTGAAGAGGTTGGGTTGAGAAGTTTCTAGAAGAGTCTAGAGTTTTCTTAGGTTTTATGGAATAAATGTTTATTCATTCCAAAGGCTTTTGGTTTTGGGAATATTTATTAAAATATATTTAATAAATATGAAAATTAAATATTTAATCTTAATTAAATATTTTGAGTTGAGATTAGGGTTAGAAAGGATGGGTTTAGCCTTTTAATCGAAATTAAGGAGGGATTAGAAGATTCTGGAAGAGGTTAGTGGTCTAAAGGAAATTAGCCAAGTTTTGTGCAAAAAATAAATTAATTATTTATTTTGAGATTTTTGGTCAATTTATTAATTAAAATAATTAATAAATAAGGAGATAATGTTTAAATAAGATTTAAACATTTTTGGGAGGGATTCCTTAATTAAATGTTTTTAATTAAGATAAAGGGATTTAATGACATAAAAATAAATAAATAAATTAAATAATTAATTAATTAATAAATGATGATGTCATCAGGGATTTTTCAGAAAATAAAAATACTTTATTTTCTAAAGGATTTTTAGGTGTCTACACATGCAAATTCCTTCTTTCTTCTATTTCCTCATCTCCTTCTTCATTTTTGCCTTTTTTCAAGAAAATTCCCCAAAATTAATTTTTGGCATTATTTCCTCAAGGGGGCACACCCTTTCACTATCATCGCTCTGGCACGAATCTCAAGCCTTCATTTTCCCCTAGGCCATCTTATTTTAATTTCTTTTACGTGATACCATTTCAGACATCACATCAAAGAGGGACAAAATGTAGACAATTAAAAATGTCCCTTCCAATTCTATATTATTTAAACCTAATTTAATTAATTAAATCTTGTTTAATTAATCTACCTTAATATGTAATTAATTTTAAGTAGATTAATATGTAATTAATTTTAATTAGTTGATTATATTATCCCCTTTTCTTCTATATAATTAATTAACCCTGTTTAATTAATTATATTCACTTTCTTCTAATCCTCAATGTATTTAGTTTTAAATTATATACATTTAACCCCCTTTCTATACTTTTATTTAAATAATCTCATTATTTATATATTCCCTCTATCTCTTAATCCTTGATTTAATTAATTAAACCTTAACCTAGCCTAAACTCCTAACCTACATCCATCACCATCATCTCTAAACCTACCTCTTTCATTAATCCCAGATTAGTCAAGCTAATATTGTGATTCCTACAATAATTAGCTTTCTAATGTTTCTCACACCCTTCAAAAGGTGGCTAAACACCTTCCTTAAATAACCACCTACATTCTTACATGAATGTTCCCTCTTTCTTCTTTAGGATTTGCTCCAATGTGTGTGAGACATCTTGAGCTACCCTCACTCTTCCACTTTGTCTCTCCCATTTAATGATCTGTCACTTTCAAAGGTTGCTCTCACACATGCGAGAAAATCATCCCTCTTACATGACCGACCACTTTACTTGTGTGGTATCCACATGGTTTCCACTTGTCATCCACCTCATTGATCCTTTGAATCTTATCCCTTCATTCCTTTTTGAAGCTCAATGGTTGATTTCCCTCCAAATCCTATAAATAGGATCCTCTCCTTGAGCATTTCATCACTTAAATTTTCATATTGTTATCATGCTAATTTTTCTTTAGAATTCATTCTTGTTTGTATAGTTATTTTTTTGAATTCATCTTAGAACTTAGAAGATCATTTAAGCATTTGTAGTATAATCTTATCTTGTTTATGATCTCATTCTTGATGGTTTAGAATTGTTATTTTTATCTTAGTTTGAATATCCATCATCCTTCACTAGTTTTGTAGCATCTCCAATGCACTTGATTCATTATTTCTCCATCTTGTTGCATATTTAGAGCTCTATTTCATCTATAGTGAGTGTGGCAATCATTTGGGGAATAATAGTTGTGTTTAGAGAGAATATGTGCATTCATCCATCAAAGAGAAAGTCAATGGAATGAGGGTGCTTCCATTCAAGATCAATTAGAGGTATGTACTAATATTTATTTGTTAGATGCTTTGTTTAACTTGTTTTACCTTGTTTGTATTTGACTAACTTGCTAGATTTTTACCTATACAATAAACTACTCTCTACCCTCAAATCGACAATCTCTATATCCTATATATGTCCTCAAAGGTCAATGTACACTCTCCCATCAAAAATTGGAAAGATGAGGTCTCAGAGTGCCACCTCTTGCACAAAGTAGTAATCAAACCTTCATTTTCCCTGATCTAGGGCATCAAAGTAACATGGAGGAGTCCCATCCCATAAAGTTGATATTGCTCCTCTTGGGTCAGCCTATGTCTATACACAAGGGTATTAAGATGATTCTCTAGAGTGATCACCATTGAATCTCATATCTAAAGGTCAAATACAAATTCAAAATCATTCAAAATACACACAAAGGACATAAGAGTGCATGCATACTAAAGTGAAATCATGACATGTAAAAAAAACATAATTAATCAGGCACATCTCACAAATCAAACACTTGCGTACAATACATATATTACATGCAACTTATCTACTTTTCAAGTTTTAACATGCATTTGTGTATAATGTGCCTAACACATGTGGCTCATTTAACAAAAATAACATTATGTCTATATGGATAAAGAAAATGCACTTGCATATCATATATCAGGCAATTGTGTAGCATAAAGTGCGAGTGTGTCACTTTAGAAATGGATGAATATCAATTAAATAAAATAAATTAAGTGGTTGTGTTGCATCCACCATGATTGCAATGAATGTGACCTACTTATGCGGCTTGACTAGGAGTGTAGCTATGACCTACTATCATAAAAACACACAAAAAAAAGAAAATAAATGTGTTAAAACATGAATATGTACCGATGGTGGTAAGCCAACTACTCTTTGTTAGGTCTTAAACCGAGCACTGATGTGAACTCCATCCTCATAGCCCGCCATAGCTCTCCAAACTCACTCTAAGACCTCCTTCTTTTTCACTTCAAAGCTTGTGAGTGCAAATGGCCCTTGAAAATGACCCTTTTGGCCTATTTGTACCCATTTTATCCATCCTTTATGGACGTGTATCCATCCAATTTGAACTGTTTGTGTAGCCTTTTGACTTTTACAACCCATAACATTTTCTCGGTACCTCCATTTTCTGAACTGTCAGTTGTGGTGCGATTCTAGTCACTTTGTTAACAATTTGATCCCTTCATTATATTTTTTGTTCAATTTTTTGAGGGGGTGCCATATTTCCTAATCACTACCAGTTTTCTACTAGGGCATATTAGGATATAATTTTTATTAATTATTTTATGAAACAACACTTGAAAATGCATCATCTCAAAGTGGGGCAAAATGTAGACACCTAAAATTGACCTGTTATTTATGCGCGACAATTTCACTAATACTCTTCTTAATTGATTAAATAGTGATAATTATTTAATTGATTAGTATCATTCTACTATATTCAAAATTTAAATTCATAATTTCTCCTCAATTTCATAATTAAGTAATTTTAATCAATTATTAAATTATTAAATATCTAACTAATTTTTATTAAATTAAATTCTTCTATAGCTTAATTAAATAATAATAATTATTTAATTAATCCCTTATGTCTTCACATTAATTAAATAATCTTATTACTTAATTAATATTGCCTCATTGTAATTATTACATTTATGTAATAATTACAATTAATTAATCTATTTCTCTTATTATTAAATAAATGACAATTTATTTAGCTTACTAATTCACTCTTTTCATAAATAAATAAATCTTATTTATTAATTTATATTCTACATGTGTAATTAAATGAATTTGTTAATTTATTCAATTCAAAATATTCTTCTAGTTTTGACTAACACTAAGTCTTAGGATAATTATTCAATCACCTTTTATGACTGTCTAATCACCTTTTTTGACTAATCAATCTATCTAGTTCTCTAACCAGTCTATCCAATCAACTGTCCAGTCAATTTTAGTTCACTCTCAATCAAAAGAGTTAACAAGTCAGTCTATCCACTTCTCTGATCAATCAATTGAGTTCAACTCCTCAATTAATTGAGTTTAACTCTTAAATAAAATTTACTCAATCCCCTCAATCATGGAAACTTGATTGAAATCCTAAATTCTTATAAAATGAGAGCTAATTCTCATAATTTGTAACCACATACTTTGAATTCTTATATTGTCCAAGTGAGAACAATCTGAGAGCCCATAGATTCCATTAAGAAAGAGAATAATAAAAGAGATAAATATGGTTTGCATATCATTTGTGTTTTAATTGATTTTATTTTCTATTGTTGTTTATGAATTTCCAATATCATATGATTTTTGTCTTGATGTTTAGGGATAGTAATTGCAACATTTAGATCTCGTGGTTTTCTAACTATGTCATTGTAGGTTCTAAATCTCAAATTTACCCCTCATCTACAATTATAATTATTTTTTCATACTTTTCATTCTTCTTGTAATTTTTGTGGCTTTCCTTCAATAAATACAAAACCTCCATGATCCTTTTTGGGGACATCAATATATAAATCATGCAATTCTTAATGTATGTTAGGAAAACCTTAAATTTTAAAGAAATTTCCTTAGAGATGAGGGCTCCAAAACTAATATAAGTATCTATAGTTACATGATAAATCTTCCCTCTTCAGTGTCAAACATATGGGTGCTTTGCCTCATTGCCTTTGCAAGTACCTCAACTTTTGGTATAACTGGCCTAATATCTCACATAAATGAAAATGTAGTTAGATGCATAATGTGATCAATTTCTAACATAATGTATGTTATGTTTTATATTTTCTCCTCAACAAAGAATACAAAATGTATGAAGAAGGTAATAATTTCATGGATATGTATCAAATACCTCACACCTATCAATAGAAAGACAAGTCACAACTATTATTGCACCAAGTAGTAATGAATGTGATTCTTAAAAATGTATTCTTCCCCATGAGATTGAATCCTTCCCTAATTTAATTATTCTTGGACCTAAAATATGTGTGTTTACTCTTCCTATTCAATGTCCTCCAATGAAATTTTCATTGGTATACTAGACTCTTTTGGTAAGCATGATTGAATCAATACAAAGAATAAAAATTGACCAAATCAATCTAGAACATAAAAACTTGATTCCTCCAATGAAACTACTTGATTATTTGTGTGATGAGTTATACAATAGACTCTATAGTCATATTTTTAGTCATGGGGTTAGAGGTTCCCTTAATTTGTAGTGAATGGAGCTTTCGTATTCTTCTCTTAGAGAATCTTTCTCCTTCTTCAAAGATACATTTTGATAGAAACAAGCAATTCTTTCCATAGACAAAAACTAGTAATTGATAGACAAGTCTTGTGACATGCATGAACTACCAAATATGACAATGGAATATGATCGATGATATTTAATGAAGATGTGAAAGAAACCACCATAATCAATGTTTAACCAGACATTGAAGTATTCCACAATAATTATATTCTGAATGATTTAAGTATAGAGGAGATGCAAATTACGATGAGTTTGATTAAATCATAAAAGATATAATAATATGGTTAAGGATAGATAAAAATCCATAGGGACAATTTAAAGGATAAGAAATCTAAATGTATACAAGAGTATATAATAGGTTATCTAGAAACCAGATACAAGGTACTATGTAAATTCTATAACCCTACCGAAGATGACAACTTGATAAAGAAATGAACCTGAAGTATGACATCCCACAACTTGGAAATTCTATTGCCCTTAGTCATTCCCTTCTCCTCCTAGTGGTGATTACCAAATGTCCTTCATAAATCCCCCCTTCTACGCTTGCAAATGCACAATTATCAACTATTAAATCACAAAGACCAACCCACTCCTCTCCCCTTGTAAATGTTTGAATTTTATCCACAAATAATTAATTGAATACTTATTAATTTCTCCCTCTGTATTCTCTTCTATTGCATTTTATAGGGGGTTTCCATTTGATCGGTTCTCCAACCTAGATGTGTCTCCCCACCACCAGTTCTCTTGAAACCATTTATTTAGTTTTTTCTCTAAATTGTAATGGGTGATTTTATGGCTCCATAATATATTCTAACCATCACCTTTCACATCTTAGTTTCCTTATTGTCATTTTTTTATGGTGATATAATAATGATTAACTTTCACCAATAAGAAAATCATGACTAGCTAAAAGAACTGCATTGCATCTTTAATTACTGAATTCTAAATTGTAATAATTTTTTTCTTAAATAATAACTATATAAAATCTCACTTCATAATCATTTGACTCTAGTACTAACATTGGATAAATACATTTCTTGGTCAACACCGCTTGTTACAAATTACATTCTTGAGTTAAGATTAACTATGATATACAAAGCAACACTTTAAATAATCCTACATGAGTGTCCTTTACATCAATGATAATGTGATGTTTATGAAAACACCCATCTATAAAGTGTTAATGAGAATTTGTTTATAATATGTTTACATCAAATGCACAAGAATATAATTACTTCGTTTCACATCCAAGGAAAGGTCCAAATGAAATTATATTCTTATCGAGATGGGGTTGGAGTGATATTACAAAGTACTATTATTAAAAATAGGAAGCTAGGAAAAACAAAGAGTGTAACAAGGTGGAATTTTTTCATACCATAATTCAAACCAATTCTTTTCAAAAAATTTATCTATAATCATGTATGAAAATAATTAGAAAGATATATGTTCTTCCAACAATCTTAAAGAAATCTTCTATAAAAGTAATAGCTAGATTGTTGCTCATAACATCACTAATTTTTTTCTTCCTTGATGTACATAGATTGATTCAAAATAATTGCCACACCTTAATGTCCACGACTTATTAAAATAGTTACATACAAAAGGTTAGTACCATGTATATCCTCGCACATGCATATATATTTCAAATACAACAATTACCATAATAATTCACAAGAATATATTTATATTGCATTCATAAGTATCATAGTTTTTATCAAAAAAGACATTGATATAATAGGTGAATCTATCAACGTGACTTAGCAAAAAGATGTAAAAGCACGTAGTCCATAGGTTTAAACAAAAAAAATTTCTAACCCAACCTAAAAGTATGTAATAAAAGAGACATAACCCAACATTAAAGTATGTAATAAAAGAGACATAAATGGGGCTTATAACCCACGTTACGTGAAAATTAGGGAGAATTTACACACACAATGAAAGATGGGTCCCAACTACTAATCTATGTTTACTACCCATGTATAAATGCATTGCAATCTCTCACAAATGGAGGTGAGAAAACCCAGTGGGAAAAAAAATCCTTGCCGAAATAGAGATGGAGATACAAAAGAATGATCAAAGAATAATGAGAAGGAAGAAACCCCATGTGAGTAAAAATTCCCCCCCCCCCCCCCCCCCCCCCAACTAAGAGAGAAGAAGAGAGACCAAGTAGCCCCCTTCAATGTAAAATATGCACCAATAATAGATGCTCCAAATTGGATGTAGAAAATGCTCCTCAATTTTTGAATAACATTCCTTTGCTTAGGAAGAAACAAAACCAAATCTATATGAATAAAGTCTCCTCAACCCTAAAATAAATATGATATAAGAAATCTCAAAATTTATGGAGTCTTGCTCAAGTGTCCCCACATCAATGTTGAAATTTGTCACTTCAAATTAGGCATACTAGGCCACATTGCTAAAAATCATAATCTAGGATCTAGTGAAAATGAATGTAGAAAAATATCCAAAGACTCAAGTGTCTCCTATGAAGATAAATATACCTTCAAATATTGGTCTAAAGTATCCACACTCATCTCAAATTATGAAGAATAATCATGTAGATAATGAAGAAGAGGGTCAATGTGTCCCTCAATACAATTGAAGAAACATCATCTTCATCAAAGACAAGATTAATATCATTGATGGTGTTTCCCAAATATATAAGATGGGACTCCCCAAAAAAACCCGCAATATATATGAAGTAGTCATCCCAAGAAAATATGTTTGTAAGACAATGCATATTGTGTTGCACTATATAAAAAGAAGATAAAAATGTAGCAAAATAACCACAATTAGAAGTGATATTAGATGTGAGGAGATGGAATGTAAGAATAAATAACATAATCGCATGTGAGAATACACAAGTTCAAGTAGCCAAAGTTCTCGAGATCAAATCCATAAGTTAGAAGTTTGATCAACATATGAAGAACTAAAACCATCAATAGGAACAAAGTATGGAAAGGGTAAAAATGAGCTGAATTATAGACCACCTTAGTAGCAATAGTATCTCCACTTTCTAGGTCTTTAAGGATAATTGAATCAAGAGTGAACTCCTAGTATTCTTTGTTGCACCATGAGTGATTTAATATATGGAAAGAAGATTATTGGTCAATTATGGTACACATAACACATCATTGAAGTTTTCATCCCCTGTATCAATAGATCCTTTCCCAATCTTATTCATATATGTATGATTTCCCATCAAAATTGGTGGCATGTTGCAAGTCTCAAATGAAGTTAACATAGATTGCAAAGACACCATATGATGAGAAGCCCCTGAATCTAGAAGTTATTTCCTTTAATCATGACATGTAGTAGCACAAAGATCTTTTCCTTTATTAATTATCTGTGTACCATCATAAAAAGTTAGCACTCATGATTATATGCTTTGTTAAGACCTATTAGACCCCATTTTGGTGATTTCAAGATTTTGATGTCCATTATGCTTGATCCTCAAAATATGATTCCTCTTTTCCCACACCTTCTCACCTATCCCAAAATCCCATTTAATTTTTGGCCCATTCTTCATGGGACATGTTTCCAATGACATCATTTCCTTGGGGTTTGGGCCCAAATTTTACCAAAAGCCTGATGTTGGGGTATTATGGGTGATTTGATTTTGTGGTTGGCATGGACCAATTTTGAATCCTGAAATGTTGGAGATAGTATAAAAGAACCTCATATATCCTCTTTTTTGTGTGTCCATTATTCATTATCAAGTGCGAGCATTTACTATCAAGGTTTTCAAGCAATCAAGAGCAATTATATTCAATATTTGAAACCAAGCATCCAAGATCAAGATCTTCAAGTCTAAAATTATTCAAAGATCATTCAAGTCAAAGGAAATATTCTCTAGTTGAAGAAATCTTCTCTCCCATGATGTAAAAGTATATGAATTCTTAATCAATCAAGAAGATCCATTCTTCCATCCACCTCTCTCCTTCTTTACAAATGGTTATCAAATATATCTACAATAAAGATCTAGGAGTGGCATTCATAGATATATGCATTTGTGAGGGAATCCTTGATTATAAATCATATTCAAAGGTTAAATATTTTGATTTCAAGTACATTCAATCATCGTCACATGTATGATCAATTTCTACATCTGTCTATGAGGGTTTATGCAGGGTGAATCAATCATTTACTTTTTTACATACTTTCCTTTATGTAATTTCATTTCATTTTTAAGGTAGATTACTAAACAAGGGTTTGACCAAGGAAAACCACTTTAGACAACCTTTTCCCCATCTTTTTGTGTGCAGCAACAAAAAAATCAGTTGAAAACACTAGGGACAAGTCACCATTGTCATCATGTACTAGGTACATGTCACAATTTCCATCATGCACCTTGAATTTTTAGTCCATATTTTAGCCACATGTCATATATGCTTTCTGGTTTTCATTTATGTACATTTCATCTCATTGTCTATGTGTAATAGTTTGTTTTTACTAGTTTTTTAGTAACTTTCTTAACTAACCATCTACTTTACCTTATTTCATCATTTCCATTTTCATAATCACATATTTTAGTGAAGGATCACTATCTCACTTAGTGTTTGATTCTTTTCTTGAACCTAGTGGGGCATCTTCCATCCAAAATGTGCAATAAATGAAAATAGGGAGTGATTTAGTACCCCATCTTCACATCATGTATCCATTTTGTTTATGTACAATCCCAAAATTCTAACACTTTTCCTTATAAAATTATAGTTTTTGTAAATAATAAGGTGAAGTATACATTCTTGAAGCTAAACTGATTCTATTCTTCTCAAGAAGATGCTTTAATTCACCAATATGGACTTCTTATAATAATGGTGTTGACATATCTAATCTTCTTGCAATATGCATAGGTAAGATTCTCCTTCTAAAATAATTCCCTATTAGTAGAGGATGTAGATTTTCCTTTCCAAGGAGAGGAATGGTGTGTGTTGTCATTGTGTGGAATAGGATTTGATTGTTTCTACTTCTTATTGGATCCTTTCTCATGACTAGCCACCAAAGAAAGTGATGTAGAGGATTTGAGAACTGGCCAATTGTGATAAAATTTGATTTATCAAGCATCAAAATATGTAGAAAATAATCAAATGATAGGCTGGTGTAGGAACTTATCATTGTCAACCGATGAGTTTTAAAAGTGGAAACAAAATAACCCTACAGAAGATGACAACTTGAGAAAGAAATGAACCTGAAGTATGACAACTCACAACTTGGAAATTTTGTTACTCTTAGTCATTCCCTTCTCCTCCTAGTGGTGATTACCAAATTTACTTCACAAATACCCCTTCTACCCTTGTAGATGCATAATTATCAACTATTAAACCACAAAGACCATCCCCCTCCTCTCCCCTGTAAATGCTTGAATTTTATCCACAAATAATTAATTGAATACTTATCAATTTCTCCCCCTTTATTCCCTTCCATTTTATTTTATAGGGGGTTTCCATTTAATCAGTTCACCAACCTAGATGTATCTCCCCACCACCACTTCTCTTGAAACCATTTATTTATTTATTTTCTCTAAATTGTAATGGGTGATTTTATGGCTCCACAATATGTTCTAATCGTTACCTTTCACATCTTTGTTTCCTTCTTGTCATGTATTTATAGTGATATAATAATGATTAACTTTCACCAATTATAAAATCGTGACTAGCTAAAAGAACTACATTGCATCTTTAATTATTGAATTCTAAATTTTAATATTTTTTTTTCTTTTAAATAATTACCATATAACCTCTCACTTCATAATCATTGGACTCTGGTACTAACATTGGATGAATACATTTCTTGGTCAACACCGCTTGTTATAAATTGCATTCTTGAGTTAAGATTAACTATGATATCAAAAACAAAACATTTGACTTATTTAAATAATCTTACATGAGTGTCCTTTACATCAATGATAATTTTTTTTATAATATGTTTACATCAAATGTACAAGAATATAATTACTTCATTTCACATCCAAGACAAGGTCCAAATGAAATTATCTTCTTATTGTGATGGGGTTGGAGTGATATGACAAAGTACTATTATTGAAAATAGGAAACTAGGAAAAACAAAGAGTATAACAGGGTGGACTTTGTTCCAACCATAATTTGAACCAATTATTTTCATATATTTGATCTATAACCATGTATGGAAATAATTAGAAAGATGTATGTTCTTCCAACAATCTTGAATAAAACTTCTATAAAAGTAAGACCTAGAAAGTTGCTCATAACATCACTAATTTCTTCCTTCCTTCATGTACATCGACTGCTTCAAAATACTTGACACACCTTAATGTCTACGACTTATTCAAATAGTTTCATTCAAAAGGTTAGTACCATGCATATCCTATCACATGCATATATATTTCAAATACAACAATTACGATAATCATTTGTGAGTATATATTTATATTGCATTTATAAGTATCATAGTTTTTATCAAAAAGGACATTGATATAGTAGGATAATCTATCAACATGACTTAGAAAAAAGGAGTAAAACCACATAGTACATAGCTTTAAACAACAACAAAAAGTCTAACCCAACATAAAAGTATGTAATAAAAGAGACATAACCACACATTAAAGTATGCAATAAAAGAGACATAAATGGGGCTTATCACCCCTCTTACATGAAAATTAGGGAGAATGTAGACACACAATGAAAGATGGGTCCCAACTACTAAGCCATGTTTACTATCCATGTATAAATGTATTGCAATCTCTCACAAATGGAGAAGATGAGAAAACCCAATGGGAAAAAACTCCTTGCCAAAATAGAGATGGAGATACAAAAGAATTATCAAAGAATAATGTGAAGGAATAAACCCCATACAAGTAAAAATGCCTCCCCCCAACTAAGAGAGAAGAAGAGAGACCGAGTAGCCCACTCCAATGTAAAATATGCACCAATAATAGATGCTCCAAATTGGATGTAGAAAATGCTCCACAATTGTCAAACAACATTCCTCTTCTTAGGAAGAAACAAAACCAAATCTATATGAATAAAGTCTCCTCAATGCTAAAATAAACATGCAATAAGAAATCTCAAAATTTATGGAGTCTTGCTCAAGTGTCCCCATATCAACATTGAGATTTATCACTTCAAATTAGGCGTACCAGGAAACATTGCTAAAAAAAGATAATATAGGATCTAGTGAAAATAAATGTAGAACAATATCCAAAGACTCAAGTGTCTCCTATGAAGATAAAGATACCTTCAAATGTTGGTATAAAGTATCCACACTCATCTCAAATTATGAAGAATAATAATGTAGAGAATGAAGAAGAGGGTCAATGTGTCCCTTGCTACAACTAAAGAAACATCATCTCCATTAAAGAGAAGATTAATATCATTAATGGTGTTTCCCAAATATACAAGATTAGACTCCCCCAAAAAACCCATAATATAAATGAAGTAGTCATCCCAAGAAAATATGTTTGGAAGACAATACATATTATGTTGTGCTAAATAACAAGAAGATAAAAATATATCAAAATATCCATAATTAGAAGTGATATAGATGTGAGGAGATGAAATGTAAGGCTCAATAACATGATCATTTGTGATAATACGTAAGTTCAAGTATCAAAAGTTATCAAGATAAAAATCCACACTAGAAGTTTGATCAACATATGAAGAACTAAAATCATCATTAGGAACAAATTATGGAAAGGGTAAAACTGAGATGAATGATACACCACCTTAGTACAAATAGTATCTCCACTCTCCAAGTCTTTAATGATAATTGAATCAAGAGTGAACTCCTAGTCTTCTTTGTTGCACCATGAGTGATTTAATAGATTGAAAGAAGATTACTGGTCAATTAAGGTACACATAACACATCATTGAAGGTATCATCCCCTATATCAATAGATCCTTTCCCAATATCATTCATATATGTATGATTTCCCATCAAAATTGGTGGTGTGTTGCAAGTCTCAAATGAAGAGAACATAGGTTGCAAAGATACCATATGATGAGAAGCCCCTGAATCTAGAAGCTATTTCCTTTAATCACGACATGTAGTAACACAAATAGATTTTTCTTAGACCCAATTTTGGTGATTTTGAGATTCTGATGTCCATTATATGCTTGATCCTGGAAATCTGATTCCTCTTTTCTGACAATTTCTCACCTATCCCAAAATCCCATTTAATTTTTGGCCCATTCTTCATGGGACATGTTTCCAATGACATCATGTCCTTGGGGTTTGGGCCCAAATTTTACCAAGAGCCTGATGTTGGGATATTATTGGGGGATTTGATTTTGTGATTGGAATGGATCCATTTTGAATCTTGAAATTATGAAGATAGTATAAAAGCACCCCATATCTCCTCATTTTTTGCATCCATTATCCATTATCAAGTATGAGCATTCAATATAAAGGTTTTCAAGCAATCAAGATCAATTAGATTCAATGTTTAAAACCAATCATCCAAGATCAAGATCTTCAAGTCTCAAATTATTCAAAGATCATTCAATTCAAAGGAAATATTCTCTATTTGAATAAATATTCTCTCCCATGATGGAAAAGTAAAGGAATTCTCAATCAATCAAGAAGATCCATCCTTCCAACCACCTTTCTCCTTCTTTGTAAGTGGTTATCAAGCATATCTACAATAAAGATCTAGGAGTGAGGTTCATAGATCCATGCATTTGTGAGGGAATCCTTGATTATAAATCATATTACAAGGTCAAATATTTGGATTTAAAGTACATTCAATCATCTTCACATGTGTGAGTGATTTCTACATCTGTCTATGAGGGTTTATGCAAGGTGAATTAATCGTTTACCTTTTTACATACTTTATTTTATGTAATTTCATTTCATTTTTAAGGTTGATTAATAAAAAAGGGTTTGACCAAGGAAAACCACTTTATACAACATTTTCCCCATTTTTTTGTGTGCATGAACAGGTTTCAGAGACATTGGACAAGATCCAGGCAAATCGAGAACAATAAGATGATATGTGAAAAACTCAGTCGAAAGCACCAGGGACAAGTCACCATCATCATCATGTCCCAGGTACATGTCACCATTACCATCATGTACCTTGAATTTTGAGTCCATATTTTAGCCACATGTCAAATACACTTTCTGGTTTTTGTTTATGTTCATTTCAGCTCATTGTCTATTTGTAGCAATTTGTTTTTACTAGTTTTTTAGTAACTTTCTTAATTAACCATATGCTTTACCTCACTTCATGATTTTCATTTTCATAATCACATATTTTAGTGAAGGATCACTATCCCACATAGTGTTTGATTCTTTTTTTGAACCTAGTGGGGCATCCTCCATCCAAAATGCATAATTAATGAAAATTGGAAGTGATTTAGTACCCTATCTATACATCATTTATCCATTTTATTTATGTACAATACCAAAAGTCTAACTCTTTTTCTTATAAAATTCTATTTGTTGTGAAGAATAAGGTGAATTATACATTCTTTAAGGTAAATTGATTCTATTCTTCTCGAGAAGATGCTTTAATTCACCAGTATGGACTTCTTATAACAATGGTGTTCAACATATCTAATCTTCTTACAATATGCATAGACATGATTCTCCTTCTCAAATAATTCCCTCTTAGTAGAGGATGTAGAATTGTCTTTCCATGGAGAGGAATGGTATGTGTTATCATTTTTTTGAGTAGGCTTTTGTTGTTTCTACTTAATGTTGGATCCTTTCTCATGACTAGTCACCAAAGCAAGTGATGTAGAGGATTTGAGAATTGGCCAATTGTGATAAAATTTGATTTCTCAAGCATAAAAATATGTACAAAATAATCAAATGATAGTCTGGTGTAGGAACTTATCATTTTCAATCAATGAGTTTTAAAAGTGGAAGCAAAAGCTACATACTCTAGAAGAAGCTTCTCCAACAAATTGAAGACTAATTGTGCATCTTTCTTCTCAATGCCACAATCTTTGAGTTGTTCTCATAGCTCATTTTCCTTATTGACTTAGTTTTGCATTGTATTAAAACTCTTGGAATCCAAAGTAAGGATTTCACTATCAAGTGTGTGTATTATAATCTCATCAACTTGACCATACAATTGAGGAAGCTTATCCCAAACTTCCTTGATTGTCTTGCACTTTTCAATTTGAAAGATAAGATTAGGTGAAATATATTACCTCAACAATCCAAAAGACATAAAAGTTTTAATGAGCCATTTCATTTTCAAATTAGGACCAACCTTAATATTTGAGGGTTCTAAAATGGTTCCATCAACATAATAATTTAGCCCTTTCTCCATTAATTTACTTCATGAATTAACTTTCCATGTTGAATAATTATGTAGGGTTAAAAGTGAATATATATATATATATATATATATATATATATATATATATATATATATATATATATATATATATATATATATATATATATATATATATATATATATATATATATATATATATATATATATATATATATATATATATATATATATATGACACCCCCTCCCAAATTCACTCAATCAAAGAACTCCTTGTTCATATGATTTAGAACAACAGAAGGGGGGGGGGGGGTGAATCAGTTGTTCTCAAGTCCAGATGTATAAAACAAACAAATCAGATCTAATAACCAACACCTACTCGATCATTACTGATTGCATAACATAAACATATAATTGTACACACTAAATAGTGCACTTCTCTAAGTCATTACTTCCAAGGGAATCCATGAATGGGAAACCTTGAGAAAGTGACCTAGAGCTCCCTAGGCATGGAGTCACAAGGATGTTGATGGTTCTCTCAGCTAGAGCTATTGAAGCATGCAACCTTGCTAGTAAACTACACAATGGGAGATTCAAAGAGACAAGGGCAAGAATGCCAATATCTTCAAGAATCAACAATGGGAATGCAATGCAATGCAACTATGCTAAGAATGAAGATGCAAGCTAAGCTATGAAAGGAAAGTATTAGAAACCCTTGCTAATTAAGCTATGTGAGCTAATCTAGAGCATAAAAGAAACTAAGATAGATGCCATGAAAACTATGATGCAAGAAATGAAACTAGAATGAAAGAATGCAAGAATGATCTCCAGAAGCTCCAAAGTCTCGAAGAAATCATGCAGCATAAGATTAGCATAAAAAGTTGGGATCTAAGAATGAGAAAAGAGCTCTCCTTTTAAAGGAATTGAAAAGGAATGGACCATGGAGATTAAGAGGCAAAAGATTTAATCAAGGGTGGAGCATCAAAGAGGAGAAATCCATGTGCACAAATATCCTCCAATGAGAAAATAAGAGTTGACTTTTGTGTCCATATGAGACAAAAAGTGCTTTTCTTCTTTTTATAAAATAAGAATAATGCTTTATTTGTGCAACTTAGGATAAGAGGAAAAGTGGGGGCTTTTTATTTATTAAAAGGGGAGGAAATTCCTTTTAAATAAATAAAGAATTTAGGATAAAATGGTTAGCCCAAGGAAAATAATAAAAAAAATGATAAAATAGGATTTGATGAAGGAAATTGATATAATTGAAAAATGCTGATTTTTGAAAATATTGATTCAAGGATTTGATAAATTGCTAAATGAGGGCCCAAAGTCTAGGCGACCATTTTAGGGTGCATACATTTTCCCCTCTTTGACTAATGTGAGATCGATTTGGGATCACATGTGGTCAAGAATAGAATTGAAATGTGAGATCGATTTGGGATCACAAAACAATCTAGACATGTGTTCGATGGATGGGAATATATAAGGACAAGCATAAGCAAAAGCTGACAAAGATAAGATGAAAGACAAGACCAACACCTGTATAGCTAGGTGAAAATCAAGTCTCAAATAAGAGATAAGAATCTCAAGAAAAGCTGATTGATAAGCTGAATCAAAGATTAAAGTTGATAGGTACTGCCCCCTCAGAATCGAAATCAAAATCAGGTAGAGGAGAAATAGTAAATTGATAAATCTCATCAAATCACTAGAAATCACAATTGAAGGTGAAAGATGATAGGATAACCATCAAGCAATGAAGACATGCCCCAGTTTGACCAGGTTTGACTGGGAAAGATATAGGATAAAAATGAAGTCAAACATCAGAGAGATGGATCGAATGAAAGTGAATGAAAGAATAGAAGGTTGAAAGGGATGGGGATGAAGAAATAAAGATGCCCCAACAAAGATCGAAGGATCAGGCCTCAAATGGTCAGCCAACTGTGCAGAAGAGGGTGAAAGTTTTCAAATGTAATTTTGATTATCAAGATGAACTCGAATTTCAATTTTGATCTCGAAAACGGATCTAGGACATTGAAATTAGCTAGGGGTGCAATTTTCACGCAATTCTGAGGTGTTTGAAAATTAGGTCAAAAAGTCAAAATGCTTAAGGGGGTATGAAGGTCATTTTCAAAATCATTTGTCTTTTAGTGATTTGAGAATCTCAAGAGCTTAGAGAGAGAAAATGGCCCAGCAAGTAGTGATCTTGATCCACAGGCATCGATTTGAGCTCACCCAGTTGCATAACCGGCCTCCACAGTATGGTGCCCCGGTATGTTTTCAGAAAAACTCACTTTGTAGGTCATTTATGAGCATTAATGTCAATTTAAAACATGTTTTTAAAGTTTTTAAAGTTTTTCAAATTTTCTTCATACGAAAAGTCGTACAATACTTTCTAAGTATTGCACCCTTTGAGGATATCTATCGTGTGATACTTCGTGGGTCAAAATAGGATCGCACCGATATTGAATCCAGTATCACACAATACTAGACAAAATATCGTGCGATGCTATGTGAAATATCATAGGAAAATATACCATCGCATTGCTATTGAGGAAAGTATCACACGATACTTAGTCAAAAAACAATATCACACAATATAGAAAAATGACATGTTTTAATGTTTTTGAGCAAAATGACATGGGTCCTGACAATGTTTGCTTTTAAGATATTTTATACTAATTTTATACATCTATCACGATATGTTCTAACATCTAGTTTGGGTTAAATGGCTTGCAAGAGAACTTTCCTACGTTGCTCATTAGAGCACCTCGAGTGACTGGACTACGATGCATTCAGGATCTCGATGATTTGGGGTGAGCAGACTTGAAGGAGATGGGATTCGACTATTGTTGCAAATGCCCCACATTCAGGCTGATCATGGATTGCTTACATCATTGGCTGAGAGGTGGCACAATGAGCATAACACCTTCCACTTGCCCACTAGAGAGGCTACGATTAGCCTAGAGGATGTCTATCAGATCCTACGAGTTTCGAGCCACGGAGATCCTGTAAGTATAATCATGTTTATAGATAGTCATAGATGTAAAGTTTCCACATGATAGAAACTGACATGATTGTTTGTTAGCACATGTGTACTATGATCAGGATCCAACAGAGGGGAGGTAGATTATGCAGGACATGTTTCAGGATGTCACTTTTGTGGATAGACACCTTAACTGGGATCGGTTGATGGAGGATTTTGGTAGGGATTTTCTTGTGCCATGCATCGTATGTTCTATTGTAGCACAGGCCCTTATTACTAAAAGGAGTCAAAAGGGTTTCCCATTGGGCTGGGGTCAGTTAGTGGAAAACTTGATTGCACACCCATGGTGGATGGCATGGGGGCCAGCCACCCTGGTAGATATGTACCATGAGCTCCATGAGATTTTATATCGGGAGAGCGGGACCTGGGCATGCGGTGCTATCCTAGCATAGGTTTGGGCATGGGAGCACATTGTCATTATGTGACCATGAGTGTAGCCAAGGGAGTGGAGAGGCCCCTACATCTATAGGTACACAGGGTTCCTATCACAGCCTCATAGCGGGGATGTGACCTACTACAGGAGGGTACTGGATGAGGAGGGTACTGGATGAGCTCACCTTATTTTAGTGGAGACCATACAGGGCTATTAAGCAGTGGGGTGATCGAGAGGAGGATCTTGGTTACATGTTGTGCAGCTGGCCACTGGTAGGTCGACACTCAGACACTGTTAAGATATTTGTGATCACCCGGGTTTGGAGATAATTCAGGCACCAGTAGAGAGTACCCACTGAGACCACCACCTATGCTCGAGTCAGGGACGAGGAGGGCCAGGGTTGGCTGCCAATGCTGGATTACCAGTAAGTAGTACAAGATACAACTGGCATATGTAGGGAGCCATGGGACTACCTCATAGACATGGCAGATGCGGCTTACAGGGTAGAGCGGCGGAGGCATCCATTCCCTAGGTTTACTGTACTTGATGCACAACTGGCAACACAGGGAGATGACGGAGATGATAGGGATGGAGGGGATGGAGGAGGGAGAGGGACAGCTAGGGAGACTAGATAGAGCTCTTGATCATGTGGTTAGAAATGACCATGGGGATAGGGTTTTGTGGATGAGGGGGATGACGGGGCGAGGCCAACTCACCACCGGGTGAATGCTAGGCAAGATCAGCCTACAGGGGGAGATGATCTGAGAGTGAGGATCTAGGTCCTAGAGATGGAGATGTAGTAGCTACAGATCACCATAGCCATCAAAGAATAGTAGGTGACTACTCTGAGAGCTAAGATCGAGTGGTGAGAGAGGGCCATACAGGTTGCCACTGTATAGACCTGGAGAGAGGTAGCACGAGCTACATATTATCATGGTCTCTATATACAGGTTGTACCATAGGGTTAGAGAGCACTACCCTACTCTACAATAGCTAGGAGATCTGACATGGTACCAGACATAGCGGCAACACCACCTCCTCCACCACCAACACCACATGATGGTGCTAGCGAGTCCTAGGTCTAGGTTTAGGATAGATGTATAGAGACATATCCTGGGACTTTATCCAGATTTTTGTATCCCACATTGTATCATGACATATATGAGATTACTGGATTGGTGATATATCTTGTGTACTTGTCCCTCTTGTGATGGATGTTTCAGTTTTTATATTGTATTGTCATTTTGCTCAAAATGTATGATATATATGCTCATGTATAATCTCTCTCATAGATGTATGTTTAGTTCTCATGTTTATGATATATACTCATGTTTCTGAAAATGATCTCTTTAGGATATAGATATGATGATAAGATTAACCCCTTGTGATGACATGAAAAAAGGATGTGATGTGAAAGACAAGGAGTGAAAGACATGATCGAGAAAAGGAAAGGTGAGCACAGTTGACCAATAGGTCCATGAAAGATGAAAGGAGAGCTCTCTCCATATGCAAAATGCAAAACTAAACTAACATGAACCTAAAAATGCAAGCTACTATGAAAAGTGGTTTACTTGCAAGGTCACAAAGCTTTTAGACTCTAATATTCATCATCGAGCATTATTGGTAGTGTCACAAGATCATACAATACACACTAGTATGACTATGTGAATTTGAATATGATCTATATCAGATAGATATGTGGGAATCCCACCTGGGCATCAAAGACATATAGGTCAAGATGACTAGTACAGTGAGATTACCTAAGTTTAATAGAGCAAGATTATGCTTGCATCGAGACACAAGAAATTCAAGATGACTATAAGTAGGCACTTGTGCAAACAGTCAAGGATAATACCTTACAGATCCCAATGTCAAGTGGAACAAGCATAAATGCTAATGACAGTTAGGACCAACAAAATATACCCACAAGTAGAAAAAGAAATAAAACATGTTCTCGTGCCCCCAATCTTCTAGCTCAGCGTCATTGAAAACTATTAGGGAGGGAACACTCATCAAAGAAATCATCATAGACAACGCACAAAGAAATAAAGTCAAACAAGTCTTAGCGAGTCAAGTGTTTAAGTGCGTGTGTGTAGGTCATAGAGTCAAACTTTGAGTATCACTTCTGCCAATGAGAAAATATCATATCATGCTAGACTGTAGGTAAGATATGTGATAAGTGTTGAGAAACACTTGACGCTAGGGTAGTGTTGAAAAACACAGGTTGGGGTGGTGTTGAAAAACACTATTTGTAAGATGTCCTAAAGACCAAAGCTAACATAGTGATGCCCCCTAGACAGACAAATACCAATTCCAAACCAAGTAAAAAAGGTCAAGGCATGATGGAGGGAGGCTAAGTGTTGAGGACACATGCTAAAAGACAAGGGTGTAAAGGCCTCAAGTAGCACCTGTTTCTAGGTTTTCACCACTTGGAGATTTTTTCAATTTTTTCAATTTTTTGTATTTTTGCTACCAAGGCGCTTGTTTCCAGGTTTTCACCAAGGCACTTTTTTTCTATTTTTTTGAATTTTTTGTATTTTTTTTTAGGACTTTATATGCTTTTTAGGATTTTTTTGGCATCATATATGCATTTTTTTGAAATTTTTTTAGGATCAATAAGTATGTACAAAGGATGCCCCCAGACAGAATAGGCATCATGGATATAACTTCTTGAGGTGCAAAACATTGATAGGATCAGGGAGCTATTCCCCCTCTGGATCAGATAGTAAATAAGCACCTGTACCAAAAGCTGCAGTAATGATGTATGGTCCAAGCCAATTAGGTTTGAATTTGCCCTTTTTCTCTCTATGTTGTTGATTCTTAGGGTTTTCTCATAGGAAAAGATCCCCCACTTGAAATTCTCTAGGGCAAACCTTCTTGTTGAATGCTTTGGACATACGCTTTTGGTAGACTCTCATGTGATCAAAAGATGCTTTACACTTTTCATCTAGAAGTTCCAGTTCTTGAAGTCTCATGGCGTGGTAGTCTTCATCTATCACTAAACCTTTAAGGGAAACTCTAAGAGAAGGAATCTCCACCTCTAAAGGTAACACCGCTTCAACACCATAAGTGAGGGAAAAAGGAGTAGCCCCTATTGGAGTATGAATACTCATTCTATAGGAGCACAAGGCCAAATTTATCTATAGATTCCAATCTCTACCATTCTTGTGAACTGTTCTATGGAGAATCTTAAGAATGGTCTTATTCGAAGCCTCTGCTTGTCCATGTCCTTGCGGGAAGTAAATGGAGGACCAATGCTATTTTATCTTGAATTTCTTGCAGAGATGTTTAAGGTCCTTATTTTTAAACTAACCTCCATTTTCAGTGATTATTTCAGAAGGCACTCCATACCGACAGATGATATGGTTCAAAATAAACAAAGAAACTCTCTTGCCTGAGGCAACATAAAGTGGGATAGCTTTTACCCATTTGGTAAAGTAATTAGTAGCAGTAATAATGAATTTGTGTCCACCTAATGAGTTGGGATGAATCTACCCAACAAGGTCAAAGGCCCAGTACTGAAATGGCCAATGAGAAATGGAAGGAATAAGCTCCCTGCCTAGAGCATGTATCAGGTTACCGTGTTTTTGACACTTTTTTGCAAGATTTAGCAAAAGCTATTGCATCTGTCTGCATGGTAGGCCAATAGTACCCCACGCTAAGAAACCTTCAGGCCATGGAAAGACCATTAGAATGTCCTCCACAAATGCCCTCATGAATGTCAACTAATGCTTGGTTGGACTCATCCTTTTCTAAACACCTAAGAAGTATCCCATCTAAACCCCTCCTATACAAATCACCAGAGATAAGGGTGTGGTGAGATGCATTTTAGGTTAGGTTCCTTCATTCAGAATGATTGAAGGTTTCAGGAATAGTACCATCATGGAGGTATGAATAAATGGCACCATAGCGGGATGACTCATGGCCAATAAGGGTACAAAAACTTGGCTTTCTTGGGAGTCATAGATAGGGTAGCGTAGCTCTTCCACCAGGAATTCAAATTTGGACTCATGCTATTCTAGCTGAAGAAGTGAAGCCAATGTTGCCATAGCTTCAACTACTTTATTCTCTGCTCTAGGGATTTGTTGAAATGTAACAAAGGTAAAGTATCATCGTAATGAATCAACCATTTTCTTGTAGGGTACCAGTTTTTCATCTTTGGTTTGGTATTCTTCATTAACTTGGTTGACTATTAATTGTGAATCCCCATAAATATGTAGCTCTATGATTCTCCATTCTATAGCCATTTTTAATCCATTTGTCAAGGCCTCATACTCAACAATGTTGTTTGTGCATGGGAACAATAGTTTGTAGGACTTAGGAATTGTGTACCCATGAGGAGAAACAAACAACACTCCTGCTCCTGAACCATTTTGCATGAAAGAGCCATTAAAGAACATCTTCCATGTTCTTGCAGTCATGTACATTATGTGCTCATTTGGAAATTCAACTTGAATTGGTGCTTTGTCTCAAATTGGAAAATCAGCCAATTGATCTGCAATGGCTTGTCCTTTTATAGCCTTACACTCAACATACTCTATGTCAAAGTTTGATAAGATCATCATCCACTTAGCAAGTCTACCTGTGAGAGCAGCCTTACCAAGAAAATATTTGAGAGGATCAATTTTTGCAATGAGGTGTATTGTATGCGCAAGCATGTAATGTCGCAACTTTTGGGAAGCAAACACCACCACTAGGCAATATTTTTCAATACTAGTGTAGTTGACCTCATATGACACAAGAGTAAGACTGATGTAATAGATAGCTCTTTCTTTTCCAGTATCATCAAGCTGAGCCAATAATGCCCCCAGAGAAGATTCTGTTGCTGACACATATAATATGAGTGGTTTTCCTAGGATAGGAGGCATTAAGATTGGAGGATTGGCCAAGTATTGCTTGATTTGGTCCATGCTTTGCTGAAAATCTTCATTCTAGACACATTTAACCCCTTTGTGTAAAGTCTTATTAAAGGGTTGAGCTCTATCAGCCAGTTGTGAAATAAACCTCCTTATAGATTGAAGGCGTCCTTGAAGACTCCTCATTTGACTGATGTTTTTGGGAGGTGGCATATCCATTATTGCTTGAAATTTTTTGGGTCCACCTCTATTCCTTTAGCTGAAATGATAAATCCTAGGATTTTTCTAGAGGTGACTCCAAGTGCACACTTTTTGAGATTTAATCTCAATTTAAATTGTTCCATATGATCTAGAATTACTTCCAAATCGCCTAGGTGTGTATCCCTTTTTTTAGATTTTGCCAAGGTGTCATCCACATAATCTTCCATATTCTTATGCATCATGTCATGGAAGATAGTAGTCATAGCTCTTTGATAAGTAGCTCCTACATTTTTTAATCCAAATGGCATGACATTCCAACAATAGGTTCCCCATGCACAAGTGAATGCAGTCTTTTCCTGGTCTTCAGGAGCTATCTTGATTTGATTATACCCAAAAAAACTATCCATCAAAGAATAGATCTCATAGCCCGTGGTCATGTCCACTATCATATCTATGTTTGGGTGTGGAAAATCATCCTTTGGGCATGCTTTATTAAGATCTCTAAAATCTGTGCAGACATGAATGGATTTATCATGTTTTGAAACTGGTACAATATTGGATATCCATTCGACATAATCAATGGCCCTTATAAATCCTGCATTGAGGAGTTTTTCTAATTCAACTTTGACAAGAAGAGCTATGTGAGGATGCATTTTCCTCAATTTTTGTTTTACTAGTTTGATACTTGGAGCTATGGACAAGTGATGCATAATGAGACTAGTGTCCAATCCTAGCATGTCTAAGTAAGTCCAAGCAAAATTGATCTTCTTGGTCTGTAGGAACCTGGTATATGCTTCTTTTTCCTATGTTGATAGAGACTGAGCTAAATGCACAATTTGTGGAGCCTCTTATGTATTCAAATTAACTGGCTATGTAGGCTCAACAAGCACTGAAGATCTGTCCTGAAAGTAACTTGGGAGATGATCAAGTACCTCATCCTTAGGTGCCTCAGTGAGGTTTTCACCCTTGGATACGTCCTTTATTTTTACCTTTTTAGGTTCTGACACCGCCACACAGTGGTTTTCACCATCAGAACTCTTTTTTTTCTTTTTTCTTTCTTTTCATTTTGTGACTAAGGTACTTGATATTTGGTTCTGTCATGCTTGTAGTTGGTTCACTACTAGAAGAGACTACAGGTTCAAGGGTGTTTAGGTAACACGCTATCTTATAGTCATTTTGGAAAGTTAGGAGCTGAGGCTCTTGATAGCACTGAGACCAATTAATTAGGTGAAGATTGGCAAGGGGTAGGTCAATGACTGGTTCAATATTGTGTATGTGAATGGTATCATCTCTGATGATTGTAGAGTTAGGATCCATCAAGTATCCCTCTAAGGTACCCAAATAAGGACTTATCCTACCAAGCAAAGCATCATCCACTAAAGTGACTCGTGGATTCCAATCCTCTAATCCTACATTAGACTTGTTAGCTACCTCGGGTTGGGAACCATATGTATGGACAATATCAATGTCCATGTCAATTGTATAAAAATCAGAGAGAGTCTCCCACTCATACTCATGTGAATCTATATCTGAATCCCAGCTGGGATGTTTACACCAAGCATGTTTTTTAGGCCTTGAGGTAGAGGCTTTGATATCACCAAGGGTAACACCTTCTTGAATTCCATTTGTGTATTGATGTTCTTGAATAGGATCCTCAATATGGTCTTCAATAGTGGGTACTTGTTCTAGGTCTGAAACTATTGGATTGGTAATTGGAGCATCTAAATCTCCCCAAAGGAGATTGGTGGAAGGGACCCAATCTTCACACCTATCTTGTTGATTTTGCAAATTGGGTATGTAGCTAGATTCATCATCACTATTCATCGCAGCAAGGATAGGAGTAGTTTTCTTATTCTGACTTTCAAAACCTAGGCCAACCATTGTCTTAGATCTGTAGCCAAAGAGAGCATGATTGAGTGGTTCAGCCTTAGCATCTAATCTATGACTAAGAGGACCATGACCTAGGTAGCCCATATTTTTGACCAAAGTATATCCTCTCCCATAAGCTTTAGGAGATGGGGAGAAATTTTCATTATGCTTATATTTTTCCTCCTTGTAAATCCAATCTCTAACAACTACCTCTTCTTTTTCATCTTGGATGGGCACTGAGGACTCTACAAATGTACAAAATAGAGTCATTGTTGAAGATGAGGGATGCATCTCTTGTGAAGGTCTACCATAGGATCTAGGTGAGACTGGCAATTTTGTGAAGGAGCCAATTTGATACCCCCCCATACCAAGGTATATGGCTTTAAACTTATTCTGGCATTGTGCTAAAGTGGCATCAAAATACTCTACTTCTCTGTTGAGAGGACCATGAGTCCCTGTTGAAATTGCATTAACATATAATGTGCTGTCCCCGGGTATACAAAGTTCTACTCCATTATAGGGGAACTTAACACATTGGTGGTAGGTGGATGGCACTACTTGCATGTCATGGATCCACGGTCTACCAAGTAGGATATTATAGGCTAAAGGACTAGCATCAATAATTTGGAACAAAATGTCCTTTTCAATGGGGCCAATCCTGATAGGAAGGATGACCAAGCCCTTGGAGCTTCTTTCTACCTCATCATAGGCTTTAATGGTGATTTTCTTATGAGTATCAATAACTTCCTCAGAGTAACCCAATATTTTCAACAAACTCAAGGAACAAATATTAAACCCAGCACCCCCATCAATCAACACATGCCTACCATGGGTTTTGTGGATCATGACTTCGATATGAAGGGCAAGATTATGCAGATGGCTCAAGGCTTTGTCATCTTCTTCTAAGAATGTGAGGTAGTGAGGGCTGGCAAGGTGGTTAACCATGTTTTGGAATTGGTCAACATCTATGTTGTTAGGAACATTGGTTGTACACAAAGCATCTTCAAGGACATGCTTATGTCTTGGAGACAATTCCAAGAGTTCATAAATTGAGATTTGAGCTGGTGTTCTTTGTAACTAGTCAAAAAGATTGTAGCTCATTTCAGGATTGACTATTGACTTGGTGGTGACATTCTTGGATGTCACTTGCTTGGGTTTGCTAGACTGGTTGGAACTAGGACCTCTAATAACCACATGACCCTGACTTTGGCTTTTGGTGACATTGTTAAGAGCTTGGGATGACCTTTGAGGGTGAGGACCCCTAAGTACCACCATGGGTTCTTCATCAAATATAGGAGGACAGCCCACATCATGACTATAAGAATCTTTGTTTCGCATCATGTTGACATTTTCCTCAACAATCTCAAGCATATTAACCACATTTTCTGCACCTGTGCAGGTATAGTTGATTTCAGCCTTGCCATTCTTGGTTTTAGAGGTTTCCCCCTTTTCATATTTGGGCAAAGGCTCCTTAAATGCCTTGTGGTCTGCATTGGTATTCAACCCATCAATCTAAAGTTTTCCACTTTTAATAAGATCCTGAATGAGGTGTTTTAGTTTCCAACAATGTTCGATGCCATGTCCAATGCCATTGTGGTATTTGCAAAAAGTGTTTTCATTCCACCAATGTGGCTTAACATCAAGTATGTGGAAGTTTGTTGGATCTTGTGGTTGAGAAAGATTATTGTCAATAAGGGTCTTGAAAACATCCTCATAGGAGTCACCCAATTTAGAAAATTGTCTCAACTTTTTCTTGGGCTTTTCTTGATACTTAGGTTTATGCTCTTGTTGGTTGGAGGATGTATTGAGCTTCATAGCTTGGACTGCACTAGAAAAATGGATGACTCCTTGATCCTTGGGTTGGGAAGAGTCCACAACTCTGTCGTTGACTACTTGCTTATTCTTGTTCCAGTGCTTGCCTTTGTCCTTATTAGCATTGTTAGGATTTTGACCATTGTTGTTATTGCTATGTTTGGTCAAAATACCTTGTTCCTTTAAGACATCCTCAATTCGACATGTGGTCTCAACCATAGTATCGAAGGAATCAAAGACCATTTTTTGAACCTCATAATGCATTTCAGGCACCAAATTACTAATAATGATGTCAATCCTTTCATGCTCAAGAATAGTCCTAGAATAACGGGAGCACAATCATCTCCACCTTTGCAAGAAGGTAACAAAGGATTCCCCTTGGTTTTGTTTCAAATTTCATAAGTCCAACATAGTGACTAATCTTGACAAGTTGTATGCAAAATGTTGAATGAATCTGTGGACAAGTTCTTTGGAAGTTTTGACGGGAGGGGTTATGTTGGTAAACCACTCCATGGCTTGGCCCTTGAGGCTCCTTGGAAATAATCTCATAAGGTAAGAGTCATCTTGGTGGAACTCAAAACTCATGATATAAAACTGGCACGCATGATCATGTGGGTCACCATTGCCATCATACTTGTCATATTAGGGAATTTCAACTTTCCTAGGAAAATCCATCATAGTCACACTTTTTTCGAAAGGGTTGGGACAAATAGAATCAAGTGAAAAAGAACTTTTAGGTGCCAACACCTTTTCGATCATTCATTTGAGTTGCTTGATTTCCTCTTCTTGAGAGGGTACTTGTTTCTTGATCCTCCTATCCACATCAAAGTTGTAAGGGACTCTAGCACCCTTGTTAATCAAACTCTCTAGGAACCTATCTTTATTTTGATCAAGGTACTTCTCCACATATTGTTGGAATAGTGGCTCTTGTTGCATTCTCATAAAATCTTGATCATCAAAACTTGCACTACTTCCTCCATGTTGAGAGCCATGATGAGCTCGTTGGATGGGTTGTCTTGAGTTCCTAGGAGGTGTTCATCTCCTATGTTGTGAAATCCTCCTTCCTCTAGGACTAGGAGATCTTGAAGGGTTCCTTGACCGCCTTCTACTTCTTGGGGTTCTTGAGGGAGTAGAGGGTGGAGAGCTGTTTCCACTATTGGTACCCCTTTTGTTAAATTGGTTGTTGAGTTGTTGGGCTAAAAGCCTATCTTGTTCTTCTTGGAATGATTTCCTTCTCAACTCTAGCAAGGCTTGTTGCTCTTCTTCTTGCTCTTCTTCTAGGTGTCTAAACCTTTCTTCTTAAGCATCTTGTTCATCCAAAAAGGCTTTCTTTTACCACTCAATTATTTTAAGCCTTTCATTAGCATATCTTGAGGTTGTTTTGAGTGGCAAGTTGGACCTTGAGTGTTTGAACAACTCATTAGTGAATGCGGCATTCACATGAGCATCACCAGATTCATTGTTTTAGTCTTCATGTTGTGACCATGCATCTTGGTGAGCTTGGCCATAATGTCTTTCAGATCTTTGATGAGAATCTAGATATCTTGAGTTAATAGGGGGTGATTCAGGTTGGTTGTCATTACCAAACAACATGTTATCCCTATGTCTTTGGAAAATGTCATCAAGAGTTTGATCCATTGCTTCTCTTTGTCTCCTAGTCAAAGTGTAGCTCGTGTCCATATTTGATTGAGAGGATGGTAAAGAGGTACTCAAATCACTAGGATTTCTCTTTGGGTCAAACCAAGCCTTAGAATCGCTCCTAGGTGATTGATCAAAGATGGGTTTCTTCCCCTTTCACTTTTGACGAGTTTGGACTAAGGGTAATTGTTCAAAGACAACTTGAGGTCATTTTCCTTGACTAACTTGGTACCTTTTCATAACTGACATGAAAGAAAAAGACCCTTGGTGATAAGATGACCTTATGAAATGTCAATAGAAAACTAGGATAGTGAAAGTGTTGAATTGTCCAAAAAGACATGGTAAGATAGAAAGCTGCAAAAGGTGCAAACCAACACTGCCACAGAGGTGTATACTAAAAGGATGAGTATCCTAACACATATGGACTAGGAGGATGGATTTGCCAAATATATAATTGAAATTGAATTTTGATGGAGGTGAATTGGACAAAAGAGTACTAAAACTCTCCAAGTGTGTTACCAAAGAATCTAAAGGTGTACTTTTTCAACAAGGATAATTCTTAACTTATCGATGACAAGCAAGACTACTTTGTAAAATCAGAGAACACTAATTCAAGGGGTCTAAAATCAGGAACCCAAGGTACAAACAGGTTTTTAGCAGTAGAGTAAGTCACCTACTAAAAATCTGGTTAACTAAGGAAAGACTGAAAATTGCATAAACTAGATAGGCAGCAAAAAGACTCTGTGCGATAGTTTCTAGGCTAACAGTGCAATAATTTTTGAGTAGGTGATATTTTGCAGTAAGTAGGGCGACAATTTCCAGGCAGCCTGTGCGATACTTTCCAGGCAAGCAATGCAATAGTCTTCCAATGATGAACTATCGCACAATAATTCTCAGTATAGTGTATGATACAATTTTAGGATCATACAACTCTTGACCAGTGAGTGCTAAAAATCTCATTTTTAAGGGCAGTTTATTCAAAATTTTAGTTTGAAGGTTGGATTTTTCAGTTTCAAGCACAGTGACAGTAGTAAATAGACAGGTTTTCAAATAGTAGGTGATCAAACATGTCATAAAACACTTGCACAAGGGTAAAAGCAACCTTGCCAAGACAAGCAATTGTGATATCAAAGCAATAAAATCTTATGAATGCTACCATGATGTTTGATGTTTGAGAATGTTTACACGGGTAGATCACAGTGAGAACACTTCAAGCACTTACTAGCCTAAAAAGATAATGGCTCAATACTTAACAACTTGGCCCACACTTGATGCTCCATTACCTCACACAAAGTGGTTGCCCACAATAGATATTGGCTTTATCATGGAAGTGCCAATGACACAACCAAAGGAACACAAATGGTGAGTAATCTTGGGGTGATCGGGGTTAGTCCACTAGGATCAATCCTTGCACCAAGAAGCTAAGCGGAAAAATGGGGTGAATTCTATCTATGATTCTTAATAAGGGCTTCCATTTGTAATACCCCTCTTGCTCCCCAAAGGGACTCCTTACCTTGTGGCAAGTAATGTACCTCACGGCTACAAGAGTACCTTAAGCATTCTTGCTCAACACTTTCCTCATGGTCACAATCCCACAAGTACTCACATCAAGCAAAGACAAGTACTACATCTACCAAGGTTTTATGTCCTTGATAACCTTGAGTTTATAGTGGGTTGAAATAGCTGGCAAAAAGCTTGTCCCCACTTGGGTCGTTCCTCTTGATTGCTCAAGAATAGGCTTGCTAAAGGATTCTAAAAGCTAAACAAAGAGTGGATCAACCTTTGAGTGTCAAGATTTTTATTTCACCTCAAGGGTGAAGAGCATAATATCCTAGCTCAAAAATATCTCCCAAACACACCAAGTAAAGGTTCAATTACCCTCTTGCTTTCAAAATCTAAAGATGGGTCAAAATTTTTTGGTTCACCACAAGGGTGAAGAGCATACTTCTCCTACCACCCAAAGATTCCCACAACAAGATATTAAGTGCCTATGAAATGAAACAACTAGTATATTCCGCACTCAAAAGAAAGCAATTAAACAAGCACTTGATTGGTTTTTATGCTTTGGACAGCCCTACAAAAACCGTTAGTAGCCCTTGTGCATTTGAAGCTTTGACATGCGTTCTTTTAGGCAAAATAATCAAGCAATAAGAGCACCTACAAGCACCACTTGTTAGCCCTACAAGGGTTAGCACATCAAAAATCAAATAAAATTTGCAAATAGACCCCTATTCTACAACAACATATAAGAAATCCGAATCAAACCAAGTAAATCTTGCAAAGGAATGAAAAAATTGCTCACTGCCAGGCTTGGGCGATATTTCTATCAAAGGAATAGTCGTGCAATATTTCATTCTGTACTGGTGTGATAATATATCTCTGTGCAATAATTCCTGATACCTGCATGTGACATAGAAAAAAACAAGAGTGCGATATAATCTGCCAAAGCATGTGATATTATAACTGGTAAAATATTGCACTGGTATGTAAGAAACTATCGTACGACACTGGAAAATTGTCACATGATAATTTTGTCAAAAAAAACCAGAGAGCAAATATTAACGAAACAACAAGCAAATATTGATGAAAAAATAATGGAAATGCAAAAAATGAAGGACAAAACAAGAGTGTTCTGCCCCACGGTGGGCGCCAAAAATGTACACACTAAATAGTGCACTTCTCTAAGTCATTAATTCCAAGGAAATCCATGAATGGGAAACCTTGAGAAAGTGACCTAGAGCTTCCTAGGCATGGAGTCACAAGGATGTTGATGGTGCTCTCAGCTATAGCTATTGAAGCATGCAACCTTGCTAGTAAACCACACAATGGGAGATTCAAAGAGACAAGGGCAAGAATGCCAATATCTTCAAGAATCAACAATGAGAATGTAATGCACTGCAACTATGCTAAGAATGAAGATGCAAGCTAAGCTATGAAAGGAAAGTATTAGAAACCCTTGCTAATTAAGCTATGTGAGCTAATCTAGAGCATAAAAGAAACTAAGCTAGATGCCATGAAAACTATGATGCAAGAAATGAAACTAGAACACAAGAATGCAAGAATGATCTCCAAAAGCTTCAGAGTCTCCAAGAAATCCTGCAACATAAGATTAACATAAAAAGTTGGGATCTAAGAATGAGAAAAGAGCTCTCCTTTTAAAGGAATTGAAAAGGAATGGACCATGGAGATTAAGAGGCAAAATATTTAATCAAGGGTGGAGCATCAAAGAGGAGCAATTCATGTGCACAAATATCCTCTAATGAGAAAATAAGAGTTGACTTTTGTGTCCATATGAGACAAAAAATATTTTTCTTCTTTTTATAAAATAAGAATAATGCTTTATTTGTGCAACTTAGGATAAGAGGAAAAGTGGGGGCTTTTTATTTATTAAAAAGGGAGGAAATTCCTTTTAAATAAATAAAGACTTTAGGATAAAATGGTTAGCCTAAGACAAATAATTGAAAAAATGATAAAATAGGATTTGATTAAGGAAATTGATATAATTGAAAAATGCTGATTTTTGAAAATATTGATTCAGGGATTTGATAAATTGCTGAATGGTGGCCCAAAGTCTAGGCGAATATTTTAAGGTGCATATAATAATAATGCAGTCCACTTATCTAATAGCATCTAACTTGTAAAACATAGAAATGTTCAAACCAAAACATTCACACAAGTATCAACACCAGGATTTATAGTGGAAATCCAATTTGGGAAAAATCACTTTTTAACATGTTACTATTATGTTCACTCTTCTGAAGTGAGCTCAGTGAAAAGCCAACCTTGTCAAAGGTTACAAACACACTGTCAAGTGTGACCTGATTAAAGGATTTAAACCACTCTGTTAAAAGTGCACCTTGTTATAGGACTTACATACACTCCATTAGAATGCAACCTTGTTCAAAGGATTTATACCTGTACACACTAAAATATGCACTTCTATGAACCATTACATGCAAGGTTGCTCAATAATGAGGCCTCACAAAGTGGCTCATAGCTCTCTATGCATGGAGTTGCAAGGGACTATGATGTGTTTGCTCTCAGCTAGAGCTACAAGCTTGTGACCTTGCTAGTCAACCATATAATGAGAGATTCAAGTGAAGACAAGGGCAACAATGCCAATATCTCCAAGAATCAAATATGCAATGCAATGCAAGCTATATGAGAATGCAATCTAAGCTATGGAAAGGAAAGTACATTGGATTACAATACCTCCTATTTAGACTATGTGAGTTAAATCTATTGCATAAAAGGAAATTTACACTAAGAATGCCATTATCATGCAACTAAAATAGGAATATGCAACTATAATAAAATGCAACAAGTCTTCAATGTCTTCAAACTCCAAATGCACCTAAAATCTGCAGCATAACATTAGCATAAAACAAGTGGATATCCAAATGAAGGAGAGAGCTCTCCTTTTATAAGAAATGAGGTGAAATGGACCATGGAGATTAAGAGGCAAAAAGACTTAATCAGCGGTGGAGCTTGAAAGAGGAGCAATCCATGTGCACAAGTATCCTCCAATGAGAGTGAAGTGTTGACTTTTGAGCCTCATGTGAGACAAAAAGTGCTTTTTCTCTTTTTATAAAATAGGAATAATGTTTTATTTGTGCAACTTAGGATAAGAGGAAAAGTGGGGGCTTTTTATTTAATTAAAAGGGGAGGAAATATTCCTTTTAATTAAATAAAGACTTAGGATAAATGGTTAGCCCAAGGATAAAAATTTAATATATGATCGAAATTAAAATTTGATCAAGAAATTGATAATGTTGAAAATATTAATTAATGATCAAAATGATTCAGGATTGATAAATCAAATAAATGGGGCCCAAAGTCTAGGCGACCATTTTTGGGTGCATACATTTGCCCCTCTTTGACTAATGTGTGATCGATTTTGGGAACACATGTAGTCAAAGAATGAAGTTGAAATGTGAGATCGATCTGGGATCACAAGACAACTCAGATATGAGGTTGATTCGGGATCACATCTGGACAAACATAAATAAAAGCTTAGACCAACACCGTCGCTGGTAGGTGCAAATCAAGTTTTAGACAAAACTATCACCGTTGCTGCTAGGCAATAATCAATGTCTAAAAATGGGAGATAAGAATCTCAAATTTTGAGCAAAAGCTCACAAAAAATGTCTGAATCAGGAAAATCAAGAGAATTAGGGATGAGAATCCCATAAATACTGCCCCCTCAGAATCGAAATCAAAATCAAGTAGAGGAGAGACAGAAAATTAATAAGGTTGATCAAATCATAATCGAATGTAAGGGTCAAATAGATTAACCATTAGGCAATAGAACATGCCCCAGCCTGACTGAAAAGATGCAGTCAACATGAGAAATGAGGGAATGGAATGAATATGAATGAAAGACTAGAAGTTTGGAAGACATGAAAAGGAAGGAATGACGATGCCCCAACAAAGATTAAAAGATTAGGCCTCAAAAGATCAGCCAACTGCGCAGAAGGGGGGAAGATTTTAAAACATGATTTTGACTATCAAGATGACTTCAGATTTCAATTTCGAGTCCGAAAATGGATCTAAGACGTCGAAATTAGCTAAGGGTGCAATTTTCGCGCAATTCCAAAGTGTTTTAAAAATGAGGTCAAAAAGTCAAAAGACTATAAAAGGGGTCAAAATGTCATTTTCAAAAATCATGTCTTTTAGCGATTTGAGAATTTCAGAGCTTTAGAGAGAAAATGGCCCAGCAAGCAGGAGTTCCCGTCCACAGGCATCGATTCGAACGCGCCCGGTTGCACAACTGGCCACCACACTATCCTGCCCCGGTATGTTTTTGAAAAACTCAAGCTTTTTGGTCATTTTTAGCATTTAATAACTTTTTTAGCACGTTTTTTCAAATTTTAAATTTCAAAAAAAATTTCTTAGGCAAAATATCACGTGATACTTTAGAAGTATCACGCGCTTTGGGGAGAAGTATCGCGTGATACTTCGCATGCCCCAAAAGTATCGTGCGACCTTAGACACCAGTATTGCACGATACTGGGCGAAAGATCGCACGATACTGGGTGAAGTATCGCGCGATATAAGGTTTATCGCCCCACTATAGGGAGAAGTATCGTGTGATACTTCTCCAAAAAAGAATATCGCCCAGCATAAAATATTGGTTTTTTAATGCATTTTTGAGCAAAAATGACATGGGTCTAGACAATGTTATGTTTTTAAGGTGTTTTATACTGAATTTTTGGACATCCATCATGATATGTGCTAACAACGGGCTTGGTTTTGGCTTGCAGGAGGTTTTTCCGGTGCTCATCATCAGAGCGCCGAAGGTGACAGGATTGCGGTGTGTCCGAGATCTGGATGATCTGGGCAATGCCGACCTCAGGGCGATGGGATTCCGGTATCTGTTGAGGTACCCATATATCTGAGCAGACCATGGGTTGTTGACTGCGCTGGCTGAGAGATGGCACAGCGAGCACAACACCTTCCACCTTCCTACAGGCGAGGCATCCATCACACTGGAGGATGTCTATAGGATCCTCCGAGTTCCATGCCACGGAGAGCCTGTAAGTATAATCATGTTTTTGAGATAGTCATGTAAAATGTAATATTTCCAAAGGATGAAAAATAACATGATTTATGTGTTGTCACAGGTATACTATGATCAGGATGCCACTGAGGGGCGTCGATTGATTCAGGAGATGTTTCAGGATGTGACTATCCTGGACAGGCATGTTAGCTGGGAGCGACTGCTTGATGATTTTGGTAGAGATTATCCGGTGCCATGCATTGTGGCATCTATCATTTCATAGATCCTGATGACTGATCGCAGTCAGAAGGGATTCCCGCTTGGATGGGGCAGGTTATTGGTAGACTTGGTAGGCAGGCCCCGACGGATGGCATGGGGGCCTGTGATCCTGGCAGAGATGTATCATGAGCTGCACAAGATCGTCTATAAGGACGGTCGGACATGGGCATGTGGTGCCATCCTGGCACAGGTATGGGCATGGAAGCACATTGCTGTGGTGCACCCCAGGGTTCAGCCGAGGGAGAGGAGGTACCCCTACATTTATAGGTACATCGAGTTTATATCACATGCCCATTCTGGGGATGTGACCTATTATCGGTGGATTTTGGATGAGATAGCCTCATTCACATGGAGACTGTACAGGGAGGTTGAAGTTTGGGGGGATGCAGCGGATGAGTTGAGTTACATGCTATGTAGTCGGCCACTGGTAGGTCGATATGCGGAGATCGTAGAAAGATTCTACATCACTCGGGTGTGGCAGCAGTTTGGGAGGCAACAGCGAGTCTCGATAGAGACTACTACATATGCCAGGGCTAGGGATGAGGAGGGGCATGGGTGGCTACCCATGCTGGATTATCAGCAGGCTGTCGCAGAGATAGCAGCTATCAAGAGTGAGCCTTGGGATTATTTCCCAGATGTGGCAGACGTAGGGGCTGATGGAGCCTACAGAGCAGAGCGGCAGAGGGTACCATTCTCTCAGTTTACAATACCAGATGTACAGGTGCCAGTGCCGAGAGGAGACGGAGGAGACGAAGGGGACAGAGGGGACGGAGGGGATGGAGGAGGGAAGGGAGGGGATGGAGGAGATGGCAGGAGGGGGAGAGGGAGGAGGATGGAGAGAGGAGAGGGGTCGAGATCAGGTGGCCAGAAATGGTCACGGGGACAGCGGTCAGCGACACCTGAGGAGGAGGTGAGACCAGCTCGCCGGCAGGCAGAGGCACAACAGGAGCAGCCTGCGAGGGGAGAGGACCTAAGAGCCCAGATACAGGCTCAGGAGGTAGAGATACAGTAGCTACGGACCACTATAGCCGTGAGAGATCAGCAGCTCCTGGATCTGAGGGTAGAGCAGGATCAACAGATAGCTGATCTCAGAGCAGAGATAGCATGCCGTGAGGTGATGGCACAGGTCGAGGCACTAGAGCTCCGATGAGAGTCAGCGAGAGCTACCTATTATCATGAGTTATATCTGCAGGCCGTCCCAGAGGGTGAGAGGGCACCATCATACTCTTAGCAGGTAGGGGTATCAGACATGGTACTCGATAGGAGAGCTATGCCTCCTCCACCACCACAAGCTCCTCACGAGGGTGGTAGCGAGTCTTAGGGTTAGGTCTTAGATGTTTTAGACATATTTTGAGACTGTTGATCCAGATTTTGGGATCCCATATTGTATTGTATATCATGACCTTGTATATGAGATTACTGGATGTTTGATATATCATGTGTATTTGTCTCACTTGTGATGGATGTATCAGTTTATGTATATTGTCTTGTCATTTTGCTCAAAATGCTTATGTATGTGCTTATGTATGTTCTCTCTCATAGATGCATGTTTAACTCTCATATGTATGATATAGACTTATGTTTCTTAAAAATGACAGTTTTGATATAGATATGGTGATGTGATTAACCCCTTGTGATGAACAGGAACAGGTTCGAGATGAAAAAGACAAGGAGCGAAAGACATGATCAAGAAGGAGAGAAGGTGAGTGCAATCGACTGACAGGTCCACGTAGGATGAAAAGGAGAGCTCTTTCCATATGCAAAATGCAACACTAGACTAACATGAACCTAAAAATGCAAGCTACTATGAAAGTGGTTGACTTGCAAGGTCACAACGCTTATAGACATCTAATTATCATCATTGAGCATTATTTGTAGCATCGTAAGATCATACAATGCACACTAGCATAACTATGTGGATATGAATATGATCTTTATCAGATAGAAATGTGGAAATCTCACCTAGGCATCAAAGACATGTAGGCCCAGATGACTAATGCAGTGAGATCACCTAAGTTTGATATGGCGAGATTATGCTTGTATCAAGACACATGAAAGTCAGGATAACTAAAAGCATGCACTCGCAAAACAGTCAAGGATAATACCTTGTCAATCCATAGTGTCAAGTAGGACTAGCATAAATGCTCATGACAGTTAGGATCAACAAAATATGCCCACAAGCAGATAAAGAAAGAAAACATGTTCTCATTCCCTCAGTCTTCTAGCTATGCATCATCGAAAACTTCTCAGGGAGAGATCACTCATCAAAGAAATCCTCATAGACAACACATAAAGAAAAATAAAGTCATCATATCGTCACCGAGTTGATTGTTTAAGTGCGTGTGTGTTGGTCATAGAGTCAGACTCTGAGTATCGCATCTGCACATGAGCACTATCGCATTATACTTAGACTATAGGCAAGACATCTAATAAGTGTTAAGAAACACTCGACGCAAGGGTAGTGTTGAAAAACACTATTTGGGGTGGTGTTGAAAAATACCTGTTGTGAAATGCCCCAAGGGACAAAAGCACCTAAAAGACCAATGCTAACAGTCATGCCCCCTAGACAAAGAAAAAGACCAATTCTAGACTAGGCCAAATAAGGTCAAGGCATGATGGAGAAAGGCTCAGTGTCGAGGATGCATGCTAACAAATAGGAGTGCAAAGGCCACAAGTAGCGCCTGTTTCCAAGTTTTCACCACTTGGATTTATTGCAATTTTTTCTCTTTTTTTCATTTTTTCAATTTTTTGGATTTTTTGCTACCAAGGCGCCTATTGCTAGGTTTTCACCAAGGCACTTTTTCTATTTTTTTGATTTTTTGAATATTTTAATTTTTTTGTATTTTTTTCAGGACTTTATATGCTTTTTAGGATTTTTTTCAGCATCATATATCAATTTTTTTGGAAATTTTTTCAGGATCAATAAGATATGTACAAAGGATGCCCCAGGGCATCAAGGATAGAACTTCTTGAGGTGTACAATGTTGATGGGATTAGGGAGCTGTTCTCCATCAGGATCTGACAGTAAATACGCACCAGTACCAAAAGCAGCTATGATGACATATGGTCCAAGCCAGTTAGGTTCAAACTTGCCCTTTTGCTCTCTGTTTTGTTGGTTCTTAGGGTTCTCTCGCAAAACAAGATCACCTATTTGAAATTTTCTAGGGTGAACCTTCTTGTTGAATGCCTTGGACATACGCTTCTGATAGACTCTCATATGATCAAAGGAAGCCTTACGCTTCTCATCTAGAAGTTCTAATTTCTGTAACCTCATGGCGCGGTAATCCTCATCTGTAATCAAACCTTTGAGTGAGACTCTAAGGGATGGTATCTCGACTTCTAAAGGCAATATTGCTTTAGCGCCATAGGTGAGAGAGAAAGGAGTGGCTCTTGTAGGTGTGCGAATGCTTGTTCTATAAGCCCATAGTGCTGGATTGATTTGTAAGTGCCAATCCCTACCATTCTTGTGCACTGTTCTATAAAGAATCTTAAGAATGGTTTTGTTAGAAGCTTTTGCCTGTCCATTTCCCTGTGGAAAATAGATGGAGGACCAGTGTTGCTTGATTTTAAACTTTTTGCATAGGTACTTTAGGTCCTTATTCTTAAATTGACCTCCATTGTCAGTAATGATCTCAGAAGGCACTCCAAATCGGCAAATGATATGATTCAAGATGAACAAAGAAATGGTCCTTCCTGAAGCAACAGAAAGTGGTACAGCCTCCACCCATTTTGTGAAGTAGTCAGTGGCAGTAATAATGAACTTGTATCCACCTGATGAGTTGGGATGAATCTACCCAACCAGATCAAAGGCCCAGCGCTGAAATGGCTAATGAGAAATAGAAGGAATCAGCTCCCTACCTGGAGCATGAATCAGGTTGCCATGTTTCTGACATTTTTCACATGACTTAGCAAAGGTGACTGCGTCCATCTGCATTGTGGGCCAATAATATCCCGCCCTAAGCAACCTTCGGGCCATGGCAAGACCATTAGAATGTCCACCACAAATGCCTTCGTGGATGTCAGCTAACGCTTGGTTGGATTCCTCCTTTTACAAGCACCTAAGGAGCGTCCCATCTAAACCCCTCCTATATAAATCACCAGAGATGAGGGTGTGGTGAGAGGCGTTACGGATGAGGTTTCGGCATTCGGAGCAGGTGAATGTGTCAGGGATGATGCCATCACGAAGATATGAATAGATAGCACCATATCGGGAAAACTCGTGTGTGATAATGGCACAAATGACACGGCTTTTAGACGAGTCAAAGATGGGATGGTGTAGCTCTTCCACCAGGAATTCAAATCTGGATTCATGTGTCTCCAACTGAAGAAGTGAAGCTAATGTGGCCATGGCGTCTGCAGCTTTGTTCTCTGTCCTAGGGATTTGTTGAAACGTCACAAAGGTGAAATAGCGTCTCAAAGAATCAACCATCTTTTTATAGGGTATCAATTTGTCATCCTTGGTTTGATACTCTTCATTGACTTGGTTGATGATTAACTGGGAATCCCCAAAGACATGTAATTCTGTGATGTTCCATTCTATAGCCATTCTCAGGCCATTAGTTAAAGCTTCATATTCTGCAATATTATTGGTACATGGGAATAATAGTTTTTAAGACTTCGAAATGTTGTACCCATGTGGAGAAACAAATAACACTCCAGCACCTGATCCATTTTGCATGCGGGAACCATCAAAGAACATTGTCCAAGTGTGAGTAGTTGTATACAAGATGTGTTCGTCTGGGAATTCCACTTGGACTAGCATACTATCTTGGATTGGAAAATCAGCTAATTGGTCGGCAATAGCTTGCCCTTTTATTGCCTTTCTTTCAACGTACTCTATGTCAAATTCAGTGAGGACCATCATCCATTTAGCAAGTCTACCCGTCAGGGCAGCCTTACTAAGCAAGTATTTAAGGGGGTCAACTTTGGCAACCAAATGTATGGTATGAGCAAGCATGTAGTGGTGCAACTTTTGAGAAGCAAACACCACCGCGAGACAAGACTTCTCAATATTATTGTAATTGATCTCATAAGAGACTAGAGTACGGCTGATATAGTAGATGGCCCGTTCTTTCCCAGTATCATCTATTTGAGCCAATAATGCCCCCAGGGAAGTGTCTGTAGCTGAAATATATAGGATCAATGGTTTCCCTGGAATAGGAGGCATTAGGATCAGAGGATTGGCCAAGTATTGTTTGATCTGATCTAGGCTCTTTTGACAATCCTCGTTCCAAACACAAGAAGCACCCTGATGCAATGTCTTGTTGAAGGGTTGCGCTCTATCTGCAAGCTGAGAAATAAACCTCCTAATTGATTGAAGATGTCCCTGAAGACTTCTCATTTGGCTGATATTTCGAGGAGGTGGCATATCTAGGATTGCTTGGACCTTTTCGGGGTCAACCTCGATGCCTTTTGCTGATATTATGAATCCTAAAAGTTTGCCTGAGGTGACGCCAAATGCGCACTTTTTTGGATTCAATCTGAGTTGAAATTGTTCCATACGATCTAGAATTACTTCCAGATCATTGAGGTGTGTGTCCCTTTTTCTTGATTTTGCCAGGGTATCATCCACATAATCTTCCATATTTTTGTGCATCATATCATGAAAGATAGTCGTCATAGCTCTTTGGTAGGTTGCTCCTGCATTCTTTATCCCGAATGGCATGACGTTCCAGCAGTAGGTTCCCCATGCACATGTGAATGCTATTTTCTCTTGGTCTTCAGGAGCTATTTTGATTTGATTATACCTCGAGAAACCATCCATTAGGGAATATATGTCATAGCCCGCCGTCATGTCCACTATCATGTCAATGTTTGGAAGTGGAAAATCATCCTTTGGGCAGGCTTTGTTTAGATCTCTAAAATCTGTGCAGACACGAATGGACCCATCATGTTTGGAGACCGATACTATGTTTGAGATCCATTCTACATAATCGATGGCTCTAATAAATTTAGCTCTCAAAAGTTTTTCTAATTCTCCTTTGACAAGTAGAGCTACATGTGGATGCATTTTTCTTAATCTCTGTTTTACTGGCTTGACTCCTGGAGCTATAGATAAGTGATGCATTATGAGATTCATGTCAAGCCCTGGCATGTCTGAGTAGGTCCATGCAAAATTAATTTTCTTTTTCTGTAAAAACTGTACATATGCCTTGGTCTCTTCCTCTGATAAAGACTGAGCAAGATGGACTATCTGAGGATTTTCTTCTGTGTTTAAATTGACCAGCTTTGTTGGTTCAATCAATATTGATGATCTATCCTGGAAATAACTCAGCAAGTTATTAAGTACCCCATCCTTAGGTGCCTCGAAGAGGTTTTCACCTTCGAATGCGTCGTTTCTTTTTACTATTTTTGGTTCTGACACCGCCATTAAGTGGTTTTCGCCATCAGACCTATTTTTCTTTTTTTCTTTTGTTTTGAGACTAAGGTACTTAATATCAGGCTCTGTCATGCTAGTTGTTGGTTCACTCGTGGAAGAAGCCACGGGTTCGAGAGCATTCAGATAGCAAGCAATTTCGTAATCATTATAAAATGTGAGGAATGTGGGCTCTTGGTGGCACTAAGACCAGTCAATTAGGTCAAAGTGAACAAGGGGTAAGTCAATGGTGGGTTCGATGTTGTTAATGCGAAAGGTGTCATCTCTGGTGACCATATAATCGGAGTTCATCAAGTCTTCTCCTAAGATACCTGAATTAGGACTCATCCTATCAAACAAAGCGTCATCTACTAAGGTGATTTGAGGAGGGCAATCCTCTAGTCTGACACTAGGATCGTTAGTCGCATCGGGTTGGGTACTATAGGCATGGATAATATCCACGTCTAGATCAATTGTTGCATCTGAAAGTGAATCCCATTCATATTCATGGGAGTCTATCTCTGAGTCATCATTTAGGCCTCGTGATGTAGAAGCCTCAAGGTTAGGAAGGGTTTCCCCCTCTCTGGTGCTAGTATTGGTACTATCCGTCGCAGCTAGGACAGTAACACTTTCCTTTGTCGATCTAGCAGTCATACAGTCACTATCCGTCGCAGCTGGGATAGTAGGACTATTAAGCATCAAATCTGTGGAATCTCCCCAAAGGAGATTCGTTGAGGGCACCCAATCATCAGACACATCTTGTTGGTTGGAAAGATCAGGTGTATAATCTGCATCACTGTCACTGTCCGTCGCAGCTGGGACAGGGACACCTTTCTTCTTCTTATTCTCAAAACCTAAGCCAATCGTGGACTTGTTCTTTCGTCCAAAAAGAGTGTGATCAAGAGGCTCGACTTTAGCATCCAGCCTATGACTAAGGGGACCATATCTCGGATATCCCATATTTTTAACCAGTGTATACCCTTTCCCATAAGTTTCAGGTGAAGGAGAAAAATTCTCGTTATGTTTGTATTTCTCCTCGTGATATATCCAGTCCCTTACAACAACTTCCTCTTTCTCTTCTTGAATGGGGACCGAAGACTCAACAAATTTTCCAAATAACGTCATTGTTGATGACGAAGGCTTCACATTTGGGGATGGTCTCCCATAAGACCTAGGAGCGATTGGCATTTTTGTAAAAGAATCAATCTTATAATCTCCCATCCCAAGGTCCATGGTCTTGAATTTCTGCTTGCATTGTTTAAGTGAACTGCTAGGATTGTCAGCTTCCCTATTCAAAGGTACATGTAATCCCGCAGAAATGTTATTAACTGATAGAGCACTGTCTCCAGGGATGCAAATTTCTACACCGTTATGGGGAAACTTAACACACTGGTGATATGTTGATGGGACTGCCTGCATTTCGTGAATCCATGGCCTTCCTAGCAAAATGTTGTAGGCTAGAGGTCCAACATCAACAATTTGGAATAATATATCTTTTTCTACGGGACCAATGCGAATAGGCAAAACAGCCAATCCCTTAGAACTTCTTTCTGCCTCGTCATATGCTTTGATTGTGATCCTTTTCTTTGTGTCAATGACGTTCTCGGAATACCCTAGAGCTAGCAGCAAACTCAGGGTACAAATATTGAGCCCTGCACCCCCATCTATCAGCACACGCCTAACACGGGTTTTATGAATCATGACTTCGATGTGTAAGGCCAAATTATGTGGGTGACTAATGGATTTGTCATCTTCTTCTGAGAAGGTGAGGTAATGAGGGCTAGCCAAATGGTTGACCATGTTTTGGAATTGGTCAATATCTAAGTTATTAGGGACATTGGCTGCTCGCAAAGCATCCTCGAGGATGCGCTTGTGCTTAGGAGATAATTCTAAAAGCTCAAAAATGGATATCTGAGCAGGTGTACATTGTAGCTGGTCAATAAGATTATAATTGGAATCAGGACCGACGACAGATTTGAGAGGAGCACCTTTGAACACGGGTTGTTTAGACTTGCTAGTGCTAGGACCTTTGATGATAATGGGTGCTTGTGCCTGACCCCTAGTGACAACATTGAGGGACTGGGGTATTCCTTGTGAGTGAGGACCTCTTATCACCACAGCGGGTCTTTCATTAGTCATAGGAGTTGAGTCCACATTATGTCCATAAGGATCTTTCTTTCTCACCATGTTGATGTTATCGTCAGCCACTTCAAGCATGTTAATCACATTGTCAGCATGTGTGTATGTATAGTTAATGGCCGCCTTGCCATTCTTACTGCTAGAATTCTCTCCTTTTTCATATTTAGGCAAGGGATCTTTAAAGGCTTTATGGTCTGCATTAGTGGTTAACCCATCCACTTGCAATTGTCCTTTCTCAATAAGGTCTTGGATAAGATGCTTGAGTTTAAAACAATTTTCTATGTCGTGTCCAATCCCATTATGGAAAACACAAAAAGCCTTAGCATCCCACCAATGAGGTAAAGGATCCGGTATTCGATGTTTTGTAGGATCCTGTGGGTGCGCCAAATTATGAGCAACTAGTGTCTTGAAAACATCTGCATAAGATTCTCCCAATTTAGTAAATTGTCTTTTTCCGTTTTAGATCTCTTTTGATACTTAGGTTTGTCTTGTGGCATTGAAGATGTTTGCAACTTTATAGCTTGAACTGCATGAGAGAGGTTAAGAACTCCTTCATTTTTGACCTGAGATGAATCAACAACTCTGTCATTGACCACTTGCTTGTTTTTGTTCCAATAGGAGTTCTTTTTGTCCTTGTTACCATTAGTATTGTTATTTTGGCTATTGTTGTTATTTGTTGGTTTAGCCAAAATTCTTTGTTCTTTTAGGACATCCTCAATGCGACATGCCACCTCTACCATAGTATCAAAGGAATTAAATGAGATTTTCTTGACTTCATATTTGAGTTCTGGTATTAGATTGTTCACAATGATATCAATTCTCTCTTCTTCAAGGATTGTCCTTGGGTATTTCGAACACAATCGCCTCCATCATTGTAAAAAGGTGACAAAAGATTCCCCTTGATTTTGTTTAAGTTTACACAAATCAAGCATGGTGACCGACCTAGATAAATTGTACGCGAAATGTTGAACAAATCTTTGGACAAGTTCTTTAAATATCTTTACTGGAGGGGAAAGGTTGGTAAACCACTCCATGGCTTGACCTTTTAAACTCCTTGGGAATAATCTCAGCAAGTAGGAGTCTTCATGGTGAAAGGAAAAGCTCATTATGTAGAATTGTCGAACATGGTCGTGAGGGTCACCAGTGCCATCATATTTGTCGTATGTTGGGAATTCAACTTTCTTAAGAAATTCTACCATCACCACACTTTTGTCAATGGGGTTAGGACATATGGAGTCCAAATGAAATGTGCTCTTGGGAGCCTTCATCCTGTCTATATCCTTTTGCATTTGTAAGATCACCTCATCAGTTGAAGGATTCTATTTCTTGATCTTTTGGTGAACATCAAAATTATATGGAACTTTAGCGCCTTTGTTGATAAGACTTTCCAAGAATTGGTCTTTGTTTTGTTCCACATATTGCTCCACATAGGCTTGAAAGGATGGTTCTTGTTGCATAGTCATGAAGTCCATATGATCAAATTTAGCATAACTGCCTCCATGTTGTGAGCCATGATGTGCTCGTTGGGAGGGTTGCTTTGAATGTCTATGAGACGACTGTCTCCTATGATGGTCATATTTTGAAGTCCTTCTTCCTCTAGGACTTGGGGATTGTGAGGGTGTCTTTGATCTTCTTCGAGGGCTAGGGGAAGGGGTAGATGGGGGCGAGTTGGTCCCACTATTGGCTCCCCTCCTGTTAAATCGGCTTTGGAGTTGTTGTGCATAGAGTCTATCTTCTTCTTCTTGGGCGACTCTTTTCTGTATATCCAACAACGCACATTCCTCTTCCTCTAGCTGTCAGAATTTTTCCTTTTTAGTAGCCTGTTCATCTAAGTAGGCTTGCTTCTCTCTCTCAATGCTTCTCAATCTTGTATTTGCATATCGAGAGGTGTCTTTAAGTGGGGATGTTTGTCTTGAATGCCTTATTGCATTAGCTGCGTTGATATGGTGATCACTAGATTCGTTGTTCTGGTCTTCGTGTTGTGACCCTGAATCTGAGTGAGCTTGCTTATGCTGTCTTTCAGCTCGTTGATGAGCATCAAAATATCTCACATTGTTAGGAGGTGACCCGGGTGGACTAGCATGAGAAGAACCACCATACTCTCTTCTGTGTCGTTGGAAGATATCCTCAAGAGTTTGATTCATGGCTTCTCTTTGTTGTCGGGTGAAAGTGTAACTCATGTCCATACTTGATGAAAGTGGTGCAAAAGAGGTGCTCACTTCACTAGGATTAGCTCCCAGATTAAAACAAACCTCGGATTCACTCTTAGGAGATTGGTCAAAAAGGGGTCCTTTTCCCTTAGGTTATCGATGAGTCTTGATGGGTGGTAACTGGCTAAAGGCAACAGGGGGTCGCTTCCCTTGATTAACTTGGTACCTTGTCGTAACTGACATGAAAGAGAGATATTCTCAATGATAAGGTGACCTTTCAAAGTGTCAACACCAAATTAGGATAATCGAAGTCCTCTATTGTCCAAAGAGAAATGAAAAGAAAAAGAGGGCTTTACCAATACTGTCAAAGAGGTGCTTCAAATTAAAGGGTGACTACCCTTGCACTTTTGAATCAGGAGGTTGGACTAGGCCAAAAGATAATTAAAATTGAGATGAAAATGAAAGCGATTTGGACAATAAGAGAACTAAAATTTTCTCAGAATATAGCTAACAATTTTAAAGATGAACCTTGGCACCAAGAATGGCTTTCTAACTTGACAATTATTTCAAAGTGACTTTGTAAATCAAATGATGCTATCCCGGAGGACTAAAAACTAGAAATTTGGAGTCAAGACAGATCTCAAACGTCAGGGTGAGAAGCCTGCTCTAAGACCTAGCCTAATTGACAGCAACTGAAACTGACCAAAATTTAAGCACGGCAAAAATAAACTAGGCGATATACTCCAGGCTACTGGGGCGATAAACCTATACCCGTGCGATACTTCGCCCTAAGCCAGGTGATACTTCTTAATACTGGTGGGCGATATACTCCAGGCAGGCCGGGCGATAGTCCGTCAGGGGCAAACTATCGCGTGATATTTCTCTTCAAAGGGGGCGATATTCATAGCATGCGTGAAGTATCGCGCGATACTTCGCCTTACAGGGCGCGATACTATTGCAAAATTATTTAACTCTTGACCAGAATTGTGTGAAATTTGCATTTTTGGGTTTGTTTGGTCAAAATTTCCAATTTGAGGGTTGATGTTTTCAATTTCAGTCACAGTATCAGCAGAATTTCGGTAGGTTTGCAAATAGCAAGGGATCAAAACATGGTCTCAAACACTTGAAACAAGGGCAAAAGCAACCTTGCCAAGACAAACACTTGTGATATCAAAATTGAAACAACACCCTATGAATGCTACTGATTGTTTGTATGTAAGAACGTTTGCACTGGTATCACACAATCAAAAACACTTCAAGCAAATCTATCCTAGAAAGTCAAGGCTCAATACTTACCAACTTAGCCCACAACTTGATGCCCCCTCGCCTCACACCAAGTGGTTACCCACAAGAGATGTTGGCTTTGTCATGGAAATGTCAAATGACACAACCAAAGGGACACATATGGTGAGTATCTTAAGGTGATCTGGGTAAACCACTTGGATCAATCCTTGCACTAAGAAGATAAGCGGCTAAAAGAGGGTGGCTTCTATCTAATGGTTCTTAATAAGGATTTTCATTCACAACACCCCTCTTGCTCCTCATAAAAGACTAGGACCTTGCGGCCTCAAGAGTACCTTAAGCATTCTTGTTCAATGTTTTCCCCATGGTCGCAATCCCATGAGCTACTCACATCAAACGAAGACAAGTGTTATGTCTATCAAAGTTTTTGGTGTCCTTGATAGCCTTGAGATTATAGTGAGTTGGAATCACTTGCCACCAAAGAAAATGATGACAAGGTTGTCTCCACTTGAGTCGTTCCTCTTGATTGCTCAAGAGTAGGCCCGCTAAAAGATTCTTAAACTAAATAAAAATGGATCAAATCTTGAGGTTCAAGGTTTTTGATTCACCACAAGGGTGAAGAGCATACTCCCCTATCTCAAGAATCTCTCCCAAACACACCAAGGAAAGAGATTCAATTACTCCCTTGCTTCCAAAACCTTAAGATGGGTCAAGATTTTCTGATTCACCTAAAGGTGAAGAGCATACTTCTCCTACCACCTCAAGATCCCTTTCACAAGGTATTAAGATTCCTAATACAATTAGTGAATGCCACAAATGAAAGGAAAGTAAATAACAAGCAAGAAATAAAATTTTTTATTTTTGTTTTTATGCTTGGGCAGCCCTGCAAAAACTGTTAGTAGCCCTCTTTGACATGTGTTTTTAGCAATTTTCAAGCAAAGAAGAGCACCTACAAACATAACTTGTTAGACTCACAATGTTAGCAAAATCCAAATCCAAATGTAAATGTGCAATAATCTGATAGATTTAAGCTAAAAGATGTAGGTTAGACCTATTTAAACAAAGCAAAACAAAACAGCAAGCTAAAATAATCAAATTCGGACAAGAAAACTGAAAACACAAGTCTCTGCCAGACTAGGCGATATTTTTCAGACTTCAACAGTATCGCGCGATACAGTTTCCTATAGTCAGGTGATACTTCTCAGTCGCGTGATATTTCTCAGTCGCGCGATACTTCGCACAATTCCAGGTGATACTTCACCTGATATCAGGCGATAGAAGTCAATATAGTCGTGCGATATTTTTCCGCGCGAACTATCGTGCCAAGATAGAAAGTATATCGCGCGATACTTCTGAGAAGTGTCGCGCGATAATCTGAGACAGAAAACTAGAAAATGCATATTTTTCCAAAAATTAATCTGAAAATGATGAAAAATGCATCAAATGAAAGGACAAAGCTATCTACTCTGCCCCACGGTGGGCGCCAGAAATGTACACACTAAAATATGCACTTCTATGAACCATTACATGCAAGGTTGCTCAAGAATGAGGCCTCACAAAGCGGCTCATAGCTCTCTATGCATGGAGTTGCAAGGGACTATGATGTGTTTGCTCTCAGCTAGAGCTACAAGCTTGTGACTTTGCTAGTCAACCATACAATGAGAGATTCAAGTGAAGACAAAGGCAACAATGCCAATATCTCCAAGAATCAAATATGCAATGCAATGCAAGCTATACGAGAATGCAATCTAAGCTATGGAAAGGAAAGTACAATGGATTACAATGCCTCCTATTTAGACTATGTGAGTTAAATCTATTGCATAAAAGGAAATCTACACTAAGAATGTCATTATCATGTAACTAAAATGGGAATATGCAACTATAATGAAATGCAACAAGTCTTCAATGTCTTCAAACTCCAAATGCACCTAAAACCTGTAGCATAACATTAGCATAAAACAAGTGGATATCCAAATGAAGGAGAGAGCTCTCCTTTTATAAGAAATGAGGTGAAATGGACCATGGAGATTAAGAGGCAAAAAGACTTAATCAGCGGTGGAGCTTGAAAGAGGAGCAATCCATGTGCACAAGTATCCTCCAATGAGAGTGAAGTGTTGACTTTTGAGCCTCATGTGAGACAAAAAGTGCTTTTTCCCTTTTTATAAAATAGGAATAACGTTTTATTTGTGCAACTTAGGATAAGAGGAAAAGTGGGGGCTTTTTATTTAATTAAAAGGGGAGGAAATATTCCTTTTAATTAAATAAAGACTTAGGATAAATGGTTAGCCCAAGGATAAAAATCCAATATATGATCGAAATTAAGATTTGATCAAGAAATTGATAATGTTGAAAATATTAATTAATGATCAAAATGATTCAGGATTGATAAATCAAATAAATGGGGTCCAAAGTCTAGGCGACCATTTTTGGGTGCATACAATACCTATGACTGTTAGGTCAACCTCTGTTAAAAAGATTTTGACTGTTACAATGGTTAGAAAGTAGCAGTAATATTGATCTTAGAAACATACAACTCACTTTGCAAATATCAGATCCAATTCCATACACATATGTTGGCTTACTAACTATGAACCTTTTCCATCTCCATCACTGATATGCTCAGAACCCTTCAAGCAATCACAACACTTCTCCTTTAGCCTTTTCTGCTTAGACAGTCAATAACATCAACAACACTTCCAGCATCTACTTACTACAACAACCTCTCGCTTAGGTTTCCTTAATACTACCTCTATTAGGTCAATACATCTTTTGCCGCTTAATCTCCTTCATAGATCTTAGGGTTAGGTTAGATTCATTGAATCCGCCTACATTATGTTCTTCGGCTATCCTTTTAGAAATATCTCGAATCTCTTAAAGATTTACAATAAAATGTTTTACAGTGCATTAAATGCTTGCATACAATCAATAAATAAAGTCAACACATTTTACATAATCCAAGAATTCAATGATGTAAGTTGGAAATCTGAATTCTTCATCAAATGCAAAATACTGACGCTCGGTCAATACCATGTTCAACTTCTCGGTCTTCTCTGGAAAGCTCAGTCACCACATAAACTATTTCCTCTGCTAACACTGTCTTCCTCGGCAATTGACTGGTGTTCAATCAACACTAATTTTAATCGGCATATACTAGCTCAGTCGACATAGACAACACTCAGCTTAAACTAGATTTCTTCACTTTTTCTCGGTTAAGCCTACTAGTTTAGTCTTCATTCTTACTTAGATAAACAATGCATTGTCTTATCATTGTGCCATATAATCAAGTACTCATTGAAGTATCAAGATAACTCAACCTTTCCTTAGGTTTTGTTGTTACCAACCTTGCCTATCCCCTTAGCAACACTCAAATAGATATAGTACTTTCTTAAATAGCAATAGTCTTACCAGTTAAGGTTTGACATCAATGGCAATACAACAATTGCTTCAATTACAATTTCCAACACTCCTTGCCCCCAAAATGATTATTGACACTTTATACTTAGTGTGTGTACAAATGATCACATGCAAAATATGAGAAAAGTGAACTTCTTAGTTTGATTTTTATAGTTAACTAAGATCTAAGCATTACAATTCCCAAAATAGGCCAAAAAAGACAGTTTTGAAAGTGATATTTTTGTCTACAATGGCTACAAAATAATAGCGAAATAGAGAAGTAGACAAAAAAAATATGTTTTTTTAAAGAAAAAGAAACCTTAAAAGGAGTTCATATGAGCCTAAAAAACCCTAGAAGTCATATAAACTAGGGTTGGACAACTACTTCTATCAAAATCTAAATTTCTAAAAATATATTCATCAAAATCTAAATTTCTAAAAAATATGTTCATCAAAATCAGAAGAATCCTACATTAAGTTGAAGAGCACAAAATTATACCCTAAGCCAAAAATAAATTCTCTAAAAAGGTCTTATAATGAGTAAGTTATTAACCTTTAAAGCCAGACAACAAAAAATTGCAAATGGTGATGGGGGCAAAATTCTTTAAACTTTGTTGATGTCAACAACATACTATGTTAAATTTGATAGTCAAATGACCATCATAGAAAGATATGGACCCTAAATTTCATGGTCAAATGGTTGTCCCAACAAAAACCACCCTCTACACAATGATGTCAGTGTATGGATGCTGATGCTAGCAATACATGTAAGATTATAGTTGGATATTATACTCTACATATGGATGACATGGATAATTTTAATTATCCCACATGGTCATAAGATCAATGATGTGGCAATTTCCTGCATGTGTGCTTGGTGACTTGGCATTCTATATGCTAGGTATAATTGTTTCCATGTGGCAGGTTTTGACATTTCTCTATTTGTTGACATGGGAATCTACATTTACAAATGGACTTTGCATAGAGGACTATATGTTACAGTCTAAGTTGTGGCAAGAGTTTACAACATACATTTCTTAGAAGTGTTGGAGTTACTTCCAAGAACTGATGCAAATGTGTACAATGCACCTAGGTTGGTGTTGTGAGAGTAGGGAAAGCTAGGGGGTCTAAGTGTGGTGTGCACTAAAGCACTTGTAGAGAACACCAAACAATGAGTGCACACCAAGGGAGAGGGAAAATATTTTTTTCTGTATTTTTATTTCTTTTAACAAAAATAGAAAATACAAAAAATATGCAGAAAAAAGAAAATTCTATATATTTTAATTAAAAAAATAATTCTCTTGTGAAATTGACTCTCGGATAGCCAAGGAGGGGGACATTTTCTAAAGGCCTTGAGTCATCAATATATAGTTTAGATGAATTGATAGGCGATCTTAGTTGATTTGGCCCTTCTAATCATGATGACAACATTGATTTTCGCATAAAGTCCTTAGAAATGCTTGCTACCTCTCAAATTTGATGAATATATGTACCTACCAATAGTTGTAGATTTAGTGTCTAGTATCTAATTTGAGAAAACTAAATGATGGTTTTGACTCAAAATAGCCTTCTTAATCCAATGGTCACTGAAAATATGGCCTAGCAAGCTTTAACATTTTCTTTAAACATAGCCACAAAAATACAAACCCCATATCACACCAAAATCCTCTCAAAAGAATATTTAATGACATTCAACAAGCTCTAATACCATGTAAGATTTGGCTATGGATATAGCCATATAGGATCTACAAGCCTAATCGAAAGTACAATAACAAGAGAGAATGTATATGATAAGAATATAGTATGTTCTTAACAATAATGCAATAGAATTTCACTTAAATGAATATTACAAGGGGGACCCCTTGGTCAAGTAGATCCACATGAGACATGGGAAGGCATAAGATTATGATAAGTAAATAGTAATGTTATAACATGATAATAAAGATAAAACTTATTACTCATTGTGATGTAGAGGTAAGAGTGGTGGGTGATAATAACTAAGATAAGTTTATAACTTTGAGAGGTTTAGGCACTATTCCCAAGCCCTCAAGTTCTTCAAATGACCTCAAATTGACCAAGACTCCTCCCAATGACAAATGGTGGTATATTTGGTGTATTTAGATTGTATTAGGATGGATTCAAGTGGTTTTATGGTTTCAAATACTACCCAACACACCTAACACTTCAAACTTCTCCAAAGGCTATCACAAGCCTAAAGCCCCTTCTTGTAGCCTTGCAACGAAAGGTAAATGACACTTAACTTTCAAAACTTACAAAGGAATGACCAAATAAATGAGTTTTTTAGATACCCATTTTCCCATAACTTAACATATCAAATGCATTCTATAGACTCCTTTGGATCATATGCTACTGTCTACACACTGTGACCTCAAAAGAGCACCAAATATGGAAATTTTACAAAGAAACCATATGTTAACTTTACCCTAAAGTTTCAATACTCTCAAAAGTATTTATTTATGACTTAAAATGACCAAATCCCAAAGCAATTAGGCTCATACCTTCAGTGACATCAAAAGCCCCAATTTGCTCACCTCAAACCCTTGTTTCTAGGGCTTCTTAAATCTATGTCTTCCAAACATTTCTAGGCACAAATGGTGATGGATTCACCTTGTCTTAAGCATAATAAGACACTCCAAATAATAAAATAACCCTATCCTTAAGCCTGATCTGCTACTGTTGTAGCATACCAAGCACTTTCCTTGTATTTCTTGTCATAAATCAATGGTGATCACCCTCTCTTCACACTATCTTCACTTCATAGGTTAGAAAAATACTTTTACATGTTAGATAAAATCATTCCATGAATTTTAGGCCTTTACTTTTATGGAATGATATTAATCTTTGTCAACCTCCTATCAAAACAATGAATTAATAGCCCTCAAATAGTAAGAGTGCCATAACAGAGAAATAAAATAGATTTAACAAAAAGAAAAGTTCATCTAAATGTCTTCAAAATGATAAGGAAAGAATATTAAAGCGTCAGTGTAACAATCTTGATAGACTATCAATCTCCAAACATGAAACACATCAAAACAATCTTTGCAAAATTATGAGATTTCTTTATTTCTTGTAGCAGTCTGTACTACATAGATCTCCCTCCTTACTCTGTCATATAATGGATTCATTTTTCATTAAAATGACCTTTCCTTAACTTCCATAACCTCCTTGATCAGTTAGAGGGATTAGTTTATGGGTTTTGACACTAAAACTTAACTTCCCACCACAATACTAATCTAGTTGTTTACATTCAAATTTGAATTTTTAAAACTCTAAAATTTCATTGAAACTAAATAAAACTTGCAAACTAAAACTCCCAAGGTCCTCAAACACCTTGGAGACTTATTTTAAACACCCTTAACCCCTAGACTCACTTGGACACTGTTAGTCCACTTACAATCATATTTTGGTCCTTTTAAGGACATTTGAACACTTCAAACGTATAGGTTCATTACATGATTTGAAAGCCATTATAGGGTCTAGTATTTTCCAATTTAACTCCTTAGATCCTTGCTTGAACATGTTATTCCCCTGATCTTCTTTGGATGTGTTCAAGGTCTTCTTGGTCTTCATAGTTATATTGAATGTCCTTGGTGCCCCTGCACCATGCTCTCCTCTTGCAATGAAACTCTTGTCCCAAGAGTTGTTCTTTCTTTGCCTCTGATAATCAGGGATGAAAGATTTTTCCAAAGGGACCTACCTTGTCTTCCAAGACCTTTCATTCATACACCAAGAGTCAGAGAAAAGATTGCTTGTGTGTGATTGTCCCTTCCTGGAACACTTTTGTTGCTACTTGAATATCTATTCTTGAGACTCCTGATCATAATTCATGTCTCAATCCTTCCATCAATGTACCTTGATGTACCTACCCTCCAATAGGACATTGGACTGTCCCAACCATCATAAAATCTTACCCCAATAGTCCACTCTGTTATCTCTATTTGAGTATTAAAGATTCTCATTAGTATCAAAGATAATTAGTTGATTACTTATGCTATACAGTCGGTAAAAGCAAGTACTTCAAGCTACTCATGCTATTCGATTAACTACATAAGCCTATACACCAAGTTATCTCAAGGCAATACCGAGAACAAAAGATATTAGTTCAAACTGAGCACCGGAGCATTTTTTACCGAGCATCAGTATACACCGATACTGGGCATCAGTAAATACTGAGCAAACTAGACACCGAGCACCAGTATGACTACCGAGCAATATTTACAGTATTTATTGAGCAATATAGAAAATGGCGTAGTAATTAATTTTGGCACATCTATCTATGTAGATGGTTACAACAGAATCATAAAACATTTTACCAAGATCCAGGATTATTTATTGTAGATACAATCATTAATTATGATGATGATCTCTATGTAATTGCTAGATCTAGGTTAATTTTGTACATCATAGATCTTAGGGTTCATCCTAAGATATTGTAACCTAATTTTGTTAAGCGGAAAAAGCAGTATGCTATATATTTGTATTTCATGTCATTTTGACAAAAAAAAAGCTAGACAAGGAAGATATGTTTGGTATGAACAAGCGAAGGAGATCTTGAAGCAGAAGCCAACTTCAAGATATTAGTTATTAGATAGAGAAGATCAAAATTCAGAGACATTCAAATTAAGAAGAATCAGACAAGGCTACCGAGCAATTCAGAGACAAGATCTACACATACAAAGGTGATATCTATTCTATACTACATTGATCTGTATCAGACAAGGTTGAGTTATCATTTTTAGATACATCCTGTTATTTTCTAATAATTGTAACAGATTTTGGTAAAATCTCTTAATAGAGTAGACCTAACAGTCTTTATGTAAATCTCTTAACTGAGTGCACACTCAAGTAGTGTTGTTGAAATCCTATAACTAGGTAGATCTAGCTGATCTAAATTATTACTCCTAACAAGGTAAGATCACCATAAGTGATCACAACTTGTAACCTTAACCGACATACTTTATTATCTGTAGTAGTGAAGATTTGTGGGTGTCATCCCCACCGCAGTTTTTACCTTCTAACAAGGGTTTCTATGTTACCAAAATACTTGTCTTATGTGATTGATTTATTGTTGATTTCATGCTATTTACTTTTACAAGTTAATTAAATGAATGTTGCATACAATGGATATAGTACATAGTTGAGTTTACTATTGTTTTCTGATTAATTTTGGGAGTTAAAGTATTTGAGGGCACTAATTCACCCCTCCCCTCTCAGCACCCTATCTCTCCATTCCAATAATTGGTATCAGAGCATAGATCTCTTATTGGACGGTTTAACCATTGAAGAGTAAAGATCTAACCATGGAGAGATATAAGTTGGATAAAACAATAAAGAATCAAAATATTTAGATACAGATGTTCATTGAGTAGTATAAACAAGCTAAGGATGCATTGAAGAAGTTATTGGTTCAGAGAAAGAACTTGGCTATTCTAGAAAATGAGACTAGTTACCATGAAGAGGAGATTGATGATTTATTTGATAATATTGGATCTAGTTTAGGAAGTATTTCTGATGGTTCTGAAAGTGCAATCTCTGATTTGTTTGAAAATAATCTTCACTTAACTGAACAAGTGAAAGCCTTGCAAATAGGTCAAGAATCATAGATGGTGAGAATGATTGATGTAATGAATAATGCTAGACAAGTTGAGCAAGAAAGGAACCTAGCTATTGAAGACCAAAGACAGATGATTGAACAACTTCAAGTAAAAGAAACTCAGATACGAAATCTCACCAAGCATCATTTTGAAATATTCAATCAGATGATGATTGTAAACCAGGAGATCAACTCAGTAAATGGTGAGTTGCCTAGAAAACTTGAAGATATCGGCGTACTCAGGGAGAGAATGAGAAACTAAGAAATGAACTAATGATATAATTGCAACAAAATGAAATGATGAAAATGGCTAAAAAAAATTCTAAGAAGATTGATGATTTTCTAACTAATCAAAGATGATTTGGAAGCAAAGCTGGATTAGGCTACACCGGAGAAGGAGAATCATCCAAGCAAGATGAACAAGTGAATCAAAATTAGAAACCCGAGATGCTATCATGCTATCACCGTGGAAAACTGAGACATACTTCAAATGTGTGTAGGAGTAAAACACAAGGTAAATCTCAAGTCACTCCTAAGTTTAATGGTTATTGCTATTATTGTGGAAAATTTGGACATCAAGCTTATGAGTGTAGAGAAAAACTAAATAAGACTTCTAACAATCCTACCATGGAGAAATTGTGTTATACTTGCAACAAACATGGACACACTTCACAAGAGTATAAGGAAAAGATGAAGCAAGTCTGGATGCTAAAATAAAAGAACAAGCCTTATCAACCGAAGAGACAAGGCAGTGCATACACTTGGGATTACGACACATGGGTCAACTGTACAATATGTGGGAGGTATGGACATATTGCAGCAAATTGTATGAGGAAGAGATGGGCTAGAAAATCATGAATCTAGACAAGAACTAGTATGGCATGTTTACATTATCATAAAGTCGGTCACCTAAGCAAGGACTGCATAGATCGAGCACCAGAAGAAGGACATGTATTTGAGAGTGGCAACACTATTCCAAATATCATGAGGATTAGAAACACTATGTGGAGAAAGACATCAAATGAGAATGTTGAGTCAAGAAATGCAGTCGATGAAACCTTGTCCATTGGATTGGGTGACATCGACACCTCCACCTAAGGTCAAATAGGTATGTATGGAACTGATATTCCAAATTGATCTTATCTTACATACAGTTCCTTATATTTGATGAGCACATACCAAATCTGCATGAATAAAGATGCATTGTGGTTTATAAATTTTGAGCTAAAAAAGTCATACAGTTGGTATATGATAGACTAAGATAAAGGTTACCCAGTAGTAATCATTATCCAAGGTTAACCAAGTGTCAGTATCAGCTGAGTGGAAAATTCTATGTTAACCGAGTTGCTGATGTTTTGCGATAATTTTTGAGTTGACAGTTGTCACCGTACTAGAAGTAGGTCAAGCATTAATGACAAAATTTTTGAGTGGGAATTTGAAAAAGACTATAAATACACAGAAGAGTTAGTTCATTCTTCACAAAGAATTTTTGAAGAGCGATTATTTCTCAGAGCGAGTTTGAGATAAGAGTTTTTAGAAGGATTCAAGGTAGTTGTAGATCGATCCGAGCACATTCTTCATATATTCTGAGTAAGTACAACTTATACTGAGCACATTCAACATATTTTCCAAAACCTAAATTGATTATAATGGCATCAAAGGCAACAAAATCCAAGAGTGTAGAAGAGGAAGTGAACCTCATTGTTTCGACTAACTGTGATGAACCCCACTACAAACTTCATCTGAAAGTTGCATCAAAAATAGATTTAGCGAGAGCTTTCTCAAGCATCCCACCTAGGGTTTTTCTAGTCGAGGATGTCAGATCCTACATCCACTACAAAATTGGAGAAATTGGGGATTTCAAGACTATCGTAGCTTATCAACAACTTTGTGGTGTAGATGGAAAACTAAAATTAGAATTCAAATAGGTGGAGAAGATTGGTCTCACTTATGCCCTAAATTTCTTGAAAAGCTTTAAAACCAAATGGATTAGGGTTGTGCTCAGTCGGTATCATGATGGGATATTTTGGTTGGATGAACCGGTCCAAATAACAAAGAATATGATACATAAGGTTACTGGATACCCAACAACCGATAAGGCCAAGGCATTTCATAGTGCTTCAAGGGTTGAAATTGAGAAGAATATAGGTGCAACATGGGATGGTTGAGCATTGAAAATTGTTATGATTAAGGATCCAGAAGTTAAATTTGTGGCACATGCTGTTGGTTACAAGATCTATCAGTTGAGTAGACTAAACAATGTTCCATGTAGTGCTATGGACATGGCATATAAAATGATAAAGAAGAATCACCAGTTGGACCTTACTGAGCTACTACTGCGGTAGATGGAAGAAAATATGAAGATGATTCAGTCGACAAAGTCAAACACTTGTAAGTTCGGATCACTTCTAGTGTGCTTATTTTTATATATTCAATGATTTTTCCCTTTCATCAGTGATGTAAATTGGTCTACTGACAAACCAGTCATTATGAATTTTTTTTATATGATTAGTGATTTGGGAGACAATTTGAATAAAGTTGTAGATGATTATTTTGAGCAATTCAAGATAAAGATGAATCTTCAGAGCAGGATTCCTAGTTCATTGGTTGAGAAATATGAAATGGATATATGTTTTCTTGTGGACAATGATCACACCTTTATAAAGGCTATGGATCCCAAAACAAAATGGTTAGCCCCTATGGGATACAAAATGGATATTGATTTTACTTTGAAATCAATCACATCTCTGCTGGCTACACCAAAGAAAAAAAATACAGAAAGGTTTGGAACCTATGAAGAGGCTAAGACAAGAATAAAGACAGGTCTTGTCATCGGTAAAATAATTAAAAATTCAAGGAAGATGATGAAAACATTAGTTGAGAAATTTGGAGATAAATCTGACTCATCTAACGAGTCACCGGTTGGAACTACAACCGAAGGTCAGTTACTGCTAATTGACAAACCCCATGATAGTGAAGAAATTGAGTTTGACAATGGAAAAGATTCAATACTGGTTTCCCCCTCTCAAACTCCAAAGAAGAAGCAGTTGCATGTGCAGTCTAGAGCGCAAACAAGTTAAGCAATTGTAGCTTCACCACCTTTGAAGAAAGGAGTTGTGAAGATTTCAAAGCCTAAAGATGCTTCACCGACCAAGACATATACAAAAAGAGGATCTAAGGTCGCAGCTGAAGCACCGAGGAAAAGGAGAAGACTAATAAGAGGAAAAGAAGACCTTGAAGATGAAACAAATGACACAAATCAGTACAAGGTGGTCAGCAACAAAAATAGGACAGTTGATGAGGTTGTTGAAGATATAATTAAAAATGGAAAACTCACAGATCCTGAACTTAGTTAGTTTGACAACATGTCTACCAAGGATCAAAATAAAATAGAGGAGGCAGTCATCTAGATGATGACACGCTTCAAACGAGTTCCATTGGAATTTTCCAAGCAACTACCTAAGGCATTAGAGGAGAGAATAAATCAGAAATGGTCCTATGCCTTGGACACAGAAAAGAAAATAAGGGAATAATCCCTAGTGCTGGAAATTCCTAATTTGTCTATTGATGAAATTGAAGAATACATGACAACTTACTCTAGGAGATTCAGAGTAAAAATCTAGGCTATGCAGATATAAGATGAAAAACTAGCAGACATAGATGAGTCTAGCCAACTCATTTGGACATCTATTGTCGAAGCCCAAGAGCAAACTAAAAAGGTAGCATTTCTAAACTTGTCTAAGAAGAGATAGAGATCAAAAGGAAAAGGCATCCACATTGAGGATGTTGATTTAGCAAAGAAGATTGAAGAGATAGATGCATCAATTACTGAGGTGATTGATACTACACTTACCAATATGGACATAAACATTTCATAGGATGCACTAGATTAGGTTAAGATCTAGATTAAAGATAATAACACATCAGATGTACTCATTGAGGACATTACTAATGGTGATCTTGATGATAGAGATGAAGATGAGGATGTGATTATTACAGGAGGCACAACTCAAGATGAAGGTACTATTACCAAGCTTGCTATCACACTTTTACCAGGTGAACTCCCTATCCTTGTAGAAGTAGTTGAACTTTTGATAAAGGACCAACCCAAAGGCTCTAACCCTGAGAAATTGATGGACACATCAGGGGAATAAGGAGCGGGAACACTGACAGATACAAACAAGACTGAAGAAAGAGGCAACTGAGACAAACACAATGAGCCAAGATGACCCAAAAGTAACCGAGGCTACCCCACTAGACACAACATCAAAGGCTCCACCTCAGTCAACCAACATACAAGTTCCCAAGGAGAAAAAGCATGAAGGAAATGTGTCAACTGAGCAGGTTACTCAAAGCACTGAGGTAAAGGATATTGTACTATTTGTAAAATGCTCACCTCAAGAGCCAGAGAAGAAGAAGAAGAAAAAGAAACAAGGAAAAGGGCCAGCCACATTAGATGAAGTAATTTTTATACCAGACTATGAACCTAGGACCTTAAGCCTCGAGGAACTTAGAAAATATGGGGAGCTATGTACTAGAAAAGCAAAACAAGAAAAGTTAAAGATGGAAAGCAAGAGCAAGGAAATACTGGAGAATGTAAGAGATATCTTACAACATGTTGTACCAGAGGTAAAAATTAATGAGGATACTCTCATTATGGACCAACTTGCCACACTTGCAGAAGAGATCAATGCCCCTAACATTGAAGCTAAGAAAAGAACTGAAGAAAGGGCAAAGTCAAAGATTCAGAACAAACTTGCAGAGAAAATCAGCCAAGAAGTGGCAATAAACAAGGTGAAGCTATCTGAGGTAATAACTGAAATTTAGTCTATTAATCAGTTAATAAGTCAAATTTTGATTAAGCTATGCACTATGGAAACCTTCACTACTGAGATAAGTGAAAAGATTAAACATCTTGATACTGAAATCCAAGCCAGTGCACAGGTAGCTTTAACCGAGCCGCAAGCTTTTGCAAAGCATATCTTAAGAGTTCAAGAACTTAGGTGGTTAAGAGCAGATCTTGGGAAATAGGAAGAAAGAATATGTGATCAGGTCATTGAGCTACAAATCGAGTTACTTACCTGAAATTTTTTGAGAAGCACATTGTCAAAGCGTAAGCACTTGTTGCAACACCAAAAATCTCTGTGTTGGAAAACATCTTTGACATGCATGCACAAGTCGGTCTTGAGAACATTGCCCTCACCAACTTGAAAGAGGAATGGGAAACCTCTTGGATTCATTGAAGAAAACCCATCAACACATTTTTTATCAGCTGTAAGTATACACTTTTGTATTTGGCGTTAACATAAAAAAGGGGGAAAATAATGTATATGCCAAATATGTAAATAAATGCTAAGTATACTACACACTACCGGGAGCATGCACCAAGGGGGAGTAAATTTTTTGAAATTTTATTAAGTTATGGTATCTATGTATATATGGTGGAGTTAGAATAAATTTTGAAGACATCAGGTCTATATACATTCAAAGTTTTGATACTAATGCCAAAGGGGGAGATTGTTATCTCTATTTGAGCATTAAAGATTGTCATTAGTATCAAAGATAATTAGTCGGTTACTTATGCTATATAGTTGGTAAAAGAAAGTACTTCAAGCTACTCATGCTAGTCGGTTAACTACATAAGCCTATACACCAAGTTATCTCAAGGCAATACCAAGAACAAAAGATATTAGTTCAAATCAAGCACTAGAGCAATTTTTACCGAGCATTAGTATACACCGATATCGGGCATTAGTAAACACCAAGCAGACTGGACATCGAGTGCCGGTATGACTATCGAGTAGTATTTATAGTGTTTATCGAACAATACAGAAAACAACATAGTAATCAGTTTTGGCACATCTATCTATGCAGACGGTTACAATAGAATCATAAAATGTTTTACCAAGATCAAGGATCATTTATTGTAGATACAATCATTAATTATGATGATGATCTCTATGTAATTGTTAGATCTAGGTTAATTTTGTACATCATAGATCTTAGGGTTCATCCTAAGATATTGTAACCTAATTTTGTTAAGTGACGAAAGTAGTACGCTATATATTTGTATTTCATGTCATTTTGACAAAAAAAAAAGCTAGACAAAGAAGATATGTTTGGTATGAATAAGTGAAGGAGATCTTTAAGTAGAAGCCAACTTCAAGGTATCGGTTATCAGACAGAGAAGATTAGAATTCAGAGACATTCAGATTAAGAAGAATTAGACAAGGCTATCGAGCAGTTTAGAGACAAGATCTACACATACAAAGGTGATATCTATTCTATACTACATTGATCTGTATCAAACAAGGTTGAGTTGTCATTTGCAGATACATCCTATTATTTTCTAATCATTGTAACAGAGTTTGGTAAAATCTCTTAACAGAGTAGACCTAACAGTCTTTATGTAAATCTCTTAACTGAGTGCACACTCAAGTAGTGTTGTTGAAATCCTATAACTAGGTAGATCTAGCTGATCTAAATTGTTACTACTAATAGGGTAAGATCACCAGAAGTGATCACAACTTGTAGCCTTAACCGATATACTTTATTATCTACAGTAGTGAAGATTTTTGGGTGTCATCCCCATTGCAGTTTTTACCTTCTAACAAGGGTTTCTACGTTACCAAAATACTTATGTTATGTGATTGATTTATTGTTGAGCTCATGCTATTTACTTTTACAAGTTAATTAAATGAATGATGCATACAATGGATACAATACATAGTTGAGTTTACTACTATTTGCTGATTAAGTTTTGGGAGTTAAATTTTTTGAGAGCACTGATTCACCCCTCCCCTCTCAGTACCCTATCTCTCCATTCCAACACACTCTTCTTAGGACTATCATGTCATTCCTTAATCTGTATTTTCTTGGGTGATTCCAACTAGCATCATATTGCACCTGCATAGTAAATTCCTACCCAAACCACACTATTATAGGCTCATCTTGGTTCTTCAATAATAGTTGTAACTCATATCTCCTACCTTCTTGATGGACGAAGTCTTTATTTGTGTAACCATCATGGATAACTCTTCTATACCATTGTCAAGATCTTCCCAAAATCAAATGTTGACAACTCATGGTGAGGACATCACACCATACCCTATCCCTATACCTTCCAATTGAAAATTCAATCATGACTTGATCACTAACAAGCATATTATGATTCACATTCACCCAAGCTTCATAATATTGCCTAGGGTGTGGAAAAGTTTTCAAATTCAAATTCTTAACAACTTCATGAGACACTACATTATGAATTTATCCTAAGTCTATAATGAGTTTTCATACCTTTCCTTGGATCAAAAAATTTGATCTGAAGATGATTGGATTATATGGTGCTTGATTTATTCTTCCCATCAATAAGTATTCTCCTTCCTCTGGATGAATTTCAATGGGTTCTTGCTACTCTTCTCTCTTTGTTTCTTCCTCTACCAAGTTCATTCTTCTTTCTCTACCCTTGTCCTCATTCCCCTTAGGACATTTAAAGGATTGGTGACCCACTTCATTACAATTGAAGCACCTTCCTACAAACACTCCACTTCCTCTTCCTCCACTTCTTCCACCTCTATATCCTCCTCTTGTCTCTGATGAGTATGGTTTGTCCTTGTCTCTATCACTATTCTTCTAAAAATTAGTATTGCCTCTAGCACCTCTTTCCCTCATTGTTGAACCTCCTCTTGTACCTCCTTGCCTCTCATGTATTCTTTTTATCTTCTCCTTAGCCTTAATGGCCAATTTATAACACTCCTCAACTAATCTAGGGGTAGCAAGACTAAGTTCATCTTGGATATTAAACCTAAGTCCCCCCACGTACCTTGCAATCTTCTCTTCAACATCTTCTTCATGACTCACCCTTATGTTCAACTTATGAAATTATTCAATGTACTTTTGTACATCCATGTTTTTTTGCTTGAGACCCTACAATTTATTGTATAGTTGCACCCTATAATCATTGGGCAAAATTTTTTCCTTCATCTTATCCATCATAGCATGCCAAGATGTAATCTTGGGCTTCCCATTCTTCCATCTTTTTGTCTGAACACAATCCCACCATAGTAGAGTGTGTCCCTCCAACCTTGACTTTGCAATCTTCACCTTTTTTTCCTTGTTTGACATCATCACATTCAACAAAGTTCTCAACTGCACTAAACCAATCAATCAATTCTTCATCATCCATCTTCCCTCCATACATAGGAAAATCTTCTCTTGCCCTTGTATCTCCACTTTTTATGGATTTTGCAATCATAACCATCCTTAGATCTTTAGGATCTAATTGTTCTTCCCCTTGGAGTACCTCTTCTTCTTCAACTTCTACTTCCTCATCCTTTCTACTGCTTCTATCTCTTTTCTCTAATGCCAAGATTCTCTCCATCATAGTTCTCATCATCCTATCCTTCTCATTGTTCTCCTTCTCCCTTTGTTCCAATGTTGCCTTTAAATTTTTGTTATCTACCACTTAATCTCTTACTATCCTTGAAAACTCCATATTTTTCATCCTTGTGGGAAAATCTTCTTCTCCTTCAGACATGGTTCCTGATCTCCTTAACAAGGTGGATCAAATCAGTGCTTCTCCTCAAAGGATACTTCAACTCTAATGGCTAATCTAAGGATTCAAACTATCAAAGCTCTCAAGATCACTTACCAAACTTTCCAAAAGGATTCCTACTATGTTGTGATACCACTTGATGTAGAGGTAAGAGTGGTGGGTGATAATAACTAAGATAAGTTTATAACTTTGAGAGGTTTAGGCACTATTCCCAATCCCTCAAGTTCTTCAAATGACCTCAAACTGACCAAGACTCCTCCCAATGACAAATGCTAGTATATTTGGTGTATTTAGATTGTATTGGATGGTTTCAAGTGGTTTTAGGGTTTCAAGTACTACCCAACACACCTAACACTTCAAACTTCTCCAAAGGCTATCACAGACCTAAAGCCCCTTCTTGTAGCCCTGCAACAATAGTAAATGACACTTAACTTTGCAAAATTACAAAGGAATGACCAAATAAATTAGTGTTTTAGATACCCTTTTTCCCACACTTTAACAAATCAAAATAATTCTAGACTCCTTAGGACCATATGCTACTGTCTACACACTGTGACCTCAAAAGAGCACCAAATATGGCAATTTTACAAAGTAACCATATGTTACGTTTACCCTCAAGACTCAATAGTCTCAATAGTGTTTATTTATGACTTAAAATGACCAAATCCCAAAGCAATTAGGCTCAGACCTTAAACAACATCAAAAGCCCCAATTTGCTCACCTCAAACCCTTATTTCTAGGGCTTCTTAAATCCATCTCTTCCAAACACTTCTAGGCACAAATGGTGATGGATTCACCTTGTATTAAACATAATAATGTTAATATTATTTAGAAAAATAGAGAGGGAGGGGGGTGAATCAGTTGTTCTCAGGTCCAGAAGTACCAATTGAACTTATAAACACTTCAACAAACTCATATCTAATCACCAACTCAACTCAGTCTTCAAAGAACATATATCATAAAACATATAACATACAGTCCACTATCCTACAGTAATTAAGTTGTAGAATATCAAAATATCCACATCAAAACATTCACACAAGTGTAACACCAGAATTTATAGTGGAAACCCAACTTGGGAAAAACCACTTTGTAACGTGTTACTGATATTTTCACTCTTATGAAGTGAGCTCTGTGAAAAGCCTACTTCTTTAGTTTTTATTCTTACTTAGATAAAACAATACATTATCTTATCACAATGCCAAATAATCAAGTACTCATTGAAGTATCAAATAACTCAACCTTTCCCTAGGTGCTATTGTTATCTTCCTTGCCCTAATCATTTGCATCAACCAATAGATATAGTACTTTCTTAGATAGCAACTATTTTACCAGTTAAGGTTTGACATCAATGACAATACAAAAATTGTTTCAATTAAAGTTTCCAACAATCTCCCTCTTTGGCGTTGATGTCAACACCACATGAATAACACTTGATTTACCAAACAATCCAAAAAATTATGTAATATCCTTAGCTTCATTCTGAAATAACTTAGCCTTGCCTTACTTGACCGTTTACGTAGTAGCTCCCTCAGAATCTTTGAATCTCTTCCTCTTGATGTGTTTTTGTAGACTACGGTTTCAAATTTGTTTCCTATCTTGAAAGGCTGAAACACTCAAATGTTAGGTTTAAAACATGTTCATGAGTTCAAAGCAAAGACATTAAAACAAAACCAAGCCACCTCAAGATTGTTGCCAAAAACAAGTGCTATAGAGCATTGTTTGATTTTCTTCAATGAGAGGTATGTGGGTGTGCTCTCTAAGCACAAGAAGGTTGCTTCTAATGCATTCTAAGGGATTTGATATGATGCATGCATGATTTGAAAAGCTTGAAATATGAACTTAGATTAATCCATTAAGCTAAGGCAAGATGTGTTAGAAAACATGAAAAACATGAAGAAATCTAACAATTAGGATTTATGCTAAGATGATCTAGCTAAAAATGCTCATGATAACAATGCATAAATGATGGAAAATAATTTAATGGATTGCTCTTGGAAGAGAGGGTATTTATAGGATTTGAGGAAGGGCTTGGGTTAGGAAGGAGAATTAGAGTTTGGGGTTTGGTTAAGGGTTGAGTCAAAGGGGATAAGGATTGACTTTCAAAGGTTGAATGGGTTTAGGCTAAAAAGTGTAGGAATCACTTTTTAAGTGAGATTAGGAAATTCTAGAAGAGGTTAAGGATTTCTAGGATATTTCGAAGGTTTTAGGATTTAAATAAATACTTTATTTATTTAAAGGGTTTTTGGCTAATATATTAATTAATATCAATAAATAGGGGAAAATCATTTAAACTTCATTTAAATGATTTTGGGGAAGGATTCTTTAATTAAAGATGTTTATTTAAAATAGGAGAAGGGATTAATGACATAAAAAACTAATTAATTAATTAATTAATTAATAAATGATGATGTCATTAGGGGTTTTGGAAAATAAAAATACTTTTATTTTCTAAAGGATTTTTAGGTGTCTACATTTTGCCCCTCTTTGATGTGATGCCGCAAGTGGCGTAGTGTCAAAGACAAGAAAATAAGATGCCCCATGCTAGAATTTAGATGAATAAGGGGTTGTGCCCCCTCGAGAAAATAACGCAAAGAGTAAATGTTGTATAATTTTCTCGAAAGGAAACACAAAAGGGAAGGGAAAGGAAGAAGGGGGGGATAAATAACCAAACTTCCAAGAGAAAAGATGCATGAGTGCAATATGATGTGAGATGCAGGATGAAGCTATATGCAAGATGCAAGATTAATCTATATGGTGCTTGATGGGGGATTTAGGGAGCTCCAAGTGTTGGATATTTTAGAGAGCACAACCTAGTTTGATATAGCAATGCTAGAGACCTACCAAGGATACTGGGATCATGAGGCCTTATCACCAGCATTGCATAGGACTGACACAAAAGACAAGCATGCAACGGGTTTCCCTAGCATCACACATGAAACCTGGAGGATGCATGGTGGAAATGATGCTGGAGAAACCACAAACACACGAATGACTCATAGGCAAAAGCAAAAGATCAAAAGAACTTGCCCCAAATTGTCCTCATTCGCAGCACACCATGATATAAAGGATCATGGAAAATTTGAGTAGAGGACAATGAGAAGCTGAAAAGATTAACAAGATCCAAAGGACAAAATCCAAGACCAAAATGATAACTCCAAAAGACATGCTTTGCCAAGGAGAGAGATTTGATGGTTGATTGATGTGGGGAGATTAGGTCTGAACATGGCGAAGGATACATCGTCATGGACCTAGTTTGATTACTTAGGTCAGACAAAACAAAAGGATACATCTGTGTAGACTCGTGATTAGGCTTAGGCCGAATGATACAGAAGCATACATCTGTGCAGACCCGTGCTGATAGGGAGAATGCATGTTGTTTTTTGCTAGAAAATGATGAGTCAAAGAATAATTCGTTGTGATCAAGAATAGTCAACAATAGATGTTGCTGAAGTACAAGGTTGGGTGGGACAAGTTATTTGATCAAATGTTGTTGTAGGACTGAAGAGGATTATGTACAATAAGACATGACAATATGTACAACAGATGGGAATATATGTATAGAAGCTCAAAAGATAAGCAAAGATCTAGAGGACCAAATGAAATAACAAGTATCTTACAAAACCTTTTGCCATAGGTAGGATGATGGAGGATAATTGATTTGGTTTGATGGTGGGAAGATTTGGTCTGAACGTGAGGAAGGATGCATCGTCATGGACCTGGTTTGATTGGTGGGAGATTGCAAAGCGTCAGGGATGAGTTGCTACTTCCTGATATGGGATCAGATAGGATAGGATTGGATTTGTCAACCTAAGATAGACTGATGATCTTTGAAAGATGAGATTCTTGTCAGTGCATGCCAATCTCTTGCTCGAGATGATGAGGCCTACAAAGACAAGTACAAGATTCTCTAGATAAATTTTATGTGAAAGGGTAGCATTGGGATTGATTTCTAATTTAGGATAAGGATTTGAGCAACTCAAAAGATTGGTGATACGAAGTAGATGGTGGGTAACCGGATAAGGATTCCTATGAAAAGAGATAGGTAAGATTCTTGAACCTCAAAAAGGACAAAGGGATGATTGTTGAAGCGCTTAGCTAGAAAGGTCACGACAACTCAAGGGATGACTAACTCAAAGGATGGGACCTAAAGACACATATGTACAAATGAGCTTAGGTGGAGACATGACTGATGCTATGGTACAAGACTTAGGATAGGATGTACAAGGAATTTGGGGATGAAGCCGAAGCTATAAAGATATGCAAGATGATGCCCCAGTTGGGTTGGAAAGCCATGATGGATGATGTGTCCTAAAATGACATAGATTTGGGAAGGACACATCCCAATGATGATGATTAGATTGAGATCAAGACTTGCAATGAGACTAAGGATGTGATTGGATTGGTTGGCTTGATCTTGGATGTTGGAATAGCTAGAGGATATGGATAGGATTGGCAGATGTTGGAAGATTGCTGGGAGATCTAAGATATGGATGAATGACATTGGATTGCATGGGGGTAGCCTATAGCTAGATACCAATGACAAGGGAAGATACCAAGTGATGGCAAGATGGAAGAAGTGCTTAGGGATTAATGCTGGAGGGAAATGTTGAGGGATTTGGATGGAGGAACTGTTGGGAGATTTGGATGGAGGAGGATTTGGATTGAGATGGAAGAACTGCTTAGGATTTGATAGAGGAATGCTTGGGGATTTGGATGGCAGATTTTCTTGAGGATTGGATAGAGGAACTGCTAGGAGATTTGGATGGCAGATTTTGTTGAGGATTGGAAGATGGATGTTGGGAGAACCATTGAGGAGTTTGGATAGAGGAATGCTTGGGATTTGGGAGATGGAAGATAAGGATTTGGAAGATCAATGTGAGAAAGTCTTCAAGGAATAAGATGCCCCCTTCGTAGGATAGTTCATTCATTCAAAGGCAGTAGGATGGGGTACAATTGGATGGAAGATATGCTAACAAGAGGATGAGGATGTTAGGTGGAAGCTAGGAAGGATGATTGGATAGAGGATAGGTGGTTGAAAGATGGCAATGGATGCCAAAAAGGTGCCCAAAAGCATGTATACCTGGCGGTCTCTATTTTTGTTACCAACATCCAAAGGAGGATGAAGTGAGAGACAAATAGGATGGAGGAGATGCTGGATTGGATGTGATAGAAGGGAATGGCCCCCAATTATAGAGAGGAATTGGGGGGAGAGCCTACGCATGATGCCTATTTGCCAGGTTTTCATCATGGTACTTGTCCAAGGCACTTGAATTGCCAATTTTTCACGATTGGACGAATGTTTTTCTCTTTTCTTTTCTTTTTTGATATTTTTCTCTGATTTTTCCAATTTTTATGGATTGTCTCTAATTTGCTGTTGACTTTGTGTTGATCTTTCGCTGATATTCTTATTTGTTTTTTGACTTTATGATTTTTCTGGATGTTCATACAACTTTGTTAGGATGGGGAGATTATGAAAAGGCATGGATGGGATGGGGTAGATGGGAGATATGGTGGCAAAAAGTGTTTGGATGGAAGGATGGGAATTGATCATGATAGGGGGATGTTATTAGGACCAACATTAGCACATGTTATGAGGAAGGTGGATGAAGTGGATGAGATTTGGAAGATAAAGGCAAATATGATGGAGGATTTGTGCTAGGAGATCTTGGGACATAGGGACCCAAAATAGATTGAGGGTATGGAGTAGAGGAATGAGTAGCTAGTGGATTAGCAACCTTGGATGCCATTGTGGATATTTCTTTTAGATGCATTACATCTTTTTGCTTTGGGATCCACATCATCTTTATTTTAGCTTTGGTGGGCCTTTGTGGTCATTGGTATGCATCATATTCTGCTTTTGCTTTGCTGGGCCTTTGCGGCCATGTAGTAGATTTTGCTTTTGCTTTGGTAGGCATTTGTGACCATTTGGATGCTTTAGAGTTTGATTTTTTCTTTGCTGGGCCTATGTGGCCATTGGGATGCATTAGATTTTGCTTTAGTTGAGCATGTTGTTTAGGCTAGACATGGCAATCTTTGGAATTTTGTGGATATTTCCCTTTATGCATATTTGATATGGCATCCAAATTGTGAGAAGCATTGGAAGGAATATGAGGAGTTACGCAGGATGGAGGAATATGGATGGATAGATGGAAGGAGATTGGCAGATATGAGGTGTGGAAATGTGCCTTTGTTAATCTTGACTAGGGATGTTTGGATTTTGGATGAAGGATTGAGTAGGATAATATGGGGGATGATATTTTTGGATGTAAGGTCCCAAAATGGATTTGGCATGTGAAGGATATGTGCTGGTAGATTTTGGGTCATAGGGACCCAAAAATAGATTTGGAGGATGAAGGAGGAATGTGATAGGTTATTTTGGGTTGCAATGATGGAGGAGGAGGAATAGAATTGTATGCTTTGGAGGGATGATGGGAAGATGTGATGGTGTTTTTGGAAGGATGCTTGAATTTGGCTCTAGCTGTACCAACATTTCCAGAGGAAGTGCCTTCTTTTGATGTGTGACCAATTCCACATGATTTTGGATGTTTCTTGTCTTGGATGGGCTCTAGATTTCCTTGTTCATGAGCACCTAGGCCTGTTCCTTAATAATTACATTTCTTGAGCATTTTATCCAAACAAGGATATTTTTGACTTGGGGAATACGATAAACATCCAGTTGAGGTGCTACAGTGGAAGATATGAAAATGATGTCTTCTACTTCAAGAGGACTGCCATTAACATATGTAAGTGGACCAAGAGGATAGAGTGATGGTAGTGGGATAGTTTGAATTGGAGGATCCTTAAGTGGAGAGGATGGAATGATAGGATCTTGACTAGGATTGGAGGATGGTGATGGATCTTGAGATGGAGGAATTGAGATTATAGGATCTGGGATTGGGGGTGATGGAAGCAATATAACATGTACTAGAGGAAGTGAAGGGATTGGATCTTGATTTTCTTCGATGGGTACTTCAATATGATTTTGGACAAGATCTTGACATGATAGGATTTGTGTGGATAGAGTGATGGGAGATGTAAGGATGGACTCTTCAGATGGAGTGGATGGAAGGATGGGAGATTCTAGAACTGTGATGTCTAGAAGAAGGGAGAGCTCTTTAGATGGTACAGATGAAAGGATAGGAGATTCTAAAATTGTGATGGCAGGAAGAAGGGTGAACTCCCGAGGCTCATTGGATGTCGCTTGGATAATGTTGGGAGGAGGAGAAGTGGATGGAGATTTGGTTAAGTCAATGCATAGGAATGACTTAATGATGTTGGGAGATGGAAGAGGATTAATGAGTGGGATATATAGAAAAAAGATAATGGCTGGGGGTAGTTGATGGGGCTCATCAATGATGGTTTCACATGAAGGATTGAGATGGCATGTCTCTTCAACTGTAGGAGATGGATTTGTTGTTGGCTTCCTTGTGAAACCCCTTGGAGTCTTTTGGGATGGGAGAGGTGATGGACTATAATGTGTAGAAGATGGGGAGCTAGGATGGTCCAAACATGAAGGTGGGGTAGAAGATTATGAACTTGCTTGGGGGGATGATGGTGCAGATGAGGAATTGGAAGATGTCATGACTAGATAGTTCACATAGGTAGGTTTAGAGGAAGCTTGTGAACTGAATTGGCTATTTGGTGAGGTAGAAATGGTGGATTGAGGTATGAGATATGAAGTGGATTGAAGGATGCATTCTTTTTGTGGGAGGGGATTTGTGGCAATGCAGTTTAGAATAGAAGATGTTGGATTTAGATAGGATGATGGATTAGGGTAATGGATTGGAAGACTAGGATTTGAGATTTGAAAATGATTTGGAGGATAAGGAGATGGAGGATTTGGATAAGGGATGTAACTTGGAGTATCGCTATGGAAAGATGGTGGTTGGGATATGACTATAGAAGGAGATGGAGGTATGAAGGATGCATATGGAGGATATGTAGGTTTAAGATAGGAAGAAGGTGTGGATGAATAGGATAGTGGATTTCCCTTGTCAAAGGTAGGATAAGGAGTGTTAATGGATATGCATGGAGGCATGGTAGGATAGTTTGGAGGAATGTTTGGATATTGGGGGATGTTTGGAGAAATCTTGCTAAGATTTTCAACGTACACATCATGATCCACAAGACTCTCATCATCATCAGGATAGGATGGATTGAGAGGAGAGACATAATAACCAAACTCATCATAATAGTTTTGAGACATGTTGACTTGTGGATGAGTTGGATAGAGATGAAGGATGAAGATAGATGGAAGACTAAGACTCAGATTGGGATGACTGACAAGATCAGACTAGGATGATAGGTTTCTGCAAGCTTGGATGACTATTGGATCTTGGAGGATTTTGGAACTGACATGACAAAAGATATGTGTAGATTTCTTCATTTGTGTGTGTTTCAAAAGATGTTTTACACTGAGTCTGAAACTTTGCAAAACACATCAAGAAACTACCTAAAGGGAGACGAGTATCAAAATCCTTGCCCATAGCTTGATATCCCCTAAAAGGGGATACATATGGTGAGTATCTTAAGGTGATCTGGTAAACCCCCTGGATCGGTCCTTGCACAAGGATTCTGATACCTTCAGATGTAGATAGGGTGGCCTCTATTTTATCAAGTTTGTAGTTGTTTCGTGGAGTCCTCCCAATCAGTTTATACGCACGTGACTCACCTAAGAGCCTAGTTGACCATGCCAAAATAGTAGGGGTTATTCACCTACCCTAGGATACCATCAACACGCATCGCCTGAGCTTGAGGGGATGTAAGTGAGAGTTTGATCAATGCTTTATTTCTATAACGGTCGAGGAAGGTATCGGTTTAAGGTTGTTCTCCAGAGAGGAAGCAATTTTCTCCCTAGACATGCCTCTCTAAAAGTAAAACAGGTGAGCTTGTCTGAGTTCAAGTGTTTTACGTTACTTAAATTAACAAGGATTTGTAGAATTTTTGAAAACTCCCAGAAAGCACAACAAACAAAGGTTCTTTTCCCAAATTGATTAAGTGATTGAATTGAAATTTTGTAAACACAAGTGTTTAAGGCTTTGATTTGTTCTTTCTCTTTTGAAAATAAGAACTTTGAGTGATTACAGTTTCTTTTCTTGGGCATTCAAGATTTGATTTGCGTATTGCTTAAGAACTTTGAAATGAGCTTTGTTTTGATTTTAAGCCATTCAAGATTGAGTTTTGTTTTCTTGAATTGAATTTGAAAGAAGAAGGAATAGAGATGCTTTTCTTTCATCATTTAATTCATTCAAGAGTGTGTTTGATTTGGACTCAAAGAAAAATGACTTTTTTAGGACTTCTAAGATTTGATTTGTTTTAGAATTATTTTTAGGATTGATTTTAGGAACCAAAACAAAGATGATTTATGCAATTTATGGTTCTTTTTAAGCTCCAAAAAGTGAAGTGTTCCTAACTTTGTATGAATGTCTCCTAAAATCCTTGATGTTGCAAGGATGAAAATGATTTTAATTTTTAAAATAGATTTTGCAAGTTTTTTACTCTTTTAAGCATTCAACAATGATTTGGGGGTTTATTTTAAGCACTAAAACAAGGTGTGTATGATTTTTTTTTCTTCATTTTTAACCCAAATTGAAGTATTTTCTGGAACCCCATATGCTATCCGGGAAATCCCGGATGCTATCCTAAATTTTAAAAGGGACCCCAGATGCAATTTGGGAAATCCGGTAGAACTCAGATGCGATCCAGAAAATCTGGTAGAACCCGGATGTGATCCAGAATTTAACCAGATGCGATCCGGGAAATACAGTAGACCTCGGATGCAATCCGAAATACAAGATACTATCCAAGAATCCTAGAAGTGATTTTTTGGTAGTTTTGAAATATGGTAAATGGGGTTTTACACAAAAAAATTACATGTTTTTTTGTGAAAATGAGTTTTCTTAAGGATTTATTTGGAAGAATAGGCCAAGATTTTGTAAGAGGAAGAAGAATGAATAGATAGAATAGAGGAATAATGAGATTTTAGACAAGAAAAAGAATCCAAAAGCCTCCTCCACCTTCAATCTTCAAACTTTGCAAAAATTCCAAAATCCATGAGATGTTTGTTGAAAGATCCGCAAAGTGGGTCCCACTGAGCATGCTAGAATGTGGGCTACAATTTCAAATCTATTTCCTATCTTGAAAGGTTGAAACACTCAAACATTAGGTTAAAAACATGTTCACAAGTTCAAAGCAAAGACATTAAAACAAAACCAAGCCACCTCAAGATTGTTGCAAAAAACAAGTGCATAGAGCACTATTTGATTTGCTTCAATGAGAAGTATGTGGGTGTGCTCTCTAAGCACAAGGAGCTTGCTTCTAATGCATTCTAAGGGATTTGATATGATGCATGCATGATTTGAAAAGCTTGAAATATGAACTAATATTAATCCACTAAGCTAAGCCAAGATGTGTTAGAAAACATGAAAAACATGAAGAAATCTAACAATTAGGATTTACGCTAAGATGATCTAGCTAAAATGCTCATGATAACAATGCATAAATGATGGAAACTAATCTAATGGATTGCTCTTGGAAGAGAGTGTATTTATAGGATTTGAGGAAGGGCTTGGGTTAAGAAGGAGAGTTAGAGTTTGGGGTTTGGTTAAGGGTTGAGTCAAAGGGGATAAGGATTGACTTTCAAAGGTTGAATGGGTTTAGGCTAAAAAGTGTAGGAATCACTTTTTAAGTGAGATTAGGAAATTCTAGAAGAGGTTAAGGATTTGTAGGATATTTCCAAGGTTTTAGGATTTAAATAAATACTTTATTTATTTAAAGGGTTTTTGGCTAATATATTAATTAATATCAATAAATAGGGGAAAATCATTTAAACTTGATTTAAATGATTTTGGGGAAGGATTCTTTAATTAAAGATGTTTAATTAAAAAAGGAGAAGGGATTAATGACATACAAAACTAATTAATTAATTAAATAATTAATTAATTAATAAATGATGATGTCATCAGGGGTTTTGGAAAATAAAAATACTTTTATTTTCTAAAGGATTTTTAGGTGTCTACAATTTTCATCTAAAATCTCTCCCTCTTTGACAAAAATGCCAAAACAATAATAGAACTTACATCTTTCACATGTAAATGTTATCTTGTCAGTTCAGTATCAGTATTTATCCCTCTTTCATCTTGCTTATGACTAATTATCAGCTTTGTTGTGCATTTCACAACTCTAGGCAACTCCTAAAGTGTGACCTTTTCTGCATCAATTTGTTAGATTTTCTGCTCAGCACATTTATGTTGATTTACTGACTGAGTTCCATTTCCATCTCCATCATTGATCTGCCCTGAATTTGCTTCAAGCAATCACAACTCATATCTTCACCTTCAACCTTCTGCTTAGACTTATTAGTCAATAACATCAACTTCACCAGCATAATCTGTAACCTCACAATTAGGTTTTCTTTATACCTCTCCAGATAGGTAGATTTGTCTTTTGCTGCTTTATCTCCATCGTCGATCTTAGGTTAGGTCAGATCCATCAGATCTTTCCATCATTTAAGTTCTTCATCCAACCTTCTAGAAACATCTTCAATATTCTTATTGAATCCATAGTAAAATGATTTACCATGCATTAAATTCTCCATATAATCAATTAATAAAGTCAACATGATTTACATAACCCAAGAATTTAACTGTGTCGGCTGGAAATCTGAATTCTTCCTCCTAATGTAAATTGTTGACGCTCGGTCAATACTGTGTTCATCTCCTCGGTCATCATTACATAACTCAGTCATCTCTTCAAACTATCTTCCTTGGCTAACATTGTCTTGCTCGGTAATTTCTTGACACTCGGCATATACTATTGTTCGGTCAACACTAGATTTACTCGGTATATACTGTCACTCGGTTGACACTAACACCAGTCAACTTAAACTAGATTTGTTCACTTTTTCTCGGTTAAGCCTACTTCTTCAATCTTTCTTCTTTCTTAGATAAACAATACATTATCTTATTATAGTGCCAAATAATCAAGTTCTCATTGAAATATCAAATAACTCAACCTTTTCCTAGCTGCTATTGTTATCTCCCTTGCCCTAATCCTTTGCATCAACCAATAGATATAATACTTTCTTAAATATGAATTATCTTACCAGTTCAGGTTTGACATCAATGACAATACAAAAATTGTTTCAATTACAGTTTCCAACAAATAAGACACTCCAAATCATAAAATACCCCTGTCCTTAAGCCTGATCTCCTACTGTTGTAGCATACCAAGCACTTTCCTTGTATTTCTTGCCACAAATCAATGGTGATCACCCTATCTTCACACTATCTGCACTTCATAGGTTAGAAACATGCTTTTACATGTCAGATACAATCATTCCATGAAGGTTAGGCCTTTACTTTCATGGAATGATATTCATCTTTGTCAACCTCCTATCAAAATAATGAATTAATAGCCCTCAAACAGTGACAATGTTGTAACAGGGAAATAAAATGGATTTAACACAATGCAAAGTTCATCTAAATATCTTCAAAATGATAAGGAAATACTCTTAAAGCATCAATGTAACAATCTTGATAGACTATCAATCTCCAAACATGAGACAGGTCAAAAAAATCTTTGTAAAATTCTGAGATTTGTTTATTTCCTATAGCAGTGCATACTACACAGATCTCCCTCCTTACTCTGTCATACAATGGATTCATTTGTCATTAAAATGACCTTTCCTTAACTTCCATAACCTCCTTGATTGATTAGAGGGATTAGTTTAACGATTTTGACACCAAAACTCAACTTCCCACCAAAATACTAATCTAGTCATTTACATTCAAATTTGAATTTTAAAACTCTAAAATTTCATTGAAACTAAATAAAACTTGGAAACTAAAAATCTTAAGGTCCTCAAAGACCTTGGAGACTTATTATAAACACCCTTAACCCCTAGACTCACTTTAACACTATTGTTCCACTTACAATCATATTTTGGTCCTTTTAAGGACATTTGAACACTTCAAACATATATGTTCATTACATGATTTGAAAGCCATTATAGGCTCTAGTACTTTCCAATTTACATCCTTAGATCCTTTCTTAAACATGCCATCCCCCTGATCTTCTTTGGATCTGTTCAAGGTCTTCTAGGTCTTCATAGTCATATTGAATGTCCTTGGTGCCCCTGCACCACATTGCACTGTTATAAAAGGTAAGCATCCTTAATTTGGTGCTCAATTTAGCCCCATTTTAGTATGGGTTCTCCCATTGATTTCATGCTCTCTTAATTCTCATTGGACCTTAAAATTAATATTATACGTCCTTTATTAATTCAATTTATTCAAAAATATAGGTTAGCCCTTATTTCTAAGTGTTTTCCTCTATATTTCCTCCAATCAAATAATTTATTTCATCACCTAGGCCCTATATCCCTATTTGTGACCTTTGTGACTTGTCTTGACCTCGAACAAGATGTACCTATAAATCTTGCATCTACCTTGTTTTCCCGACACCCTGTCCAAATTTTGTCTCATTCTCAGGGTACAAAATTCCAATGGCATTCTATCATCGAGGAGTACATCTAAGTTAGCCTAAAAGGTGACACTTGACTATGCTTTTAGGTGACATGGCCCAAATTTGGTCTAGGGCCCTATGTTAGGTAATTAGCAGGAAATCTAGTCTCATGGCCAATCTACTTATTTTTTAACCTGTGAAATGATGGATTGAGTATATAAAAACCCTATCTCTCCTCATTTTGATATACATTCATGATCTACAACTTTTTAATCAAGTTTCTATTAGAATAATAAGCAAAAAAATGCAAATATTAACACATAGAAGAGAACACAATAACACAAAATTTAACGTAGTTCACCCAATAATTGGGTTACATCCACCAACAGCGAGTCCAATATCTTTATTATTATCGAGTGATTACAATCTGAAACCTGCAACTCAATACCGCCATAGGAAGCTACAAAAACCCTTATTCCGTAAATATCCAACCCTAAGCCCTTTTTACAAGTATTTTTGACTCAACCTAATTAGGGCAAAAAATATTTTGACTAATAGAAAATTGATGGCCGACCCTTTACAATATTATTAAGCCATTGCTGCCCCTTGACCCCGTTAGGGGCTCTACCCCTTGACCCCGCTTGGGGTGTTGCTCCAGGACCCCACAAGGGGCTTTGCCCCTTGACTCTGAGATTGGGGGCATTGCCCCCAATCCCCCATAGATAAGTCTAGGGGGAAACCACACCGAAAGAACCCGAGTCTGATTAGGCTCCACATACATAACAATCTCCCACTTGGAGACTGATCAGACTCCATAATAATCTCCTCCCACTTGGAGACTGATTGACCAAACCTGTAGCTCCCACTGGAATAAAGAAACCACCCTAGACTATGTTGTTATTTTATTCTGTTTAGTCTAGAAGACCAACCGAAGCTGAAGAGGAATTCAACTTCTCCCTTGTCACTGCCTTTGTAAACATATCTATTGGATTATCATTTGTATGTATCTTCTCCAAATTTAACTGTCCGTCATCCAAAACTGACCGAATGAAATGATATCGCAATTGTATGTGCTTTGTTTTTTAGTGCAAAGTAGATTTCTTTGCAAGATGAATGGCACTCTGACTATCTAAATACAAATAATTATCTGCCTGTGGATGTTCCAATTCTTCCTTGAATAATTGAAGCCATATCATCTCCTTGGCTACCTCTATAGTAGCAACATACTCTACCTTTGTAGTGGATAAATCATTCACCTTTTGTAATCAAGAAATCCAACTCACTATTTTCCCACCAATAGTAAATGCATAACCTGTAGTACTCCGTCTGGTATCAATATCTCCTACCAAATCTGAGTCAACATAACCATGAACAGTAGTAGAAGAGCCCCCAAAGTGTAAACACTTATTGGATGTACCTCTCAAATATCTGAGAATCCATTTGACTGCATTCCAATGCTCAATCCCAGGGTGAATCATATACTGACTAACGACTCCCACTGCATGTGCAATATCTGGCCTAGTACATACCATAGCATACATTAAGCTCCCTACAGCTGAAGCATAAGGTATCTTGGACATTTTTTCCTCTTCTTATGGTGTCTTTGGACACATTTCTTTGGTCAATTTCAAATGACCAGGCAAAGGTGTAGTGACAGCTTTGACATCCTTCATGTAGAATCTCTGCAACACCTTTTCAACATAATCAACTTGAGATAGAGTTAATTTTATGTTCTTCCTATCTCTGCAAATTTTCATGCCAAGGATTTGTTTTGCTGCCCCCAAATCCTTCATAGAAAAAGATTTTGCTAACTGTTGTTTCAACCCCTTAATATGATCCATGTTAGATCCAACTACAAGCATATCATCAACATATAAACATAGAATAATGTAGCTGTCATTATTTAACCTCTTGAAATAAACACAATGGTTAGAATTACATCGAGTGTATCCATTCTCATTCATAAAAGTATCAAATTTAATATACCATTGCCGAGGTCCTTGCTTCAAGCCATATAAACTTTTTTGCAATTTGCACACTAAACTCTTCTTACCCTTGACCTCAAATCCCTGTGGCTGTACCATATATGTTTCTTCATTCAAATCACCATGAAGAAAGGCTATTTTAACATCAAGCTACTCTAAATGCAAATCTTCAGTAGCCACAATACTTAAAACAATACGAATAGAAGTCATTTTAACAACTGGAGAAAAAATCTCATCAAAATCAATACCATGTTTCTGTGCAAATCCTTTTACGACTAATCTGGCTTTAAATATTTTCTTACCTCCATCTTCTTCTTTCAACTTGTAAACCCATTTATTCTGCAAAGCTCATTTATCTACAGGTAACTTACATAAATCCCAAGTCTGATTTTTAAGCAAGGAGTCCATTTCATCTATCATTGTAGACTCTTACTGAAGTTTTGTATCCACTTGCATAGCTTCATTATAACATTCAGGTTCACCAGCATCAGTTAATAAGATAGAATATAAAGAAGGTAAAAATCTATCTGGAGGTCTACGTAGCCTTGTTGACCGTCTAACATTCACTGGGGTGTGTGGTATTTGTTGTTGCTGTTGTTGCGGAGCATAAGGAATTTCTAGAACATTATCATTTGGAATATCATCCAGCACTACACAATCATTTTCTTTCTTCTCATGTTGCTGCAACAAATCTTTGTACAACACTTTCTCATTGAATATGACATCGTTGCTTCTTACAATTTTATGATTTTCAAAATCCCAAAGCCTATAACCAAATTCATCAATGCCATATCCAACAAATATACATTTCTTAGATTTAGCTTCCAGCTTGGTTCTATTTTTAGAATCGATATGTGCAAATGCTTCACAACCATAGGTTCTGAGAAAAGAATAACTCACCTTCTTACCTGCCCATGCTTCCTTTGGAATACCACAACCCAAGGGGGTAGAGGGACCTCTATTTATCAAATATACAATAGTATTTATAGCCTCTACCCACTTGTTTAGGGGAAGCCCAGCATGCAACCTCATGCTCCTAGCACACTCCATTATTGTCCCTATTCATGCGTTCAGCCACTCCATTTTCCTGTGGAGTCCTTGGAACTATTTTCTATCTACGAATACCAATAGAGGCACAATAATCTTCAAATTCTTTGCTGCAATACTCACCACCATTATCATATCTGAGACATTTTAATCTTTTTCCAGTCTCATTTTCAACCAAGCTTTTCCATTTCTTAAAAGTTTCAAATACATCAGATTTCTGTCTAATGAAATATATCCATACTTTCCTAGTTGCATCATCAATGAATGTAACATAATACTGAGAGCCACCAAGGGAAGATACCTGAGCTAGACCCCATACATTTGTATGCACAAGCTCTAATTTTTCATCTTTCTTTTCCTTCCCACTCTTTACAAAACTAACTCTCTTTTGCTTTCCATACACACAACTTTCACAGATATCCACATTAACACATTTCAGACCTAGTAGAACTTTCTTTGATGAAGTAATTTCATACCTTTTTCACTCATGTGCCCAAGTCTATTGTGCCACATTGCTATTTCAGAATCTCTAGCTACTGTCTCTTGTTCTACCTACTCAACTGCAGCAACTATTCCTGAACATTCATTTTTCTCTGAAATAATTAAAGTAGAGGGAACAATATGACCTGTACAAATATATAAGGTGCCTACTTTCACACCTTTTGCTACTACTAAGGAACCTTTTGAAACATTCCAATTTTTATCATTAAAGGTAACTGTACAACCCTCATCAGTGAGTTTCCCTACTGAAATTAAATTCCTACTCAGCCTTGGGACATGTCTTACCTCTTGTAGTAGCCAATGATTCCCATTGTGCAACTTAATCTTGATTCTCCCTTTTCCAACAATTTGATAGGGTTCATTATCTCCCAAATAAACTAGCCCAAAATCCCCTTGGACATAATAAAAAAAATAACCTCTATGGGGTGTAGCATGAAATGAAGCCCCTGAATCTAACACCCATGAATCATCAACATTTTCTAAAGACAAGAGCAAAGCATCCTCTTTGGATTTGTTTCTTACCACATTTTCCTCCTTGTTTCCATCATGTTTGTCTCCTTGATCTTTCTTCCGAGACCAACAATCTTTCTTCTTATGTCCTGGTTTTCCACAGTACCAATAGTCGCTAGGTCCTTTTGACTGAGACCTCTTTCCCTTTGACTTCCCTCATGATTTTCCATGATTTACAGAGTTGTTTCCTCTATCTCTTGTTCTGCCTCTGCTTTCTGCGTTCAATACACTACCCGATGTGGATGCCCCTGAGCTTTTCCTATGAATTTCCTCACTCAATATAACACCAATAATATCATCAAATTTTAGGGTATTAGAACCAGAAACAGAATTACTAATAGCCATTACCAAGCCATTCCATCTTTCTGGCAAAGAACACAAAATCAAGAGAGCCCTAAACTCTTCATCAAAAGTAATTTTAACTGAGGCTAACTGACTTGTAACTATATTAAAATCATTCAAATGATCAACGACTAATCCACCTTCTACGATTTTCATATTAAATAAATGCTTCATAAGAAATACCTTGTTTGAAGCTGAAGGCTTTTCATACAACTTCGCTAGGGTTTCCATCAGAGTTTTAGCTGTCATTGCTCCAGTAATATTGAATGCCACCGATTGTGCCAGGCATAAATGAATACTCCCCAGTGCCTTCCTATCCAAAATATCCCAATCTTCCTGAGACATTGTTGCCTTTTTCTTGGCTATTCCCTCTAATGGTCACCATAGATCCTTTTGATAGAGATAGTCCTCCATTTGCATCTTCAATAACTGGAAGTTCTGCCCATTAAACTTATCAACCTTTAGCCTACCCTCGTCTACCATTTCTCCCACTTAACTGAGAGACTCTCCCACTAACTCATGAGACCTACTTCAGAGAATAGATGAAAGAACGAATGAAATAACCTCGCTCTGATACTACTTGTTAGAATAATAAGCAGAAAAATGCAAATATTAACACATAGAAGAGAACACAATAACAAAAAATTTAACATGGTTCACCCAATCCCTAGGCTACGTCCACCAACAGCGAGCCCAATATCTTTATTATTATCTAGTGATTACAATCTAAAACCTGCAACTCAATACCACTACAGGAAGCTACAAAAACCCTCATTCCCTAAATCTCCAACCCTAAGCCCTTTTTACTAATATTTTTTACTCAACCTAACTAGGGCGAAAAATACTCTGACTAATAGAAAATTGGTGGTCGACCCTTTACAATATTATTAAGTCATTGTTGGTGTTGAGGGGCACTACCCCTTGACCCCGTCAGGGGCTCTGCCCCTTGACCCCACCTAGGGCGTTGCCTCAAGACCCCGCAAGGGGCTCTACCCCTTGACTCTGAGATTGGGGGTGTTACCCCCAATCCCCCATAGATAAGTTTGGGGGGAAATCATGCTGAAAGAACCTGAGTCTGATTAGGCTCCACATACATAATAGTTTCATAAATCATCCAAATATTTTTGTGGTCTTCAAGCATCCAAGGCTTCAAGTCTTTAAAGAAATCTTCTTGTTCTTCATCAAGCATTGTGGAAAACTATAACATACATCATCTAAGGATTATATTTCATGATTTCATTTTGGGTTTTTGTCGAGTTCAATACATTTAATTAACATTTGTGGGCACATCCAAATAATCATTGCATCATTAAGATATGAGGTAACTTATAATTTAGATCTAGCTTCTATTTCATTTTTCCTTATGCAATTTCATTACAGTTTCAAGGTTGATTCATAAAAGGGGTTTGACTAAAGAAAAACCCTTTATCCAACCTTCTTCCCCACTTTTCTATGTACGGGAATAGGCTATGCAACTATCAGATAAGATCTAGGAAGATCAAGACTAGACAAAGCATCCCTACGAGTTTTAGACCAAAATATAGGGTACAAAACACCAAACTCACCCTGTACTTGGGTATAGGGAAACAAAATCATTCTATGCCCTCCAAAATGGACCCAAATTGATACTGAGGACATTTTATATCTTTAAGATATTATATTTATAGTTATAGGTGCATGTGGGATCCCGACTGTAAAAAATTTAGATATGTAGCAATATAATTCCTCTTTCATTCCTAGGTGCACACAAATCCTCTTCCACCTCTATATTTACATCATTTTATAGCTTTATCAAGTTCATAATTAGACATTTTTCAAAGTAGATCTATCTATTTTACTTCATTCCTAGTAGTAGAAAGGAACCAAAACCCTTCAAGCACATATATTTCATTGATATCTCTTCTATCAAGGTGTTGTCAATCATACTTGTCATGAGGTGGTTTTGTATTCATAATGTTAAATAGGATATTGGATGGATCCTCTTTGATTACTAATTTTCTATTGTAAATTTTGGTGAACCTGACACATAACATTTCCAATTTTGATTTGGTGTCTAGGCTTGATTTGTAAGTATTACATTGTTGCATACAATTTTATCAAATTTATATATATATTATTCTTGCATGTTTAAAAATACAAAATACAAAAATATCTCATTTTGTGAATCATTGTATGTATTTTCATTTGAATTCTATAAATGGAGTTGTTATCATCATTAGCTAGTTCACTTTCAAGTTTCTTTCAAGAATTTCAAGATGTTTCCTTTCATGCATGTGATGATAGTTTAATTATTCATTTCATCCATAATCACATGATCACCTACCCCAAAATTTATCCCACCCATGAGTACATTTTAGCACAAGAAGAGCTTATTAAAATTTCTTCAAAGAATCACCCTCCTAATGATGATATCTTGAAGGATGATGTTGATCTTTCCCCTAAAATGTATCTCAATCATGAAGATATTTTGGTGCAAGAGAAGGATATTTTACCCTTTTTTCCTTCCCATCCCTTCCCATTTAGGGATTAATCTTTAGCTATTCATGATTATTCCTCTCCTAAAGTGTGCTTTATTCATAGAGATGTTCATACCCTTGATGATTCTCCTTTTTGGCATGAACCACTCGACAATGACATTGAATATTCTTTTCCTCATGAAGAAACCTTGATAAAAGAATAAGATATTATGGTATACATTTATTCTACTCCCTCTAGTTGTGACACATTCGTGTATGATGGTGATCCTTCTCCTAGAATGGACCCCCTTTATGAGGATATTTCAGAGTGAGAGGATTACATTATAAATACCTTTATTAATATCACCTTATCTTCATTTGACATCTCTTTTAGAGATGAAGCATTGATGAAAGTCCATAATCCATATTCTAAATGTTGTCCTACTCATGAGGATACCTTCGAAAATGAGGATAATATCATGATTACGTCCCTTGATGATCTCCCTTCTAGTGATAATCCCATGAACAATAAACATATTGATTAAGTCAATGTTGTCAATGTTTTAGGTACTAAAAAACCTAAGGTGGTTATTCATATTCATTAAGATACCTCTCCACCTCAAAATAAACCTATCACAGTGATGAAAGGTCCTAAAAAACTTGACTATCATGTGATTTCCCACACTTATAACATAAGAAACAATAGAAAACCTACAAGTTCAGTTGTCCCTCCTCTTCCTTCTTCTCAACCAATGCTTCCTCCTAGAACTTGTATCCCTCAAAATATTGGAAAGGAGTATGATTTAGTAGAATAACTTCATGCTACCCTTTCCAAGATCTCTCTTTAGGAGCTTCTTCAAACTTCACATACTTATCATGAAGTATTACAACACACCTTGATACACAAGACTATACTACCTCCTAGGAAAGAAAATATAACTTTCATATTAGAATTCATGAATGCAACCAATAAAAAATCTCCAATAGTGTTTTCTAAAGATGAGTTTCCTCTTAAAGAAATTCAAAATCGACATAATTCTCTTATGGTTGTTGTCCTTATCAATGATAATATTATTTGAAGAGCTTTATTTGATAATAGATTTGGTATTAATGTGTGTAGCATTGATTTATTGCATAAAATAAATATAATTGATCAATTAAACCTAGTTCTATTCCTATCTATGGCTTTGATAATGTTTCTAAACAAACCTTGGGTATCATCACTTTATCTGTTAAACTAGGTCTTGTTGTTTTATAAACTCTATTCATGTCATGCATGGTGCTCTTAATTATAATCTTCTCTTAGAATGACCATGGATACATGTCATGCGTGTTGTTCCTTCAACACTTCATCACAAAGTTAAGTTCATCTATAATAACATCATGTATACCCTTGTTGCTAATGATAAGATCCAAAAATGCTTACGAACTAAATTTGATTCTCCATCTATTCCTACACCATTTCAACAAAATATATATTCTCCTCCTAAAGATTCTTCTTCTCCTACTAGTTCCCTTTTAGAAGATGATTGAGGTTCATTAGATTTGATGCCATCTTTTTTGGGTGAATGAAAACTTCCTAATTTTCACACAAGATCCTTTATAGGGCCTAGTGTGTCATTTGTTCAACCCGATTCTCTTAACATTTCAACTACTAATATTTAACATGGTTTAGGGTGTATGCAACAAAGATTTGAGACTCGTGATAAACCTATGGAATAATTTGGTTTCAAATATCCTTTGTAAACATCCCCTCCTTTATCATGTAACATTTCTTATATACCTAGCTTGAATCAAGAAATCATTTTACCTAACCTTCTTTGTGCTAAGTTGATTACTCGACCTAAACAAAAAAAAAGCATAGTCAAAATTGTTTGAATCTCCCTTTATGCATGTATCACCAATATCACAACCACTCTACTAATGAATGTCAAGCTTTGCATTACAAAATTTAGAAACTCATTAATTATGATATCATTCACATAACGTGCCACGATGAGTTAATTTTCAATTTTTATTTCTTTAAATAACATTTAAGTTCCTATTATGTTTCTCCACATTATGTTGCATTGTTATCTTCTCCATTAGGGGGCTCATTTTCATTCATGGTGGTACAATTTCATGTACAATCATCTTTTGTGAGTAACTTAATAGTCCTTAATTTTATTCTTGTCTCTACATTTGGGGGGAAAGGGTAGTAGTTTCAATTTGTCTCATCCTTCTCTTAAGGATCCACTCTTCTCTTCTTTAAGTCACATTTGTTTATCTTGTGATATCAAATCTTACTTGGAACTATCTGTTTATATTAGGGATTCTCACTTGTACAAGAGATATGCATCCTTTATCATAACCTTTTAATTGTTCACAATTAGGCATACATGGTAAACAAATCCCTTACCTTGGGGGCTAAAAGTGAGTCATCCATCCTCAAGAATCCCTTTACCTAGCAATGGGGAAGGTGTAAATTTTTCCCTTTTTTGTTCTGCATCTCTTTTTGGTATCCTTCAAAAGGATCCCTTTTACACTTCTTTCATGGTATCTTTTTGAATTTGTCACTTACTTGACCTCGTAGGATTATGACCTCTTTGTCTTGGACTAGATGTTGCTTGTGGGATACCTCCTTTGTGTTAAGGGTTCTTTATCCTTGTTTCTCTTTTCCTTAAGATGTAAAAACAATCGTGTTTTTCTTTCTTAAGGGGGGGGCATATATGGACTCCTTATTGCAAAGTATTTTGTTTACTTTGAGTATTTTAGGTAGATTACACTTGTATAATACAACTTTCTAGGGCTAGATCACTCTCCTTTATACATCTTTGGATATCATTGGATATAATGCTTTCATTGGTGATTGTTATAATTAGTTTAACTATCACAAAACAACTTTATGTCCAATTTTAACTCTCCTTTGTATACATTTTTAGGATTGGTTGACAAACATAACACAATTTGCTAGACCATTTGACCTATCTTTTTCATGGGCTGACTAGCATAACACAACTTGCTAAACCATTTAACTTCTCATTTACATAATTTTTATGAGTTGAATAGTGTGTGATAGACCATCAAATCCCTCTTTGCATTCTCTTTTATGGGTGGAAATAGCATAAAATAATTTTCTAGACCATTTACCCCTCCCTTCTCTCTTCTTTCTCTCTCATGGATCACCTGGCGCAACACAACTTGCTAGCCCATGTCATCCATGCTTTTCTTTTCTCTCTCCTTCGTGATTCCATGGAATAACACACTTTCCTAAGTTGATTGGATCATGGAGTCTTATCTTATCATTTATGTGTGTTCTTTCTCTTTTTAGTGACCACTTGTACTTTTGTGATAGCTTTCTAAGTGTGATACTAGCGGTTGAGATATTTTATTTAGTGAGGTATCTTCAACTAGTTGACTTGGAATCTTATTAAACTTTATGCTTTTATTTTTTTTATGCATCCTTTCACATAGTTGTACAAGTTAAGATCCTTGGTTTGGGAGCTTGTATCCGTAAGCTTAGTGATATATTATCTCCTTGCAGTTTGCCCAAGATCTTCATCTCTTTTTCTCTCTTCCTTATACTTTACTATGAACATGACATGGAATCATATTCCTACTAAAGTGGGGGCTAAATATATCATCCTAAAAAGTAAGCACCCTTAATTTGGTGCTCATTTTAGCCCCATTTTAGTATGGATGAGTTCTACATTGATTTTATGCTCTCCTAACAGACATTGGATCTTTAAATTAATATTATAAGCCCAATGTTAATTCAATTTCTTCAAATATCAAGGTTGGACCTTATTTTTAAGTGATTTGTTCTATTTTTCCTCTAATTAAATAATTTATTTAATCACCTAAGCCCTATATCCCTATTTTTGGCCTTCGTGACCTATCTTGACCTCAAAATGAGTTGTACCTATAAATCCATCATCTACCCTATTTTCCTAATGCCCTGACCAAATTTTGGCTTATTCTCTAGGGTATAGAATGTCAATGGAATTTTGTCCCTAAGGATTGTCACCCAAATTTTTCCCAGGGCCCTACGTTGAGGTATTAGCGAGACATCTTTTCCCATGGTCGACCTTCTTGATTTTTTGCCCCTAAAATGATGGATTGAGTATATAAAAACCCAACCTCTCCTCATTTTGATATGGATTCACGATCTACAAATTTTTAATCAAGTTTCATATAGCATACAAGCATTTTCAAGGTCTTTAATCATCCAATCCATCACACAAGGCTTATCTTTAATAATTTCCTTTTGGGTTTTTGTGGAGTTCAAGATATTTCATCATCTAAAGAATCATTGCATCATCAAGGCATGAGGTAATTTACAATTTAGTTCTAGCTTCTATTTCATCTTTCCTTGTGAAATTCATTATAATTTAAAGGTTGATTCTTAAATAGGGGTTTGATTTAGACAAACCCCTTTAGCCAAACTTCTTCCCCATTTTTTTTGTGTACATGAACAACCTATGCAATTGTCACATACAAGATATGGAAAGATCAAGACTAGATAGAACATCCATATGAGTTATAGACCAAAACCAAGGGTACAAAATATGAAACTCATCGTGTACATGGGTACATGAAATCTAACTCATTTTCTACCATCCAAAATGGGCCCAAATCAAGCATTGTATCAAACTACAACATCCATCACAAAAGGCTTATCTCTCATAATTTTTTCTTGGGTTTTTATGGAGTTCAAGATATTTCATCATCCAAAGAATTGTTGCATCATCAACGCATGAGGTAATTTATAATTCAAATCTAGCTTCTATTTCATACTTCCTTATGCAATTTCATTATATTTTAAAGGTTGATTCCTAAATAGGGGTTTGATTGAGACAAACCCCTTTATCCAACCTTCTTCCCCAATTTTTTGTGTACATGAATAACCTATGCAATTGTCATGGACAAGATATGGGAAGATCAGGACTAGATGGACCATCCTTGTGAGTTTCAGACCAAAACCAAGGGTACAAAATACCAAACTCATCTTGCACCTGGGTACAAGAAATCAAACTCATTTTGTACCATCTAAAATGGACCCAAATTTATTTTGAGCATATTTATAGCTTAAGGGTCTCATATTTACAGTTATAGGTATTTGCAGGATCTTGACCGTAAAAAATTTAGATATGTAGCAACATAATTCCTCTTTTATTTATAGGTGCACACAAATCCTCTTCTTCCTCTATCTTTAAATTATTTATATTTTTATCAAGTTCATACTTAGATATTTTTCATAGTAGCTTTATCTATATTCCTTCATTCCTAGTAGTAAAAAGGAACCATAACCCTTCAAGCACAAATATTGCATTGAAATCTCTTCTATGAAGGTGTTGTCAATCATACTTGTCTTGAGGTGGTCTTGTATTCCTAATGTTCAATAGGCTATTGGATGGATCCTCCTTGATCACCAATTTTCTATTGTACACCAGCATAAGGTGGAGAAGTGGAAGTGTCAAATGTCCACCAAAGGTGGATCACCCTCTAAGGTGGGAAGATGTTTGTGCAACACATCGACTAAAGGTGGATCTCCTTCTAATGTAGAGAGGTGTTTGCACGACACATCCACAAAAAGTGGAAATTGATAAATTTAGAAGTCCACTAAAGGTTGAAATCCCATTTAGGGTGGAAAAGTGATAATACTACTATAAGTGAGAATATTACCATGTATTCCCTAAGTAAACTTAATTAAAATATGGTTAGAACCTAGGATAATGACTTAATAGGTTCAATAATTAAATACATGAACACACACAATTGTGTAAAGGATGCAAACTCAAAAAGTACCAATTTATCTCTAATGTCTTTGTGTAAATTCAAAATAAGAATTCTTCAAACATCACCTTTAGGCACATGATAAGAAATTTGACCATGTAAATATTTATATCTATCAAAAAAATCAGTTATTTTTTCTTCAACTCCTTTTTTGTAATGAATCAAATCAATCCAAGTAATTTTAGGACCAATATTATTTTAAAATTGTTGTACGAAAGCATTAGCCAATTTTTGAAAGGAATGAATAGAATAAGAAGGAAAAGAACAATACCATTGAAAAGCTTTATTTCTAAAAGTGCAAGCAAAAAAATTAGCCATGAGTCTATGATCATTTCAGAAGTCACTACCCAAGACTTGGAATTTTTTTACACGAGTCAAGGGATCACCTTTTCCACTATATGACTCCAATTAATGAATTCACATGTGTTGAGGGACAATAGTGTAGACAATGTCTTAGAAAGTGAGCTAGATATATCACATGTAGAAATGTTGAACTTGGCTTGGGTTATGAAAGCCAATTTTTATTGTGAGGATGACATGATTTGAGCTAGTTTGTTGACAGTGGCTTTAGTGGATAAATTAGTGTTGTACATGTTTGATTGTGAAGGAGGTGTAATATTATGGTAAGTAGGTGGAATATTTGAAAAGAAAGTGGAAAATTATGGTAATTATACCATCTTAAATTGTAAGAACCTATAATTAGATGCTCAATTAGGCCCCATTTTAGTGTTTTCAAGATTTCATGTCCATTACGCTTGATCTAACAACCTACCACCTAAATTTTTGGATTCTTTTTCTCCTTCCTGAAACCAAATTTAAATTAGGGCCTCTTTTGGGAGGAAGAGGATTCCCTAGATGTCCTCTTACCTGATGTTTGGACTCAATTTTGAATTGGGGGCCTGCCTTGTGGTTTTAGTAGGGTCTCCAAATTTGTGACAATCTCCTTTAAATTTTTACCTTCTAAATGTTGTGAGAGGTATAAAAGCAACCCATCTCTCCTCATTTTGGGAATCGAGATCAAGATTTCAAGTTCTTTCCTACAATTTTGCATCCAAGCATTCAAGATCAAGTTTTTAAGCATCCAAGGCATTTTTAAAGGCAAGCTTATCCATTATAGCTAGATTATCTCCCATGATGGACAATAGAGGAGTTCTCAATCAAGAAAGAAAATCCTTTTTTCTTCTCCGTGTTTTCATCCATCCATTATTCAAGGAAAGAGTCTATCAAGCAACACAACATTGAAGATCTCTGAAGACTAGTATTCGTTGATCTATGCATTTGTGAAAGGCATCCTTGATTATACTACATATTCCAAGATTACAAGTCAACATATAAATGCATTGAAGAAACATACAAGCATCTTAATAGACATAATTTTCTCAACATTGACTTATGAAGGTATATACATTTACAAGGTCAATGTAATATTTACCTTTACATTTACATGCTTTCCTTTCATGCAATTACATTTCTATTTCAAGGTTGATTCCTCATCTGATGTTTGACCAAGGCAAACCCCTTTCAACCCAAAATTTTTTCCATTTTTTTGTGTGCAAGAACTTGTGACAAAGGTATGATGAAGGGCCACAACACCCTTACCAACTCATAACAAAAAAAGCATAACAACATGGAGACAAAGAGAAGACAAAATGATTTAGAAAGCATAAATTAATACTTGAAAATCATTACAACTTGAGAGATCTTACAACTTGAGAGCTTCCATCCAAGAGCTTCTTCTCCAATACAAGATCCTACCACTTGAGAGCTTCTTATGAATGCTCCTATGCCTTCTTTATATAGGCATTTACCACCTAAGATATTACAACACAACCAATGTGGGATAAAAGATAGATGCAACTACCTTGATACAAATATTAAATACCCACCCAATTAATATTAAGCACCACCATGTGGGTCAATTAGAAAATTACATTGCCTTTGTGGGCTAATAAGAAAATAGAAAGGTGTAACTACCTAGCTACAAATATTAAATGCAGGAACTTTCTACAAATTTCTAAAATGCCACCTACACACCTCGATAAATGAAATGATTTTTTTTTTCTTTTATTTTTTTTTTCTTTCCCACCTATGCACCTTGGTAAATGTAATAATTTTTTTTTAATTTTTTTCTTCTTTTCTTTTTCTCTTTTTCTCTTTTTTTTTTCTTTTTTTTTTCTCTTTCTTTTTTTTCTTTTTTTTTCTCCTTTTTTTTTTCTCTTTTTTTTTTCATTCTCTCTCCTCCATTTTTTTATTTTATTTTATCATGCCCCCTTTTATTTTGTGATGCAAGATGCTCCTACATCAGACACCCAAGGTAAGAAAATTTTTGTGAATGTGGATTCACAAAATGAAGTAGCCGCTGCTAATATATATTTTTTTTCTTCTCTTCCAACATCTTGCTGGAACAAGTATCCACCGCCGATATATTTCCTTTTTCCTTCTTTTCCAACACCTAGTTGCAACAAGTATATGCTGTTGACAATACTCCTCTGCAATCAACTTCATCCAAGTATAACTCTCATTCTCCTCCAATCTTGTAGGATCTAATGCATCTGCAATAAACTTTGGAACACCATACAAATATTCTATTGCATACGAAATATCACTTGTAAGGTCCTCACATAAACCATCATCATTATCTTTCAAATCCATCTCAAAGTTAGTATCCCATGATTCGTAACAAATTACCTCTTTCGTATCTTCATCTTTGTTTTCTTCTTTCGTGTCTTCAACAAGGCATGTAACAACTTCTCTACTTTGACTTCCAACCAAGGTATTCAACTCTTCCTCAACTGCTACAATCTTCATTAATAAATTATCTTCTTCAATTGCATGTTCATAAATTTTTGTATCTTCATGCTCTACCTCTTCTTTTGTATCGCTTGCGTGATACTCCACTTGATCTTCTATCTTTCCTGCATCCAAAAAATTTCCATCATCTCTTTGAATCGCTTTTCTCTTTTTTAGCTCTGCTTCTAATTCATCCACTTTCTTCTTCAAATCCAGTATTGCAACTCTTGTCTCTTCTTGATGTCTTTCTCTAATTTCCTCAAGTCTAGGAATTCTAAGAATCCATCCAATCATAAAAGTCATCTTCTTCCTTCTCTTCTCCATACTCACGTCCTCTTAAGAAAAACTTCACCCAACCCAAGGTCCTGGTGCAAATTGCCTCACATTCGGTGATCTGTCTACACACTCAGGAACTCCTGCTCTGATACCACTGATGAAGGCCACGACACCCTTACCAACTTATAACAAAAAAAACATAACAACATGGAGACAAAGAGAAGATAAAATGCTTTAGAAAACATAAATTAATACTTGAAAATCATTACAACTTGAGAGATCTTACAACTTGAGAGCTTCCATCCAAGAGCTTCTTCTCCAATACAAGATCCTACCACTTGAGAGCTTCTTATGAATGCTCCTATGCCTTCTTTATATAGGCATTTACCACCTAAGATATTACAACACAACCAATGTGGGATAAAAGATAGATGCAACTACCTTGATACAAATATTAAATACCTACCCAATTAATACTAAGCACCATCATGTGGGCCAATTAAAAAATTACATTGCCTTTGTGGGCCAATAAGAAAATAGAAAGGTGTAACTACCTAGCTACAAATATTAAATGCAAGAACTTTCTACAAATTTCTAAAATGCCACCTACACACCTCGATAAATGAAATGATTTTTTTTTCTTTTATTTTATTTTTATTTTTTTATTTTTCTTTCCCACCTATGCACCTTGGTAAATGTAATAATTTTTATTTTTTTTCTCTTTTTCTCTTTTTTTTTTTTCTTTCTCTTTCCCTAACCTCAGGTGTTACAACACTAGCTCTTCCACCACGTTCCCTTCGTGGAGGCATTTTCATGCTTATTGCTGAAATCCTAACCATGGTCCTGGTGCAAACTACCTCACAATCGGCGATCTATTTATATAGAAACCCTAACCCACGGTCCTGGTGCAAACTGCCTCACAATCGACGATCTTGCATCAAGGTACCATTGTAGATTTAGAAAGTATATGACCTAATAGACAATCTATAATTTAGATTGTCCAGAAGTACTAGGAGTGGGATGGCTCAAGTGACCTCTTATTGGGAGTAGGGAATAATATGATACACTATTCATCACTCCTCCCTCCTAATGTTTCTTTAATATAATATCATTGTGTGCTCCTTTTCTAATGATGAATCATTGGATGCGTTCTAAAATGTTAATAAAAAATTAGACACGAGTTTAGTCCAAAAACATTCTAAGCAAGTAGTAGATAATTTATTATTGAGTTCCCTTGCCATATTCATGGCATTTTCAATAAATAACATAGCATCCACATACAACATATTGATTTTTGATTGTAATACCTAGGAAATAGGGTTCACTAGGATGCACAAATAAAATAGGAAGCTTGGGCCTATCTCTCACTTACATCAGAAGGAAGATGATCCTCTAAGCCTCAAGAAAGATATAGCTCTAGGAGGATGAAATGATCCTTCATTGTAAATGGAAGGATGTTATGGATTTATGGATGAAACAATATAATTGAGATCAAATGGAGAGAATTGTGGGTTTTTTGTGTGAACTAGAAAACTAAGAACATATAGACATATTTTAGAAAGGATCTAAAACTAGCAAATTATAACTAACTTGTGATTTAAATCTAATACTGAAATGATATGAATGGTTGGAAAACACATGGAATACTAACAAAAGGTGGTATATCGGAGTTTTGATTAATAGTGATTCCTCTGGGACTAACATGTTATGTGTAGAGGTAGCCATTATAGTATATGTATGTGTGGGAACATTGTGCAATCATGCAGGTATAGAAATTGAATGCTCAACTTGATTTGTAGGATTAGAGAAATTAAGAATTTCAAATCAAATTTTCATAGGCATAACATTGGTATCAACAATATGAGAAATGCCACACAAGTCTTACGACATGTGCATCACTTTGAATAATTCTCCTAAATCATTCAATCAAGGATAACACCTCACTATTTAAGTATTATTGATCTATACATTGTTGAAGCTTACCCAAGTCATTGGTAAGCTTGTCTAATTGGTCACTAGATACTCATGTTAAGGATTCCTCCTCATCATGATAAGTGTTGAAAGAATGGTTCTCCAAAATGTTGGGTATGTCTTATGTAGGGATAAAAGTTTCACCTAAGTTCCCATCGAATATGCTAGTAAAATCAAGCTCTTCACCCTTTGTATTTAAACTTTGGGTTGTCACAATTATATAGCTTCTTCTCATAGGGATATTAAATGTATGACTAAAGGTGAATAAACTCATGCAAAAATATACACATGAAAGAAATAACTTAATGATGTAATAGATTGATCAATTAACTATTGCATAAATAATATAAATAATACAATTTAGAAATGACTCCAAATATGATTCAATTAAATACATACAAATTAGATTTAAAAATAAAAAGTAGGCATGAAAGACGTCAGGTTCACCAAAATGTAATGTAGTGAAATAGGATTATTTAGGTTACCCCATTTTCTAGTTGTCACTGATGACATTATTTTGGATTTGTTGATATAGCTTCTTACTATTACATCTTTTGATTTTGGTTCTATGTTCCATCAACAGTGGCCATCGATAATGGTATTAGTGACAATAATCAATGGACATCATTGTATGTGGATACTTTGGTCCATATCCATAATGGACATGCATCAGAATAATTTTTTGTGTATGGTTGACGATAGCTACATGTTTCAGATTGGTTGTACATGTTTTATTTTTATTTTTTTTGGGTCTTATATGACATGGAAAGGATACATACCGAAAGTAATATATAAGCATGACAAGCTCACTTGATGAATTAGAAGGGTGATGCGATGTGATTAAATGTTGTGTATATGTATTGTAATCTATATATGCAAATTGTTAATGTATTTAGTGATTTGTTGTATAAATCCTATATCAATAAAGTGGAAGATCTATAATTCATAGAGAATTGTATTCAATGCTTTTGTAGATGCACACTTATCAGTTCAATTTTGTATAATTAGTGATTACTGCTATTTTGTACTCAAGAAAGTGATCCCAATCGGTAGTGAGCCACCCTATGTATTACTTAACCAATTACTTAATGATTTAGAGTTAACCCACTGTGTGGTTTTGCCCATCTTGGGTTTCCACACAAAAAAAATGGTGTTATGTTTTGTTGTGTAATTTACTTTTAGTAATTTTATTTCTAGTAAGCTTAAAGTATGTTATGTAGATATTTACTTGAATGTTTTACAATTTTCAAGGGTATACTCATTCACCCCTCCCCTCTCAGTATACTAGATGTTCAACAAGATTCACTATCTTATGCATGCAAAATAGGAAAATAGGCTTATTTCCACTTTAATTATATTGAAGGACAATGGATCCACAAGGCTCAACCTCAAATTAGGTTGAAAGAGATTGACCACATTGGAGGTATAATAGTCCTTGTTGAAGAGTTCAAAATGATACTGAAATTATGTAAAGAAAATGTTGGATCTAGGACTAAAGGTAGACAAATTAAGGTTCTAAAAATATATATAGTGTTATTGAAAATAGATATGTAGACAACAAAGCCAAATACAAATGAGAGGAAAAAAGGAACCCATTTTTGGAATTGAGGCCAAAAATAGGTGGACTAGTTTACCTAGGGATATCTAGAGCCGGGAGCACCAAATGCATACATAAATAGTAAATCTAGGATCAAGATGTTGTTTATATGCTTCCTTGAAAGTTTCATTGTAAGTCTTCAAAACTATATTGTCTAGGGCAATTAAGACCCTACTTTTTTAGATTTGCAAAAGTCTAGTTTGTAGGTCTTTGTCTATTCAATCTTATTCCAATTTCATATCTTCATATCCTATCACTCGCACACACAAAAAAATGAAATTGTTGGGTTGTTAGGGGTTTGCCTAGGTCAAACCTTGATTTTGGAATTACTCACAAAATTAAAATAATCTTGAATTGAAATGAAATCATGTTGTAATGTTTCAAAGGCTATATTTGAATTGAATTGCATGAATGGAATCTTGAAACCTTCATGAGCCTTATTTGTGTCAAAGTATTCATGAAGATGTTGATGTTGACTTGTAGAGTTGACTTTATGAGAAGTTGATCATGGATGCCATCGTGAATGTTTGAGATTTAAACTTTACTTCTTGTCTTCTATGCCTTGATAATACTTGATCACTCGTTGAATGATAAGAGAGAGTGTATGCGAATATATGTGTTGTAATGATATCTCAAATGATAGGGTAGGCTTGCTATTACACCTTTCCCTAGGAAACCTATTCAAAGTTTTGAAACCAAACAACACAAAGAAGGATTTCCTTCTCTCACAATGTATCTATTTGCTAATTTAAATTTGGATCCCCCTTTTTAGGGAAAGATCACCCCTAACAACCTTGTCATGGGTCAAGGTCACCCCAGACAACCCTAACCTAGGTCAAGGATGTTAAATAATTTGAGATCAGAAGATAAGATATAAACTGAATATATGTAGTAGATTTCAATTGCCTTGGTTATTGATTGAATCTACATATTTGAATATCTATATATATTAAACTAGCAAGAAGTGATGTGACTGTTCAAAATGAAATGACGCGACTGTTCATAATAATTATCAGTTTGAGAAAATATCATTATTTGTTTTAATACAAATCACAGCTTTAACATATAGTTACTATCATGACTGTTAATACATAACAGTCACAATACTGCCGATAATTGTCCACCACAGTGCATGTCACTCGGTATGCTCACCCGGTATAATACTATATACTCACCTGATATTAATCAGGGTAAGATATGGTAATCGGTATGATATTCAAACTAAAATATAATTTGATAATATACATATATATGTATATTAATATATATAATATTAATGACATTAACATTATATATATTAATATGCATATATATATATATATATGTAATGTAGAATAATATTTAAATATAACCGATACAAAATGGTATAGTATTAATGATGTCTATTCACTCTAATATTATAAGTATATATATTAGTATAATAATAATGTCCATCATTATATATATTAATATATTGCATATAATATTATGATCATTTTATCCGATCGAAGCTATAAACATCAACACTCCCTCTTAGTTAGGGAAGATAAAATGCAGCTCACAATAAGTTCATAAATTGTGAGGGTTAGTTCCTAGGTGGATTGCCTCTATCGATGATTCTATCCATAGTTCTTAGGTGGATTGCCTCCATCGGTGATTCTATCCACAAACTCATGAGCTATGGTGTGGATTGCCTCTATCGACGATTCTATCCACAAGTTCTCAGGTGGATTGCCTCCATCGACGATTCAATCCACAAGCTCCTGTGTGGATTGCCTTTATCGATGATTCTATCCACAACTCATGAGCTATGGTGTGGATTGCCTCTATCGGTAATTCTATCCACAAGTAAGATATTTTAATTATCACAAAAATATCTATCACAATAGAAAAAGTTATTGCAAGATTGTCACCTTCCAATAACTTTAACAAATACAAGTGATAATCATTTGGAAGTCGTCACTTCTTTATGATTAACATAGGGGGTAGGCCCATTAAAAACATCCATGATTCATTAGTATAATAATCAATTATATTAAGTTTACCTTAGAAGTGTTTCACCTTCAATAGTGAACTCCCTCTCAATCAACATGATCAAGATTGTCAGAAGTTGACTGAACCATTTGCTCCATCTGCTCCTTGCATTCATCAACATGTTGACCTCTTTTGATTCAATTTCAACTCCCATTCGTCTCACATAATTTTGTCCAACAAAACTTCATGTTGCCGGTCATTTCTTAACAACACACGATTTTACAAAGGTTTGCAATGATGTCAAATAGGAACCATTTCTGAGATTGATCCTATGTTCCAAGATTGAATAACTATTTGTCAAAAGTCTTCGTCAATTTACTATAGCCATTGCCATATATTTTGAGACCCTACTCATCTCTATTGTTTCTATTGATCTCGATCTTATCTTCTAAAGTGGTCACTTGGCACTGAAGAAGTCAACCACTCTTAACGAAGTCAGTTCTAATGTACAGTCTGCCACAGTTAAGACTGTTGCGACACATATCAATAATTTGATATATAAAGTCGCTATCTAATCTGACTTTGTGAACACTTCAAATTTATTTGGTCTTTCCATCCTTTGCATTCACTGCTCTATACACGTAGGAGGTTCACTGTCATATTCAGATTGAAATCATTGCTTTACATCTTCATCTTTGCCCTTGTTTGATCGATGTCTTGCATGCTAGTGGATGCATTTTTTTACTAACCATCATATATTTGATTTCTGCTACGTGTTCATAGCCGCTATGATACTTGGCATTTTGAGTTGCATATTTCATTATCGCTAATATACACAGTGTTGTGATACTCTGTTCCTATGCCCAGGTCTTTCCTTCAAGCGGTTAAGCTTCTATAGAAGGAACTTGGCTCTGATACCATGTTAAATAATTTGAGATCAGAAGATAAGATATAAACTGAATATATGTAGTAGATTTCAATTGCCTTGGTTATTGATTGAATCTACATATTTGAATATCTATATATATTAAACTAGCAAGAAGTGATGTGACTGTTCAAAATGAAATGATGTGACTGTTCATAATAATTATCGGTTTGAGCAAATCTCATTATTTGTTTTAATACAAATCGCAGCTTTAACATATAGTTACTATCATGACTGTTATGTATTAACAGTCACGATAGTATCGTGACTGTTAATACATAATAGTCACAATACTGCTGATAATTGTCTGCCACAGTGCATGTCACCCGGTATAATACTATACACTCACCCGATATTAATCAGGGTAAGATATGGTAATCGGTATGATATTCAAACTAAAATATAATTTGATAATATACATATATATGTATATTAATATATATAATATTAATGACATTAACATTATATATATTAATATGCATATATATATATTAATATATATAATGTAGAATAATATTTAAATATAACCAATACAAAATGGTATAGTATTAATGATGTCTATTTACTCTAATATTATAAGTATATATATTAGTATAATAATAATGTCCATCATTATATATATTAATATATTGCATATAATATTATGATCATTTTATCCGATCGAAGCTATAAACATCAACAAAGGATTCCCTAGGTGGTCTTGAACTACCATAGAAGGTGGGTCAAGGACCAGAGGTCCATAATGAGGTGGAGATGGTAGTTTTTGAGCCAATGCAAGCAAAATCAAGCATGAGAGGCTATACATGCTAAAATAAGGCCTACACAAGCATGAAATTGTATGGGGATATAATTTATGATGCTACAATCTACTCACATTATTATGAAAGGAAAATATGTGAAAAAACATTTCTTAATATATTTCTAGTAGCATAAAGTTAATAAGTTCTATAATTATATCCATAATACAAATGTTTTTCAATTAGAAACATGAAATTTAAATAAAAAAACATTATACATTTTTATTGTCTCATAACCTTTTCTAATAGTTTCATGTGAGCCTCATTGTATGTTTCTAGAGGACCTATGTTCATATAATTGAGGATTGATCAATAAACTTAATAAGAAGCAAGTTGTTTTCTAAATGGTTCCATAGTTTTGACTTTGTTTTCTCATCCATCTCTATTATGTGCTTGTTTATTTCCATGAATTATTAAAAGGATCTCTCATTAGTTAATGGACAAATGTGTACTATTGGCTCATGACCTTTTCAAATACTTTATGTATTTTGATTTTAGAATTTTCCTCTTTCCCAAATTCTCTGTGATGTTGTAGAGTTAGCTTAGGGTAGAGAGCAAGCTAACTCTTGATTTGGAGGTTGACTTGTTGACGCAGTCAAGGATGGTGGATCCAATTAAGGACAATCCAACCCTTGCAGCCAATAACAACAACACAACAAAATTCCAACTCACAACACATATATAATCAAAAATAATTCTTTATTATCAATAATCGAGCCTACAAGCAACATGCCGAGCTGTAAGGCCTTCTCAGTTACGACCATATACACCAAAATTACAACAAGATCAACAAGGATCCAACTTTCCCTAGCTAGTCCAGAACTGTGATAACAACAACAACTGGTTGGAACACAAAGGCAGATCTAAACTTGAGCTCGCACAACACCAAGCAATCTCCTTGTCTCTAAGCACTCAAACTACTAGCTCTGCTATTAAAAATATCAGGCAAACAATCTGATCTACAAGATCTCATAGGATCTAGTCACTATCCCACCAATTCCCTCTCTCCTTAAACAACTACTCAAACCATGATTTTATATGAATAAACCACGCATTGGCTTACACCAATAATTAATTAGAAAACATCAGTAAGCTCTCAAATAGCCTTTACAATATTTATTTCTTCATGTCAGCCTTCAAATGGTCATTAGATCCACATAGAAGAATGCAACACGTCAGATTTAGGTCCCCACACGTCCAATGGTCAATCCATAACTCAAGGAGTGCGACCCAAATTAAATGTACCAGTTGGCCAATCTAATTCATCCAAACAAAAAGTCAGTCAACAAGAATACCGAGCGCTAGGACTAGTCGGTAACATAACACCAAGACCCATTAGGTAACCGAGCACCAAACTCCTCAATCGAGCAACAAATACACTGATTCACGGAGTCCGTTGGTGAAGCCAAGAAGACTCCCAATCGAGAACCATAATCAAGTGACCACCAGCCACTGATCTCCATTAGTGAAGCCAAACACACTTACAACTGAGAAGTAACACAAAGAGATCGAGAATCTTAGGTCTCCAACTGAGATACCACATAAATCCAAAACCAAACACAAACATAGTTTTAGTTGATACAAGATTGTCAACTACCCTAGGATGCTCTTGCATCAGACACCCCAGGTGCGAAAAGATGTTCTTAGTAGCTCAACGAACATCTTTCAAGATTCAACACATAAATCCTGAATTGATTCTTGATATACATGTCCTTTGAGTTCAAAACATATTTTCCCTAGTTCCATTTCTTTTTTCTTTACCTCTTCAAATCCTTCCTTAGTATGCTACAGGTCTTTCTTCCATTCTAATCACCAATCCTTTCAGAATCTTTCAAGTCACCCTTACTACCGAAACTCAGGTTCCTCCTACTGAGTGTTGTATCCTACAAAGGCATTAGGGAAAACTTCCTACCATACATCTCCATAGTAAATACATTATTGACACAATCATGTACAACCTTAAAATCATACTGCCAAGGTCTACAAAGTAATATGTGACAAGAACTCATCTCCACAATATCACATAACACATGATCGACATACTGTCCAATCTGAAAAATCAAGAAAAACACTATTTCCTTACCTCTAGATCATATTGATCTTGTACCCAACTAATCTTATAAGGATAAGGATGTCTCACCCTCTTCAAACTAAGTTTCTGAACCATCTCCTTAGCAACCAAGTTATCTGTACTACCACTATCCACAATCACATTCCAAAGTTTACCCCTTGACTTGCACCGAGTTCTGAACAAATTCCTCCTCTGACAGGGTTCCATGTTAGCACCAAGCAATGTTCTTTGGACCAGCAAGTTTTCTGACTCTACTTCAGGTTCATTTAGTATGTTCTCATTCACCATAGTATTCTTGCTATTAATGAACTTCTTATGGGAACATTCAAATGATCGATGTCTTGCTTCACCACAATTATAACAAGTACCCTTGAATCCACCTCTGCCTATTCTTCTCCTCAGTTCAATAGTTTTTAGTTCATCTTCAGCTTTCGATTTGTCTTTCACAAACTGTTCTTGCTTTTCCTTTCCTCGGTAATTACCATGATTTCTTCTTTTCAGCTTCTCTTTTGCCTTCAAGGCATATTGACAAGCATCTTCTACTGAATCAGTCTTCAACATACCAATCTCATCTTAGATATTGAATTAAAAACCATTAACATACATTGCCACCTTTTCTTTAGAAAGTTCTCTATGTCTAGACCGAATTGTTAACTTATAAAACTCCTCAGTATAATCTTCCACAGTCATTTCCTTTTGTTTTAGATTCTGCAATTTCTTAAAAAACTCAAGTTCATAGTTGACAGGCATGAAGTTATCTTTCAATTTTTCCACCATCAACATCCATCGATTGATCTTCATTTCACCTTCATCTTCTCTATCTCTTTGCAATTCTTTCCACCACAATGCAACATGTCCTTTCAATTTTGTTTGTGCCAACCTTACTCTAAGAGGATCTTCAATGTCTTCTAGTTCAAAGTAATCTTCCAACTCACCGATCCAATCAATCAGGTCCTTGGGTTTCAATGTACCTGAGAAATTAGAAACCTCCATTCGGTAAGATGTACTTAATCGAGCTCTAGGTCTTTTTAACTGATCAGTTCTGTCTCCACCAGATCTATCCATCCAGTCAACTCTATCATCACCACTAGATCCAACAGCTTCAAAGTCTTCAACAACTTCCTCATAAGCATCATCAGTTCCAAGATTCCTCGGCATACCAACAATAGCCCTCATAATCTCGGTGACCATTTCATTTTTTATTAACATTATCTCAGATCTGACATCTGAATTCAATTTCTATTCTATCCTTGTTTCCACAGCATCACATAGATCTTCAATCGCCCTAGGCTCCAATCTTCTCAGAGGAATCTCCAAAGATTTTCGAAAACCCTCTACAACAAACCCAAGTTGACCATCTTGTGACAACCTCCAAACTATCTACAAGTCAGATCACAACCTTCTACCTTGCACAAATAGTCAGACAAGACTCCACAAGTACCTGAGCATGGATCTACAAACTTGGATCTCTTCTCCTTCACACAACAAGACCAACTTCTTCCCAACAAGATCAAACTTAGCTTTGATACCACCTGACACAGTCAAGGATGGTGGATCCAATTAAGGACAGTCCAACCCTTGCAACCAATAACAACAACACAATGGAATTCCAACTCACAACACATATATAATCATAAATAATTCTTTATTATCAATAACCGAGCCTACAAGCAATATGCTGAGCTATAAGGCCTTCTCAGTTATGGTTTAATACATCAAAATTACAACAAGATCAACAAGGATCTAACTTTCCCTAGCTAGTCCAGAACTGTGATAACAACAACAACAACAACTAGTTGGAACACAAAGGCAGATCTAAACTTGAGCTCGCAAGCCACCAAGAAATCTCCTTGTCTCCAAACATCTCCAAGCACTCAAACTACTAGCTCTACTATTACAAATATAAAAAAACAATCTGATCTGCAAGATCTTGCAGGATCCAGTCACTATCCCACCAATTCCCTCTCTCCTTAAACAACTACCCAAACCATGCTTTTATACTAATCAGCCATACGTCGACGTACAACAATAATTAACTACAAAAGACCAGTCGGATCTCAAATAGCCTTTACAATATTTATTTCTTCATGTTGGCCTTCAAACGGCCATCAGATCCACGTAGAAGAATGCAACACACCAGATTTAGGTCCCCACATGTCCAACGATCAATCCATAACTCGAGGAGTGTGACCCAAATTAAATGCACCAGTCGGCCAATCCGATTCATCCAAATAAAAAGTCAGCCAACAAGAATACCGAGCGTTAGGACCAGTTGGTAATATAACACCGAGACCCAGTCGGTAACCGAGCACCAAACTCCTCAATCGAGCAACAAATACACCGAGTCACCGAGTTCGTCGATGAAGCCAAGAAGACTCCCAACCGAGAACCATCACCGAGTGACCACCAGCCACTGAGCTCCATCGGTGAAGCCAAACAAGCTTACAACTAAGAACTAACACAAAGAGACTGAGAATCTTAGGTCTCCAATCGAGATACCACAAAAATCCAAAACCAAACACACACATAGTTTTGGTTGATACAGGATTGTCAACTACCCCATGATGCCCCTGCATCAGTTGTTGGTCACTTATTGGCCTATATTATCTTCCATTGTTGGTGGTTCATGAATATGTTTTGGAAGTTTGAAATGGGGGGTCGTTTAGACTTTATCAACACTGACATCAATATAGGGTGTGCTATGGTGAAAATCATTCTCTTGATGCATATGATTTATTTTCATAGGATTAACTTTACAAAGTGAGAGAGTTGTAGGATCATGAGTGTGCTTAATGTCTATCTTCTCTTTATTTTTAACTTCTTGGATATGATGTTTGATTTTAGTGAATCTATCTATACAATGTCCATATATGCAATGAATTACATAAAATTAATGAATTACATAAAATCACTTAATTTTATGCGATGTAAGCTTAGATTTATCCATTTATTTACTACGAGATGAGGTAACGAGACAACTTTTTTAGATGTAGTTTTAATACAATATGTAGGTCTTTCAATCTAGTGAAATTTTTTAATTACTTTGGTTTAGAAAGTGTATTAGTACCACCATAAATATCACTAGGTACATTTTCATTGCGCTTAATTTTTAAATATGAACAAGAGAGGGAATACTAGAAATATGTTGATATAAAATAAAATCTTCCAATAAAACATAGTCACACATACACTACTACACATATTTAAAATAAATGACAATTCTTAGAAAATACTTGTCTTTTGATGAGGGGAAGTAATCAAATCTATAAATCTCATATTAATAATATCATCTCATGGTTTAAATTTTTGCCCATAAACAGTAATATAACATTATAGATGATTTATCTTAGTGATGAGGTGGTTCGCACAAGATAAAATTTCATGCTCAACACGTCCAATAGTCGTATAGGGGTGCTCAACATGAAGAGATTGAAGTAAAATTAAATATAGTGTCACATGAGATTTTTAGCTAATGTGAAAAAATATCAGACAAAGAGAAGAGATTTCCATAATTCGTGATAATCATCTGCAAGAGTTTTAGGATTCGATTGCGTAGAATATTTTTGCATCAATGTTTCAAATCACACTCCATGATCCATCATTAGGATGAAAGATAGCATAAGATAGCACACGGAAAAATAGATAGAGTTGCAAACCTTTCCCACTATTTAACTTGTTGAGGTTTGCAACTTTATCTATTTTTCCTTGTGCTCTCTTATGCTATCTTTCATTTTGATGATAGATCACAAAGTGTGATTCAAAAAGTTGATGCAAAAATATTCTACACAATCGAATTTAGAAACTCTTGCAGAAGAAATATCAAAATTCTATAAGACCAAATAACTTATGTAAAGACCAAATAGCCTACAAGAATGGAAACAAAATATTTTTAGAAAGTAATTTAAATGTCATCAAGCATGTAGAAAAAATACTTTCCAAAAAATACCTTTGAGAAATTGAGAGTGCTCGTTATCTTATCGTATGGAAGGGGAAGTGTCTATAAATATTAAATAGACACTTATAAAATAGACTGTAAAATGGGTGCATTCTGCTAGCGAGAGGGAGGGGGAAATTATCCGTCAATTGCGGGCAGGCTAATGACATAAAAGAAAGTTCACCGTAACGGGCGGGAAGCAGTCCCAACAAGCAGGCACAGCCGACGGCTTTAAGTAAGGAGGAAAACTGAGCCGGCTTTATATTTAAATCAGGATCAAACAATTACTGAATTTTTATACTATCACTCGTAAAAACAAATAAAATGCTGATCGCAGCCAATTTCGGCGACTATTTATTTGTGAAGGCGTCCAGGAAAGTTGCGAATTGAAAATTCAGTCGAGAAGATCTGGTATGAAACATTTTCCCAATGTCTTATTCTTCACAATTAAGTATATCCACTAATTATCTCCTCTGACAATTTAGATATGTTATCAAATACCCAGAAAAGCCAAAAACTGTTTTGAAGAGTGACGAGATATATAGGACGCCTGATCCTTACAGAAATCTGCTTTCAGATCAGCTCAGCAGCAACCTTGGGATTCCTCGCCACCTCCCACATCCGTTCTGTTTTAAGGTATCAGGAAACAGTCAATAGAATAAACAGGTACAATTCCTATCTTAATCTATAAGTGGAAAATATGTTTTTTTGTTTTTGGGTCTGTTTGATGCGAAATTCTAGTCTAAATCTGCTCAAAAAGGGTATTTCCTCACATACCCAACAAAATGTACCAGGATGGCCATGGAGATCAATGCAAATGACGTGGACATTGTGGTCTCTGTAAGTCGCTCAGATCCGAGTTTCTTAGAAGCCTGGATGCCCTATTTTTCTCCATATCATGTGATTGTTGTTCAGGACCCTGAGCTTGAAGAAAATGTCAAAGTTCCATCCGGGTTGAATCACACACTGTATACAAAGCATGACATGGAAAGGATACTAGGTCCCGGAGTTTTGAACTCCCTAGGTTTCAGAGGGCACAGTTGCAGGTCATTTGGGTACCTTATGTCTAAGAAAAAGTACATTTTTTCATTGGACGACGACTGTCTTCCGGCCAAGGATCCAAATGGGTATTTAATCAATCCCCTAGTGCAGCACATTGTGAATCTCAAGACCCCTTCCACTCCATTTTTCTTCAATACGTTGTATGATCCCTACAGGGATGGATCTGATTTTGTTAGGGGTTACCCATTTAGTCTCAGACACGGAGTACCCTGTGCTATATCATGTGGGTTGTGGATGAATTTGCCTGATTATGATGCACCCACACAGATCTTGAAACCCGACGAAAGAAACACCAGGTATGTTGATGCCATCTTGACAGTTCCCAATGGCGCCTTGTTTCCCATGAGTGGCATCAACATTGCATTCAATAGGGAAATTATTGGTCCTGCAATGTTTTCAGGACTTGCTAGGTTTGGAGCTAGCAAGCCTCTCTTATCCAGGTATGATACTCTAGAAGACATTTGGTGTGGTTTATGCTGCAAGGTCATATGCGATCATCTTGGTTTTGGTATCAAGACAGGTCTGCCTTATGTGTGGAGAAAGGAGGATTTTGGAGATCCGATGGTTAGCCTTAGCAGAGAGTATGAGGCTGTTAAATGGCTTGAGGAGATTGTGCCATTTTTTCAGGCGCTTCGTTTGCCTCGGACTGCACTTACTGTTGAAGATTGCTTTGCAGAAATTGGTAAACAAGTGAAGGAGAAGTTCAAAAATTTGGATCCCCTATTCAGTGAAGTTGGCACATCAATGGAGGATTGGGCCAAAGCATGGAAATCTGCCTCTTCCTAATCCAGTGAGTAATTTTGCAAGACTAAAGGCACCTTTATCACCATCGGTGGAAAGAAAAGGTTCTCATTTTTCTCTGCCCGTAGAACATTTTGTTTTTAGCATCTATCACAGACATGGCTTAGTTTCCTGTCACCTTTTATAGGGTAATTCTCATTTATACAGGCATTTAGAGTTCACCTGAATATTGTGGCTCCATTTGGGAGTTCACCTGTTGGGTAAGAAAGTACTGTAATAAGTTGATATTTCGATGCCATAATACTTAGTGAGAAGATTTAAGATACAAGTCTCTGAAATATACTGTTGAGTTTTTCTTGATGCTCATTTGAGACATGTATGCTACAACTAAACCAAGTTTTGTTCTGATAGGTCGTTGGTTTGCTGTGAGGTTCAACTAATTTACAGATATTTAATTATGTTCTTAGAGAGAGTGAACAGATAATGCTGAATGAATTGATAATTCAACATTTATAAATAATTTCAAATGACATGGAATTATTACTAGTGCAGATTTAAAAAAAATTGAAATAAGCCTAAATTAAATGATTTTATTTAAGCTCATGCATGCTTGGTTTGGATGGATCTATTTGGTTTCCCTTTTGATTCAAACTTCATTTTCATCAAATGGAATATTTCCTAGAGAATATGATTACATTCTATGTCAATTAATAAATGAACTGACTGTTGAACATCAGTCACAAACTTTAAAATGAAGAAAGATTGATATATTTGAATTGTTAGTGTATTCTTGAGGTTCTATTTCTAGATTTTTGTAATATAGTATTAATGCATATCTATATTTAGTAGAACTTGTTAAAAAACAATCATTTGCATATAGAATTGATTTGTTCTATAATTGATCTCTTTTTGTTTTTGTTTAAACACTATTTATTGGCATGTGGTAGAAACAATGTAGGTGAATCATGTCTTATTCTTGACTCCCTTAATCCTATCATTTTATTCTTCAATTACTGAGTAAAACCTAAGTTACCGGTTCGAGTTCGGTTCGAAGTTCGGGTTCGAAGAACTGGTTCACAAGTTCGACAAAATTTTGAAAAGGGGTTTGGGTTCGAAAAAATATGTAAGATTTTAAAAAAAAATATATATATACATATTTATGAAGCCTAGAAGCATGAGTTAAAATTAGAATGTCACATAGTATCATAAAAACAACATTTAAACAACAAAAACACCATAAACTTATAATCATGAATCGTGATCGTACCATCATATACTTCAAGTTCAACATCAAAGATTCAAAACATTAAAACAAAAATTATCATAACATCAAGTTCAACTGTTCAAGTATCATTGTTTCAAACTTTCAAGTTCAACTAATGAATAAAAAATGTATTAATCTTCATCTTCTTGTTCATCTTCATCTTCAAAATTAGTTGACTCAGCAATAGAGCTAAGGCCAATGGGATTAGTAGCAGCAACAATTGTCTCATCAACTGGTCACACTCTGGCATGCAGACACTCCATGCCTGCAGTAGCTCCGAGTCTCCTCAACTGGTCACACTCCCCAAAGGTTGATAACTGAACTGACTGGGGGTCTAGGGGGCAATGCCCCCAGCGGGGTCGAGGGGCAGCGCCCCCGCGGGGTCCTGGGGCAGAGCCCCAGGCACGCTCCCTGTCGTGGTATAGGGCGGGGTCGAGGGGCAGCGCCCCCGCCGCCAAGACCAAATTAGCACCTTCAAACCCACACAGAAGTCCATGGAACACACCATTTTTGTGATTTTCTTCCAATCCCATACTCTTTCTGGCCAACCGCTTATGTTTTCTTCACTACCTCCTTATGTCCTTCCCTTTGGTACCATACGTTATGCACTGTGAACTGTTTTTATTTGTCGTTGTTTTTTTTAAGAGAACAATAGTATTGGCGTCAAAATCTGATCTTTAATGGTCTCTTGCAATAAAAAAGAGCAGAGAAAAAAAAAAAGCCTTTCATAACGAACTTGTAAGGTTCCGGACGCCAAAAAAAATTAAAATTCTGTCACTTAAGTGATGTCCGAGAGGTGAAGTTCGCCCAAGTTCGTTCTGAGTTCGCGGTTTTTTGCCATGGTCTACCCGGGTTTGAAAGTCCAGACCACCAGTTCATACTAGGTCCGAAAATCCGGACCCTGCCCGGACCCACAGGCGAACTGGACCCGAACTTCGGACCAGTTCGAACTTGGTCCAGTTCGGGGGGGGCGGGGGGGGGGGCGAACCTTGGTAACTTAGAGTAAAACATATAAAAATATTAAGTTGGAGATTAACGTGAGTTGAGGATCATTTTCATATTTTCCTTTTGTTGTTTAATCGGGTTTTGTTTTTTCTTAATGTTTTGGAAGGTGTGCTCTATTTTTGCAAATAATGTTTTATTTAATTTAATCTAAATATTGTTGTTCCATAAATGGGACTCCATTCCAACTTCCTAGGAATTAACAAGATGGAGTAGTGCCCAAAGCCAATGCTATCAGATAAAATTACCTATGATAGAAGTAAACATTGTAGTAAAAGGCTTCCATACCAAACAACACATTTAATCATCCTCCTTATGGCCGCTCTTCCTAGAACTGCTCCTGAGAACACCAAGTCGCCAATGCTCATAGGCTTTGTTCTAAACTCAAAGACCAAACACGAGAACAAGCCCAACTTTTGCATCTTCTGGCTTTTCTTCTGGTTTATCGAGATGATGAAAATTCAGACCATGAACCACAGCATCCCTTTGCTCTGTACAATTTTGCATTCCCTGTGTCAAGAATGATATTCTGTAACCACTCATTATCTCCAATGTACTCTTTGTGGTCAGAGACAAGCATATTTGGTATTATTGTTCTGATATCCTATAATAACTGATCTAAAATCTCCACACATATCCTCAAATCCCTAATATCAGTCTGCATTCTTTTCACCTAGTATTCTATTTCACCATCCTTAATAATTTCTTTGCCTCAGCATTTACTCTACTCTTCTCATGCCCAATCGACTTGCTGCATATTCAGTAGTTCTGCCTAAAAGATGACACTAATAGCTCCAACAGGCTCTCCCTAAGCTCCACACCTTGACCATCTTCATTTGATTTTCCTTGAATGGCTATAACAATTTTCAGTTTGGCAGCTGAATTACAAATAAAAACATTCATTAGCTTATTATCTGTAACCAACCCTCGCTTCATTGGATCCTGATCATTTGCATTGCTTAATAATATCCAGCTAGAACCCTCACTAGCATCACAAACCCTAATAACCCCTTAGCAAACCATAATGCACCTCTAATTGCCAAACACATAAGAAGCAATGCAAATCTCCACATTATAGATGAAAATCTTTATACTTGCTTATAGTAAATTGGTGAGAATCCAATCATCTATGAGGGAGTACTGAAGCTCTGATAGCCTCTAACAAAATACTAACAAAACACTAATAGTATATCAAATGGAACAATGCTGTTTACAAGCATTTCCTCAGCCATTATTTTGCTCAAGTTATCCTAATCTTTGAGGTCTGTACTTTACACCAATGAGAAAGATGTTTGCATTGCACCTTGGTTTGCTAACAAATCAGCAGCCTTAATCTCTTCCTTAAAAAATGGAATATTTTGAAGGGAAAAAACTTATCTTTTCATATTAAGATTTCTACTAAGATTGCTTTGAGGTGCCAGCTTGGACAAAATTGCAATATCTCTAACTAGCTCTAAAAGAAGCATGATTACCTGCTGTAATGTCCCCACTCAAATAACTTCTTTCAATAATTAAAATAAATTGCCAAGTCTTTGTAGTCTCCCAGACTTAGGCGATTATTAAATGTTTTAACAATGTAACACGGGGATGCGCACCCTGGCAAAAAACCCAAGAGTACCAGGTGCAGGGACGCCCTTGGGACGAGTACTCTATGCACCCGAGCACCCCCCGCCAGCAGCCGTGGGCTGCCGCACCTTAGCCGCACCCGTCCCCGTACTGGTCGGGTGCTTTAGATCTTGGGTGCGGTACTTGGGTGCTGCCAAGGCGTCCCTCGATTGCACCTAGGACGCCCAAAAAACAATTTTATAAAGTAGGATTTATACAAATATAACATTTAAGTATAAAAAATATTTAATTTCTTATACTTTAAGTTATATTTGTATAAATACTTTTAGGATGTTTGAGATAGGTTCCAGCTTCATAGGAATTAAGATGCAGATTCTAGATTTTGGGGGTTTTCAAAAAATTCCAGACTTTGCCAAATTTTAGGATTCAGCAAGCTTTCAGCAGCGTTGCCTCCCACAATCCATCATGGCTTTCTAAGGTTGAACTGAAGCTGGCAAAAGGATTCTCAAAGGGTTTTAACTCGTTTTATCACAAATCACTTGGTTTCGACCCCATCTCTATGACAGACTTAGCTTAGCTCTTGTCCAAATCCCAGACAGACATGACTTCCCAACAGGCCAAAATCATTGAAACCTCATTAGCCGGACCTAGGGACTTGAAAACAGCCACCAACAAAGACTACCTAAGACCTAGTTGTGAAGACTTTGACATTGATGATTGATCATGATTCATTATATCATATCATGCTATTGTGCTCATTGTAATCATGATAATTCTGATATATCATATTTCATATTTGAACAATGAATTTTGAATCTTTGATAGAAGTTTAGAATATGATTCATTATGTTACTATGTATGTTTATGCTACTATATGTTACTATGTTGAGTGTTCAATGATTCTAGTTCATGTTGCAATTTTGCTATGTTCAAGTATTTGGTATGTTATATTGAAACATATTTTCATAATTAGCATTTCAAGTTATATATGTATAGTATGCAGCCCCCCTCCTCCCCCCTGTACCCCCGCCGCTGTCCTGAAATTGAGGCCCTTTTTTTTCCCGCACCCGAAACTCGTCCCGGCATCCCCTTGTCCCGACGTACACCCGCACGGTGTTACACTGTGTTTTAAAATCCCACTTATATCATATCCCCATGCTGCCCCTTAAATCATTTTTCTGCTTAAATTTTAAGGAGTAGAGTGTTCCCATGCAAAATAAAAATTGTGGGAAAAGGAAAATTTAAAATCTTTTCCTATTTTTGTGGAGCAACTATTTTTTAGCAAATGAAAATAGCTGTGGGAAAAGAGGGGGGGGGCTAGAAATAAGTAACAACTGCTTATTAAAAAAAGCGACACATGTCTTCACCATTTTTTTTCATCCACTTTTTATTTGCCTACAATTTAGTTTTCAGATTTATTTGCAACAAAAATGATTAAAAATTTGATTTAAAAATAATATTTGAAACACTGCTTAAAATTAAGCAGCAAACATTACCATCCATGGGGCCACCAACTCCACAAATTTGTGCCACAAAAAAATAAGCAGCTGCTGCTAGCAAAAATAAGCTAAGCAGCAGCATGGGGACCTGCTGTTAAGCTGCTCCTATATTTCAGTCATGGACATAGTCCATTTCAAGTGGCAATTAATTTGATTTTTCTTCTCTAGCTGAGTTTATCCTTCGGTGTAGTCAAAGGCTTTCTTGACATGGTGATTAAGATTTTGAATTAGAAACTTTCCATCAGGTGGTCTTCCAATTTGGAAGAAAGCAAAAATCTGTCTTTTGAGTGCTGGAGGGTTGATTTAAGGGAATTCACTTGGAGAGAAATTATTATGTTGGTGAATTTTGTTTATTTTCTTGAGGCTCTGCAAGTTTGAACCAGAACTGCTTTCACAGGACGATACCCCTGTAGGTTGCCTGGACGTAGCCCCAGTCAGCTTTGGCAGTCGCATTAATCAGTGAAACAGCAAGTTTATGATAGAAGTGATAAGGTGAAATCTGAAGTTCGTGGGGGTTAGTGTATTTGTTTCTGCTGAGACTTTCAGGAAGATATTCTTTGCTGCAATCAGGTCTGCAAGGAAGATTTGAGCATCCTCAGGTGCTGACGTTTCCTGTAGCAGCTATCAAGCTCATCAAACACTGCAAATATCAAGGGAACTGGTGATGGAAATGAGCTGGGTAATATCTTATTAGTAGGCGATAAATTGTAATTGGTTGATGGTGTTAAGAGTTGGAGTTTGGTTAACTTATTTTGAAACAAATCCTATCTGTGATTAGAAAATTTAGATATCATGCTGCATATAGAAAAAAATACACTGGTTGAAAGTTATTTTTTGGAAATTTTAAGTTGTGTGGCTTATATTGATTAAAAATCCTTAGCTAGAATATTTCACCTGCCAAGAGGGCAATTCGCTCTGAATAGTTATTAGTTTTGTCCCTAAGAAATTGCAAGCCACCTATAATGAAACTACCTTTCTCCTCAGTTAAAAAGAAACCCGGTCCTGCTAAATTGTGATTGCCTTTCAAGGTGCCATAAAATTTAGCTTTACCCTCTTAGCAGAATTGTGATTGCCTTTCAAGGTGCCATTAAAATTTAGCTTTACCCTTGTAGGAGAATTGTGATTGCCTTTCAAGGTGCCATTAAAATTTAGCTTTACCCTTGTAGCAGAATTGTGATTGCCTATGAAGTTGCCACTAAAATTTAGCTTTACCCCCTTGGCATTTTTTGCCATGATGTAATGTGTTATTTTCGTCATTGTTTACTTATTTAATTATTATCAATATTCTCTTTGAAAGCAGTTTTTCTTTGGCTTTCATGCTGGGTCTGGGGGTATCTGTCCTGCCAAAGTTGCCAGCCCCTTGGGTTATCCCTTTGTTTCTAGTGTCATTCAGGTGAGGTGATTGGAGCGAACAGTTAACCAAGGAGACATTGATATTGCTTCCAAGTTTGCAATGTATGCTATGTATTTCCTACTTTATTGTCTTCCTTTGCAATGCAAACTGAGCCATTGATTATCTTTTATATAATCTGCAATCATGGCTTAGTTTCTTTGTCAGTGATACTACCCATAGGGCAAGTGCAAATATTATTTGAAAGCTAACAAGACCACCCTATACCAAATTGCATTTCACAAAGGCCGTTTAATTTGGGGATATTCCTGTCAGGTTTTCAACCTTGGTAATTGTTAGGTCAACTGCCGTCCCACTGCAATACCACAGTCCATCAGACTCCTAATACATGGTTTATATTGAGGTATTTTGGGGTATTTTGGAATTTCTTGTGTTGTGAACCTGTGGTACGTTGCAGGGGGATTTAGTCTATGTTGGAAATCCTTGTATTTTGTCAGCGTCAGTGCTTTCAATATAAGAACACCTTTGTAGCATACTAACTCTCCACTCTTGAATTTTCTGTCATTTTCACCTACTGAGCACTATTTTGCAGGGCCATAGTCTTTGAAGTAAAGGAGAAGCCAAGTTGCAAATTCAATATGCAAAGTTGATTTACATTCCATTTGAATTCTGACTAGTGTAATGCACAAAAACAGTGGCTCTTTTTAATATATCTTAGAAAATGCCTGTTTAAATATTGTAGAAGTACTTAAAACGTTATTCCTTCTCTATTTGTTTCCTCATTCTTAAAACTTCTTTTGTACAGACACTGAATTCTCTTCCAATAGAATCTATTTGTAGAGTGCCACCAGCTATGTCTGGTATCTACAGAAACATATTGCATAATTTTGTTTCTTGACATTCTTTTGTGAATATGGCAAGGTATCTTTGAATAATTCTTGTATGAGTCTTTCATGAATGTAAAGCAGCCTGTATAGCTGATGTAGGAGCATCTCGGGTCCTTGGCAATCCTGTGTCATCAAAAAGATGTTTGTAGTTTTCTGCTTTGTTCAGTTCCTTCTTTGACCGACTTTGTTCGCTGTTGCTCGGTTTCCTTTGTTTGCCGGTGTTGGTCGGTGATGCTTGTTTGGCGCTCAGTTCCTTGCTTACCGAGTTGTTTATTTTGGTTTTCTGTTGAGGCCGACTTGTGCATTTAATTTGGGTCGCGGATTTAATGTTGGTATCTATCATTGGGAAGCGTGTGGACCTAGATCTGGTCGTTCCTTCTGTTGATGGTGGATTTGAAGGCTGACTTGGTTTGGTAGCCCCTTGTATAAATATAGTTGTTTGGTTAGAGTTTAGGGACTCAGTTTTTAGAGAGGAAGTTTTTGGATAGAAGATAGAAAATCAGAGATTGTTGGCAGATCCTCGCATGTTTGAGAACTTTTGTACTTGATTGTAATATCTGGCCTAAACCGGGAAGGCCTTACAGCCCGACATGTATTAATCAATTTGAAGATAATATATGAAAGATCCTTGCATTCTCTCTCTCACTTGTTGTGTTGTTGCTTCCGCATGTGATCTCTGTAAGGTGGACTTGGTTAGGGTGTGCCTTTGGCCCCTCTCCCTATTCTCCCTTGCGTTAGGTGGTATCAAAGCGAGGTGAGATCTGGATCTAGGTTTGCGAATCTAGGTTTGAAGGTTCCTTCTTGTGAAGTCCTAGTTGAATTGGTTGTGGGGTAGCAAATTGAAATCTGACCTGCAATTGCAGAGGGTTTTCAAGATGGTTTGTGGGAGGCGAGATGCGGATCCAGTATTGGCAGACATGTTGAGACAACTTGCTACTAGATTAGAAGCTGTTGAAACAGCCCAAAGAAGAGGAAGACATCTTGAAGATGTTAGTGATGATGAAATTGAGGTAGAACAAGGTGATGTAGAACATACACTTGTGATGGATCAAGGTGAGGAAAGATTCTTGAAGGCTTTGACAAGTTTGAAGTCTACACCACTTTAATCCTCCTGAGTATAGTGGAAAATTGGATTGTGATGAATTGGTGGATTGGATCACTGAGATGGAAAAATATTTTGAATATGAAAATGTACTTGAGGAAAAGAAGGTGAAAATTGCAAGCACAAAGTTGAAAAGTCATACATCTGCACCTGGACAGAAAGACGAAAGGCAAAGACAAAATCAAGGTATGAAATAAAATGGTGAATAAATTGAAAGGAAAGTTCTTACCTTGTGATTATCAGATTAACCTAGTTAGGCGAATGCAAAGTTTGAGACAGAAAGATTGCTCGGTAAAAGAATATTCTGAGGAATTTTATAGACTAGATATCAGATCTGGACATGATGAAGATGATGTGGAAATAATTGCTAGATACCTGAATGGTTTGAGAGTTTCCATCCAAGAAGAAATTAGTTTGGTCAAATTGAAGAACATTGAAGAGGCTTATCAATTTGCATTGAAAGCTGAGGAGAAATTGAATAAGAGACATGAGCAAAGACAAAGAGGTAGAGGTGGTAGATTCCCTAGAGGAAGAGGTAGATCTCATGGTGAAAATAGTAGATCTGAACTTGAAAAGACAACTCTTGATAAAGGCAAGACCGAGTGGAAAGGTGAAAGTTCATCTAGAGGCAGAGGCAGTAACTACCGAGGTGGTTATAACAGAGGTGGTTTCCAAGGAACTTGTTACAATTGTGGAGAAGAAGGACATAGATCATTTGAGTGTATACATGCAAGTAAGAGGGCTGGTAGTAGTAGAAATGCTTTGGTGCAAGAAGAGTCACCGAATGAATCTGAGAAGGAAAATAACTTGATGGTAAGAAGAGCACTTTGGAGTGAAAGTAATAGGGAAGATCCGGTAAGGAAAAGTTTGTTCAATACCAAATGTAGAGTTTCTGATGAATTTTGGAAGGTAATCATTGACAGTGGTAGCTCGCAGAATCTGACATCTGAGGAAATGGTCACAAAGTTGCAGTTGAAAAGGTTGAAACATCCGAAGCCCTATCAGATTTCATGGATCAAAGATGAGCATACACTCTTGGTAAGTGAACAATGTTATGTGAATTTGAAAATTGGAAAGTACTATGATAAGGTGTTATGTGATATCATGTCTATGTATTGTTGTCATATTTTGTTGGGTAGACCTTGGCAATATGGTAGACATGCTATATATGATGGGAGATTGCATAAATATACTATTTGGGCTGATGGGAGAAGACAAATCTTGTTACCTTTGATTGAAGAACCTGTTAGTAATGTTTGCACATATGTGAAAGTTTGCTTGATGGAAGGAAGAAAGTTTGTTAAGGATTTGAAGAAGAATGATGTATGTTTTGTTGTGATTCCTAACAAACTGAGTAAGAATACAGAGGATAGTGTTCCTGAGGAGATTGATAAGTTACTCATCGAGTACAGTGAAATCATTTCTGATAATGTACCTAATGGTTTGCCACCGAAGAGAAGCATTGATCATTGCATGGATCTTATCCCTGGAGTTAGTTTACCGAATAAGGCACCACATCGGTTGACACCTACCGAGAATCCATAATTGAACCGACAGATTCAAGAATTATTGCAAAAAGGTTTGATCAGAGAAAATTTGAGTCCTTGTGCAGTACTTGTTGTATTGGCACCAAAGAAGAATGGAGAATGGCGAATGTATACTGATTCCAGAGCAATCAACAAGATAATAGTGAAATATAGGTTTCCTATACCGAGAATGGATGACATAATGGACAGTTTGACTGGAGCAAAGTATTTCACCAAAATTGATTTGAAAAGTGGGTATCATCAGATTAGAATCAGAGAAGGTGATGAATGGAAGACTACTTTTAAGACAAAAGAAGGTTTGTATGAGTGGTTGGTTATGCCATTTGGTTTAACTAATGCACCGAGTACTTTTATGAGATTGATGAATGAAGTTTTGAAGAAATTCTTGGGTAAATTTGTGATTGTATATCTTGATGATATTCTGATATTCAGTAAGATTAGAGAAGAACATTTGTTGCGTGTTAGACAAGTTTTGCAGAGGTTGAAAGAAGAAAAGTTGTTGATAAATCTGAAAAAGTGTTCATTCATGAAAGAGGAGATTGTGTATTTGAGATTTGTGATTTTAGCTGATGGTTTGAAAATGGATCCTGAGAAGGTTGAAGCTATTTTGAATTGGCCTAGAGTGCTAGTGAGGTAAGATCATTTTATGGTTTGACAATTTTTTACCGAAAGTTCATTAGGAATTTCAGTTCAATTTGTAATGCTGTGACTGAGACTATGAGAGGAGATAAATGAGAATTCAAGTGGACACATGGAGTTGATAAAAGTTTTGAGACTCTGAAACAGAAGGTTGTTGAATTGCTTGTTTTGGCATTATCTGATTTCAATAAGGTATTTCAAGTGGAATGTGATGCAAGTGGAAGTGCAATTGGAGCTGTGTTGAGTCAAGAAGGTAAACCTATTACTTTCTTTAGTGAAAAGTTGAATGATGCAAAAAAGAAATATTCTGTGTATGATCAAGAATTCTATGCTATTGTTCAAGCACTGAAGAAATGGAGACATTATTTGATATTGAGTGAATTTGTGTTGTATACCGATCATAAGACTTTACAGTATTTGGGTAGTCAGAATAAGTTGAATCAGAGACATGAAATGGGTTGAGTATTTGCAGAGTTATACATTTGTGATAAAGCATAAGAGTGGAGTCACTAACCGAGTTGCTGATGCATTGAGTAGAAGAAGATCTTTGATGACCAAGATGAAAATTGAAGTTCTTGGCTTTGATGACATGAGAGATTCTTATGATTTTGATCCTGATTTTTTTGAGCTGTGGAGAAAGTGCAGAGCACCTATTCAAGATCAATCGAGTACTAAGTGGGACGAATATTTTATGCAAGGAGGTATGTTGTTTAAATGTATTCAGTTGTGTATATCGAGAGGAGCAATGAGAACTAATTTGATAAAGGAGAAACATAGTAGTGGTTTGGCTGAACATTTTGGTGTTGATAAGACATTGAATTTGCTTAAGGAGAAATACTTCTGGCCAAAATTGTATAAAGATGTTCAAAAATTTGTGACAAGTTTTGGAATTTGTCAAGTTGCAAAAGGAGTAAGTCAGAACACTGGATTGTATACACCGATTTTTGTTTCTGAGAAACCTTGGATTGACATTAGTATGAATTTTGTTCTTGGCTTACCAAAGACAGTAAGAGGTAATGATTCTATATTTGTTGTTGTGGATAGATTTTCTAAGATGACACATTTTATACCTTGTAGAAAGACATCATATGCAATACATATAACATATTCTTTCTTTAAGGAAATTGTCAGATTGCATGGATTACTGAGGAATATTATCTCTGACCGAGATAGTAAATTTGTTGGATATTTTTGGAAGACTTTTTGGAGAAAGTTTGGTACCGAGTTGAAATATAGTTCTACATTTCACCCACAAACCGATGGACATACAAAAGTTGTGAATAGAAGTTTGGGAAATCTTTTGAGATGTTTAGTTGGAGACACACCGAGTAATTGAGATTCTGTGTTGGCACAAGTAGAGTTTGCATACAATAATTCAGTGAATCGGAGTACTGGAAAAACACCTTTTGAGATTGTAAATGACATACAACCGAGAGGTATATCTGATTTGAGGGATATTGCTGATGAAAGAAAGAAGAGTGCTAAAGGAGTGAAATTTGGTGAGTACATGAAGACATTGCATGAAGATGTGAAATATAAGCTGGAGAAAAGTAATAAAAAATACAAAGACAGAGCTGATAGATCAAGAAGACATAAGACTTTTGCAGTCGGTGATGAAGTAATGGTTCATTTGAAGAAATACCAATTTCCTGGTGGAACATATGAGAAGCTGAAAATGAAGAAGTTTGGACTTTGCAAGATACTAAGGAAATTTGACAGTGGAAATGCATATGAGATTGAGTTACTTGATGACGTGGATATATCACCTATTTTCAACATTGCTGATTTGTATGAGTATCATGAATCGAATGAAGACATGACAGTATCGATGGATTATCCTAAGAAACAGATGGAAGAAGTTGAGTAGATTTTGGAGCAAAGAATTGACATAAGTACAAGAGGAAAACAATATATGGAATATCTGGTAAAGTGGAAGAATAGACCGATTGAAGACAGTGCATGGATTTCACAATTTAAGTTGGATGCAACTCGGATCATACCTGTTTCATGATTCAGAGAATCATTTCAAATAACCCCAGGCGTCTGATGTAAGAGCATCTCAGGTCCTTGGCAATCATGTGTCACCAAAAAGATGTTTGTAGTTTTCTGCTTTGTTTGGTTCCTTCTTTGACCGAATTTGTTTGATGTTGCTCGATTTCCTTTGTTCGCCGATGTTGGTCGGCTATCTCTCTGGTGCTCAGTGAATTTCCCTGGCGCTCGGTGATGCTTGTCTGGCGCTCGGTTCCTTGCTTACCGAGTTGTTTATTTTAGTTTTCTGTTGATGCCGACTTGTGCATTTAATTTGGGTCACAGATTTAATGTTGGTATCTATCATTGGGAAGCATGTGGACCTAGATCTGGTCGTTCCTTCTGTTGATGGTGGATCTGAAGGTTGACTTGGTTCGGTAGCCTCTTGTATAAATATAGTTGTTTGTTTAAAGTTTAGGGAGTTAGTTTTTAGAGAGGAAGTTTTTGGATAGAAGATAGAAGATCATAGATTTTTGGCAGATCCTCGCATGTTTGAGGACTTTTGTACTTGATTGTAATATTTGGCCTAAACCAGGAAGGCCTTACAGCCCGACATATATGAATCAATTTGAAGATAATATATGAAAGATCCATGCATTCTCTCTCACTTGTGTTGTTGCTTCTGCATGTGATCTCTGCAAGGTGGACCTGGTTAGGGTGTGCCTTTGGCCCCTCTCCTTGTCCTCCCTTGCGTCAACAGCCTACATAAATCAACTAAAAAATGAAAAAAATGATTCAATTGTGTGCTTGAATATTCAAATTTTACAAGCTCGATCTGATAGATCAACTGTATGTGTTGTTCACAAGAACAAAAAGCATTTTTGTGGTACCATGACAGTGTGGGAGATTTCTTTAATATTAGCGAATTTCCTGCTCTTAGAGATGTTCAATGAGATAATAGAGGGCGCCTGGTAGAGATCATACTGAATACTACTTATTATTCAAATTGCTTGCAGAGCTTTCTTCTTTGGTCTGGTGTATTAAGTAAGTTTGTGGGCCCTATTTTGCCCATGAAGAGAATGTGGGCGTTTCTTTTTCTTCAAGAGTTTGGTGTTCTATAAGTATCCTTGGGGTGCCAAGTTACAGGGGAAACCGCTGGTTAAATGTTATCAACTGGGGTACCAAGCTACAGGGGAACCCGCTGGTTAAATGTTATCAACTGGTTTACCAAGCTAGAAGTATTCTTGAGGCACCAAGCTAAAGGGCAGCCAGTGTACATATTTAATGAAGCCAAGTAACCTGCTCCTGCTAAAATTGCTTAAGAAGCTTGTCAAGAAACTTCATTATTAAAGTTGGATTTTTGAAAAGTCTAGGTATATTAGGATATAGAAAAGCTTAATTTTGGATGTTTTGTAGTAGTTGAGGTTTGGTTAGGTTTTTACCAAAATGTGATGTTGTGGTTGAGGCTATTCTCTTCCCCAAGCTTTGGTTAGAGTGAATAAATCAATGAATGAATTTTAATGACATCCATGAGACCAAGCAGTCTAAGGGACCAAAAGCTACAATATTAATAAAGTTTCATATTTCTTTTTATGTTAGCTCTTCTGTTATGAATCTTGATCAATAAGTTTGCATGTGAAGGTTCATTGTCTCAATCTGATGTTGCGCAGCATAGAGCGAAGATTAAGTGCTTCTCTTCAACAATTACACTAGTTCCTCATCATTTATCATCTTGTACTTCAACACCGTAACTAACAGGACCCTAATAACATTCCAAGTGGATTCCATTGTGGCTACCAACTGCCTGCCGCATAACATGTGTATGGATATTGATGACTTTTGGCAGCAAATCTGGTTGTAAGGATCCATCTATTTGAGTATGCCCTATTTTGTCATAGACAATTTATTTTTATTTTTAAATTTTTTAAATTTTAAATAAATGATTTTTTCTTAATTATTTTAAAATTGTATGATTTTTTTTTTATAAAACAAAATATAACAAGAATAAAACAAAAACAAAATTAAAATACTTAGTCTATTTGTTTTTTACTTTTAATCCAAACTGCACTTAGATAAAAGCCATATCAAACAAACAAGAATGGAATTATCATCCCAATGGGGAAGAAGTGATAAAACTGAAGCACAAATGAAAAAGAAGAGATTTCCTTTAAAAACTTTTAATTGAATTAATGTTTAGATTTTTAAAAAATTTCTTTTAAGATAAGTGATGCTAATTTATCTCTTATTAGCAAGACAATCCAACTGCTCAACTGCTTTTTCTAAAGAAATGCATTGAGGAAATGATATGCAATTTCTCTCCTAAATTTTGGGCTTCCTCTAAGATGCTACAAATATTTTGATTTTAAATAGGTTTAATTAACATACTATGATTGATAAGAGAAAGCTCCCTTCTACTTCAATATTGTTGTAGTGGATAAGGGATTTTTTTGGGAATGCAAGATATATATATATATATATATATATATATATATATATATATATATATATATATATATATATATATATATATATATATATATATATATATATATATATATATATATATATATATATAGCTTGATTTTCATCAAAAAGATGCTTATGGTGTTCCAAAGAATGAAGTTTTGCATGCCATAATAACACCATTTGAGATTTGCCTTCCACGAATGAAAGCACCCAATTTTGAAGAAATAACAAAATTAAGAAAATGCTAATTGCCAATTTTCATATGAATAATGTTTGAAATGATCATTTGAATCCTCTCCTCCATTCATGGTTACATTTATATATTCTTGAACATTATTAAAGACATTTCATAATGTTTAAAATTATTCATGTCTTTAAAATTATTCATCGTTTGAATCCTCTCCTCCATTCATGGTTACATTTATCCATTCTCGAACATTTTTAAACCCCTCTAATTATTTTAAGAATGTATATATAATGCATTTTAAAATTATTTTTTCAATGGTTGATTTTTTATAAATGTTTATAATTTTACACATACACAGACATAAAAAGAAGCTACACAATTCAATAATTAAGCATTTTGGATATTTCCAATGCTGGTCATGAAATAAAGGTGACAAGATTTAGAATGAGCTACAGATCTCTAGAAGCTGGTCATGAAATAAAGGTGACAAGATTTAGAATGAATTGCAGATCTCTAGATTAGCATTTTGACTCATAATTTTTTTATACCTCTTTCAAGCTAGAAATAGCTTGACCAATTCCATATCCAAATTTAGTCTTGGCATGTGCCAAACAAAGGGTGTGATAGCTCCAATTGGCTTCAATTGGCTAATTTGTTTTCATAAAAGTTCTAACTAACTTTACACCCATTTTTTGCATTTTGATCAATTCAAAATTGAGTCATTTGAATATATTAAGTTTTTATTTAAGGGAACTTACCCCAAAATAGGCTACACTTGTACGACCTCACACCTAATCAAGGATATCTCCTAGTTGGCATCTCTTGTTGAATAAAGACTACTAGTATTAAGGAAAACAACGAGTCTAATTTTGTTTTTAGTTTGATTTCTAGTTCAATTTAATTATGTTAGGAAATAAGGCTCGATGCATAATAAGAATATGTTAGACAGTGAGCATAGATCTTTGTTCTATGTATTTCACCTTTGCTAATAGGAATTTTGTTTATCTCAATTGTTGTACAACTAATTGTAAATCCATTGAAAAATAAGAAAGGCAAACTCATAGATTTGTGTTAGCCTAAGGAAACCCTTCTAAAAGGGGAGTTAGGCTCACTCGATCACAAGGTGGTGACCTTCAAGTACTCTTTTCATTTATTAATTTCTCTATTATGTGTTATATTGTATTATGATTAGAATAATTTCTATTTGTAATCCATGCTTTCCCAACTTTCACAACATAACACAACTTGTTGGCTAGACGTGGAATCCATGCTTCCTTTAGACTACCTAGCATAACACAACTTGTTTGCTAGTGGAATTCATGGAATGTCTATGGACCCCTAGAATAACACATCTTGCTAGTTGTTGGACCTTGGAGCCTCCTTTTCTTCTCCTCTCAAAAGTGTATGCTCTTGTCTCTTTCTAGAAGTTCACGATAGCATTATGGGGATGATACTTAGTAGTTGAGATAATTTTAATGTTGAGGTATTTTCAACTAGTTGACTTGCATTGAGTGTCCTTTTATTTTGTTTTGTTTGCCTTGTGTATTTTGTTTTGTTTTTCGTTTTGTGCATTTTGGGTTTTCTTTGTTAGTGTACCATTTTGGATGTTCTTGTGTGAGTTGATAGGATCCTAAGTTTGTAGGCTTGCTTTTTCCAATCAAGTGTCATCTTATCCTTAGTATGTCTTGTTCTTGGCTGCTTTCTCTACTTTATTGGGAGCATGAGCATAAATTTATATGTCCGCTAAAGTGGGAGTTAAATGTAGTGTCTTAAATTGTATCTGTTTAAAATTTTGCACTCTATTTGGCACCTACTCTAGTGTGATTTCTCATAGACCATTTTAAGCTCATTTTTGCCTTATTCTACCTTACAATATAATTTCTAAACACAATTGAATTATTGTCAAATGCTAATTTTGAGACTAGGTCCTATGTTTGGACCCCAACACTTCAATTTGCCTTTTGCTGTTACCCTATTTAGTGGACTTGGATGCCCAATGTCTTAGTCCCTCCAAAAGGAGCCCAAATTCAAACATTATAAGAAATGGTCTAAGATTATTAAGAAAGCATTGCAATTTATAAGGGATCTCATTTCCATACATATTACCAATAGTAAATGAGGGATTGATGGTTTTGTAATTAGTATTACTCACACAATTTTATGTAATACCACTGGGTGATTTTGTATGAGCTTGATTCTATAAAAGAAAGCACATGGGTAGTTGTGTAAGCCTGACAAGTTAGCCATTTTGGCTAAGGGGTTGAGAGCATCTCCTGTTGGATTTGTGAGGGTTTGAAGAGTGACATGGGATGTCTAGTTACAAGCTTGTTTACATGGAGCACTTGTAGAGAGCTTGTGTTTTAGAAGTATGCATGGGGGACTTTGAAGATGTATTGTCAAGATTTGATTACTGAATAATATATGTGCGATGGATTCTTTTGGAGGTTGTATTTTTCACTCTTGAGGGTTTTCCCAAGGTATATCTTTTGTCATCATGATGGTATGTTTCCTTTTTTTTTGTGTGCATGTATTTTGAATACTCATTTGCATAGATTTATCTACTTGGGTTGTGTGGAAATTAGTTATGCAAGGTCTTGAGATTTCTTCACATTCTTCCTATCATATGATTGTCCATAATGCATGGTTCTTAACTTACAAATCATATAATAGTGAAAAGGTTTTCCTTAATAACAATAATCATGAGCTAAATGGTTGCAAAGGGATATTGACAAGAGAGTTAAAAATATTTAGTGATATATTACACATTCTAGTGATAGCATGAAAATTAATTTCTATTTCTAAAAAGAATGATTATTGTGTTCGTGTTAGTTTTGAGAAGAGTGGTTGTACATTGGTTAGAGGAAAGTTGGTGTTGGTTGGGATATAGGATGTGGAACACTGTTCAAGTTAGACACACCAACTTCATGTTTACCATTATGAATACAATTTAAAGCCGTTAATACTTATAAATTATTACACCACATAATGGGTGTGACATGGTGAAAAGGGTCCTAAAATCATCATAAATAAAAATATGGTTGACAGTTTGTAGAGCTATAATATTGATTTTGGCTTATATGAACATTGTGTGTTTGGTAAACAACATAGCGTGACTTTTAAAATCTATTAATTCTAGAGTAAATAAAGTTTTAGAAGTGATTCATAACCACATGTTTGGTTTTGTGGATTTTCCTTCCATTATACAATCTCACTGCTATGCCACTTTTGTTGATGATCTCTTTAGGTACACATGGATTTATTTTTTAAAGCATAACATATTATGTTTTTTAATTTAAAAAATTTAAAGAACTTATAAAGAAATATATAGATTGGAAAGAAAATATTTTGAGGTTATAGAATGGTGCCAAGTACTACTTTTGGGCAATTCGATGATTATTGTAGACATACAAATATTATTCAAAATAAGACTACTCCATACATGCCATAATGAAATAGTGTTATAAATTAAATTTATAGAATTCTTATGAGCAAAACTAGAAGCATGTTAAGTAGGTTAAACTCAACCAATGTATCTCAATTGAAGTGGTAAAAATTGCTTGTTATTGGTAAGTAGGTCTCCCATTTTTTCACTAATTGAAAAAAACATTACAAGGTATGGATACATAAAAGACTATTACTTCTTATTTTAGAGTCTTTGGTTGTGAGACTTATGTTCATGTGTCAAATAGAAATACAAAATGTATAAGTTATGTTTTAAAGTTAAAAGTGCATTTTTATGGATTGTGATGAGAATACTATAGGTTATAATTTTTGGGATCCACTAACACTAAAAATTATTTGTTTGAAGGATAGATCTTTGAGGAGCATAGGGTATTCTTCTATTTTGAACAACCAAATAAAAAATAGAACAAGATAATGCATATTGATACCAATATAGAAGAGGATGGATATGCATGTCTTGAAGAATACCATGAACAATAAAATCCTCTTATTACACATTTGAGAAGGTGGATGAGGCATTAGAAATCATTGGAATGATTTTCATCATGAGATGTTTGTTGTCTTTTCATTATCTTGTAATGATGATGAACCCAAGTCTATGAAGGAAGCTTTAGTTTTAGAAGGGTATGAGCCTTGGTTGGAGACCACAATAACGCAAATTAAGGCATTGGATAGATGAGAGACCCATGAGCTAGTTGATTGCACAAGGGAAAAGGTTTAGTGGATGCACATGAATATTTGAAAATAAATTGGAGTTGGTGATAAGTTGGATAGTACACGGCTAGATTGGTAGCTAAATGTTACATTGAGGGAACACATTTTGGTAAAAACTCTCTTATCGCTAACTTCCATTAGATACATGTTATATATAATTATTTCTTACAATGTGGAGGAAGATAAAATGGATGTTAAAGCTATTATTTTGTATTGGGCTATATGAAGGAGAGATCTAATGTAAAGCCCCTATTATTTTTTGGTGAAGAGGAATGAATATTTTGTTCATAGATGAAAACAATCATTATATGAGTTAAAGTAGTCATTACATATGCAATACCAAAAGCTTGATGTATTTATATTGAAGCTTGGTTTTGAAAGAAGTTGGGAAAATCATTGTGTTTATTTTAAATTAATTTATGATTAAAAATTATAGCATTGTAAATTGCATCCTTATGTAATTTCTTGCTTAGTTAGGTCCTATTTTTAACATGTATGGTCTTCTGCATTCTAGCTTCCTTTTTCCAAATGGGACCTCGGGTTTAAATTTTGAGCCACATTGAGTGGATTGAGGCACTTAGGGAACCCTATTCCTGGAAATAGCTAATCAGGGCGTCCCATTCCTCGATGATTGGGCCAAAATTTAAACCATGTAATGGCTATATTATTTTAGCATGGATTTTAATCCCGCAATGTCTTTCATTGAGTTTTACACTCTGAAATATTGTGAGGTATTAAAACAAGCTACCCTCCCTTATTTTGAGAATCCACAAGCAAACAATCAAGATCTTAACTACAATTTCGCCTCTAAGCATTCAAAGAGAAAATTTTCAACATTCAAGGCATTTCATCTCACCATATTCTTCATTGTGGCAAGCTTCAACAATATTCATGCAAGCATGTCTTTGTAATTTCTTTTTAGGTATTTTTAGAGTTATGTTATTGCACTAACACTAGTAATTACATTCAAAGAGTATTACATCATCAATGTATAAGACATCTACATTCTCAAATTAGAAGCATATTTCATTTCAATTTCAAGGTTAGTCCCTAAACCAATGTTTGACTTAGGCAAACTCCTTTCTACACAACTTTTTACCTCTTTCTGTGTGCAAGTATAGGTGACATGCATATGAGAAAAGATACAAAAGACCAATCAAGGAGCTATAATCTACAAGTCTTTTCGTTAGAAACTGTCAGGACCTAGTTGAGCTAGGCACCTTGTTCTTGGGAACAAGTTGAGTTTGATGACTTGTTTTTGATTAAGGTAAAAATAGGTTTTGAATGGAACCTGAAACCATTTACATTAAAGCATAAAGATATAGCATTAAAGTATTAGATTTAAATCACAGGTTAGTTGCAGTTTGCTAGTTCCAGATCCTTTCCAAAATCTGTCTGTCTGCTCTTAGTTTCCCAGTACATACAAAAACCTCTCAAATCTCTCCATTTGACCTCCAATCCTACATTCTTTCATCCATAATTTCATAACAACCTTCCATTTACAATGAAGGATCATTGCATCCTCCTAGAGCTGTATCTCTCTTGAGGCTTAGAGGATCATCTTCCTTCCGATGTAAGTGGGAGATATGCCCAAGCTTCCTAGCTTTGTTTGTGCATCCCATTGAACCCTATTTCCTAGCTATTCCAATCAGTAACAATATCTTGTATGTGGATGCTATGTTTGAAAATACCATGAAGATGACAAGGGTACTCAACGATCAATTATCTACTACTTGCTTAGAATGCTTTTGGATTAAAATCATGTCTAATTTTTTATTAACATTTTAGAACACATCCAATGATCCATCGTTAGGAAAGAAGCACACAATGATATTAGATTGTTAACCAAAATCAATATTAGGAGGGACGATTGAGGAATAGGGAACAAGGTCTAAAGAGAGAATCTTTAAAAATATTTAAATGAGAAATTGAAAAAAAAAGAGCTCAACAGAAGTGTTGCTATTACAATATTTGATAATAATATTACAATTATTCTAAAAAAATATGACGAATTCATTTTGTATATAACTCCTAAAAAAATTGCAAAGGAAATGATATTATTAAAGAAAAGACGACATGTATATAGTTTATTAAGAAATAAAGAGCAATACAAAGAATAATAAAAGTCCTAAAAAATTATGAGTAAATAAATTATAGATTAAAAATATTATTGTAAGAGTAGTGTCAATAAAGAAAAAAGGCTATAATGATAATTATGATAAGGCCTATGCCAATTTTTATAGAAAATATAAAAGCAAAGAAAAGAAAATAATAAAAAAATAATAGTGAGAATATACAATATAAAATATAAATTAGGAAAAATAAAATATAAAATATAATAGTGAGAATATACAATATAAAATATAAAATGTATGAAAAATAAACATTAATAGACAATTGAGGAGGCATAATGAAAATTGTGAAAATCTAGAAGAAAATAATATAGAGGATTAGTTAGAGAAAAGCAAAGATGATTTTCCCTACTTAAATATGCATTGGTGCAATTATAGTTATATTTGAGCGAAGATAGATTATAGGGGAAATGAAGGAAGCTTGAGCTCTTATAGTTATGGACATTGTGAAATAGTTGAACAAGAAAGTGCTGATACATTTAAAATGATCTTACATCTTCACATTCGATACTCCTATGTTAACTTTAGAAGACAAAGATGTAGGTCCAATGTTGCCTTAGATTCAATACCTTTTACTCAAGAAGAGAAGGAATCTTCCAACCATAGATGAGAGAATAAAGGCCCATTTCTTGATAATTTTTTTTCTATTGATGAATGGAAATATCTCAATTTTGTCATCTCTGTCCTTAGGGTGAGGGTTCTTCCTACTCAAATGAGCATTGTTGAGGACAATCATACTTGAACAAAAATAGATTACAAGGGGAAGAAGGGAAGCTCAAGCACTTAGAGTTATATAACTTGTGAAATGGTTAAGCCAGAAAGTGCTTAGGTGTTTAAAATAAACTTGCCTCTATATGAGTCTTTCATGTTGATCTTTAGAAGATGATGATGTAGGTGCATTGTTGCTTTAGATTTGGCAATTTGGTCACAAGAAGAGGAAGTGCATTGGGAAGTTGGATAGAAGGGTTAGTGGAAAAGAAAGAAATGATAAACACACTCTAGATGCTGAGAAGAGGGGGGTGGAGGGGGGCGCGGGTTGGGTGGGTGAATGAGCATAAAACAAAACTTCAACAACTAACTTCAGTAATCACCATCTGAAATAGTTTGCAAGTAAAGAACATAACCAACAACATAAGAACATCAAGATTTATATGTGAAAAACCCAAATTAGGAAAAACCATGATGATCAGTTGCCCACAAAGATAATTCACAAAAGTAAATATTCTGATTACAAAAGATTAGGAGCTCATTGATCTAGATTATCAACCAGAGGCTCATTGCCAATACACCAATGCATATGGATATGAAGGCTCACAACCTTACAACAATGGATATAGATAAGAAGGCTCATTGCCTTACAATACAAATAGGAGCTCACTGCTCCTGACTTGTATATAGAGGTTCACTGCTAAAGTAGCAAGATACAATAACAAACTCAAGTACTCAAGACTCACTGTCTTACAGTACTCACACCTCTTCAAAGGTAGATAAAGATATATTCTCCTGATCCACAAAACACCATTTACACTAGAAGAAAATTATTATTGCCTTTCCTTCTTTTTCATTGCTACTGAACTCTGCTATGCTAATTGTTGAATTGGTTCACACACTTCACTTGCTTCAGACCTTTTCACTTACATTTCACCAAAGCACCAACAATCCTTATATACATGATAGATAATTGGAGATTACAACAAGGTCAACTAAACCAAAATATATTACAAATAAGTTTCATGTTGGCCAAGGAAATAACAAAATGCAAATAAGAACAATGCCAAAGGCATCCAAACTAAGGACCCAAACAGATAAGTGATAACATTAAATACATAGGTCCCATAATAGCACAAACCCATTTGGATAAGATATAATAATTAAGCATAAGACCCAGACCTAAATTTGATACTTCAACAATCAATAAATTTAACACCCAAACCTAAATCCGAAAGCATGATCCTTTCCAAGAGAAAGACAAACCAAGAACATGCTACACATTGCCTAATGTCAAATCCACAATCATTGAAACAACTACCAAAGATAATTCAAATGTGTAGAAGCAAACTACCAACTTGCCAACTGTAACAAGACCTCCACACACTATGAAGAGATCCACAAACATATTGGAAGCTATGTTAAGATGCCATGTTAGAATCCATGTCAACATGCCACATCATAAGTTATGACAACATTTTTTTAGAATAAAACAACAACTGGAAACAATTGCACCACTGGATGCTACAGTCTTCAGAACAACAAGAACACATTCCTAATCACTAGATAATGCCACAACCGAGACCAAAACTTGAAACCATTTGCATGAGTAGAAACACATCTTCAACTCGGATGTCCAGAATAGAAAACACTCTGGAAAGAACAGATAACTACCATTGTAAAATTGCTAACTGTTATGCAACACAAAACTACTGCAACTGAAAAATAGACATCTGGACCATACAGACTTCTGGATATAAAGGTATAACACAGAGGCACTGTAAAACTCCATTCACACATGATCACACGATAGTCTTCCATTGTTTTGAAACCATACAAGATACAAACATGTCTTCCAATGTTCTAAAACCATACATGATACAAACTTGTCTTCCACTATGGTATAGATTAGCACTGAAGACATACTTGTCTTCGAGTATACTATGGGTTGAGCATGCAAACCCACAACACTAAGAATAGAAAACTTTTGGACAATAAAGTTTGAGTGAACATAAACTCAAACTCCTCTAGAACACTATGTTTGACATCAATGACAACATACAACAATCATATATTTCTAACAAGAAAAAGTGATAACTTTAAGAGGGAGTGAAGGAGTTTGTTAACCCCATTCTAAGTAAATTGAGGATAGGTGATTTGAAATAGATCAATTGTAAGGTGTCAAATATCACCATTTAAGTGGTCCACATGACCCTTAAAAACCCTAAAATTCACACATGCATTCACTCTAGAACAAGTAAGAGAAAACACCAAGTTTCTTAAAAGTTTAACCTTCAAGAGAATTGACTTTACTCTCTTTCTTAAAAATTCACAAAATAATAAATTTGAGACATACAAATTGTCACTTGTTTCAAGTACACATTCAGTTATGACCAAATCCATCCCTGTAATAGCAAAAGAGGAGTTAACAAAAAAACAAGCTAGCTACCCAGTTATAAAAAATGGGCGTGTGTACATCCAAACTCGTCCTCTATAACAAAAAGACATGTAGATCCATTAGACTAGATGTTGAAGAGTTTGATTTTTCATCTATCAAGGTGATTGTTTGTTAAAGGTTTGCAAAATGTTTTGAATAAAAATTCTTGGAGGAAGTTGTAATATTATCTAGAGTCAAATTTTAAGTTGCATCAATATTACTACGTCAATTTGTATGGAAAACATAAATAATTAAATGTAAAACAAGCAAAGTGGTTCTTTCATGCTATTCATATATTTTCTCTGATAATTGAAATAACACAAAGTCTAGTTGAACTATACATCTCTATTATTAGTTCATGTGAAGAGAACTATTGAGAAGTGTATATTTTTAACTAGTTATTAATTAAAAAATTAACAAATAATTGCAAATTTTTAATTAAAAATATTGAAAAATTAATTGTGTGAGATTCTTTTGCATTAATATTTTGGATCATACGTGGTTTACCCTGCAGTGCAACGGTTAAGTTGCAAGCCTGTGTTGACACAGGTCATGTGTTCGAATCACCCGAATGCCAGCCCCAACGTGCACAAAGGAATAGATGGCGGTCACAATACTTGCACGATTGCCGAAGGATAATGAAGCCACCATTATCTGACATAAGAGGTGTTGACTGACATACCACAAACAAGGATATGGCGCATCAGATACACGAAAATCCAGCTCATCGAAAAGATAAGGAGGGATCTTAGTCCGCCGAAAGGAAAGTACGTTCACGGTTCGAAACGTAGGAGGATCTCGCACGCATAATACGCGGGATCCCAATCCGTTCGCAGGCGCTCAACCCAATGCGCGATGTGACCGGTTTGTGGCTTGTCGCAGTGAAGGTGTTCGAAGACACACAGGAGGTATAAGGTGTTTGGCCCCAGTCGCATGGAGGGATAAGGATGAAATATGTTTGGATGGTTTAGAGCGATAAGGTGGTGGCTCGGTGGTGTGTGAGGAGGGAGGCATAAAGTGGCAGACAACGTTGGAGTGATAAGGTGGTTCATTGATTGGGTGGTCAAGCACTATAAATATAGGTGTATCTAGGAGGCATCGAGGCCTCGACAGCCACATTTTCATCGGGGATGGGGTCCCCCTTAATGTGACCCCACTGGTTCAAAGCTCCAGTCAAAAGCACTTACCACCCAAAAAAATAAAAATATTTTGGATCATACACCATGATCCATCATCATGGTGTAAAATGAGAGCTTCTTACTTGTCAAATTCACTATTAAAAAAATTTGGTTTCAAGTCCACATGATCACATACGATGCCAAATCACATGCCTTTTTTGCCAAGGTATCCAAGATGGTTCCAAAAAGAAGTAAGACCCATAGTTGTGTACTAATTCAGCTTTATGGGTTTACTAATGTGGCATCACATAATTGATTGCTTTTTCAAATTTATTGAAATCTTTTTGAGTATAAGTATTGACATGACACCTTTTATGCTAAGGCTGGGGTCTCATTGATAGGGGCTTCCTTAAAAATAGAAATAAAGGTGCTGACATTTTTTAGGAATATTTTAAAGTTGTCGGTCCCATGAATTTTGTAGTGCAATTGAGCTTAAATGTTTAAGCTTCAAAATTTAAAGAAGCTAGTAGTCATGAATAGAGTATATTTCTCTTTTATACCTTGTGTAGTGATAAAACAAGTAAAAAAAATCATTTTATTTCTAAAATTATTTTAAAAAGAAAATTTGAACTTAGATGTTTTACTAGTGGTAGACAACATTCTTAAATCGACTGAGCAATTTGTAACCCCACCCCAATTTTACCCACTCAAATATGCAAGCCCAAAAAATAAGAGCTCTTACTTCTAAGGAAAAGATTCCAAATAATCTCTAGACAAATTTCTTTTTTCTTCATGAGCTCTCTTCTTCTTGAAAAGTAGAAACTCATACTTTCTTGAAATCCGAGCCTAATTGTGCCCAACTACCATCCAACAAATTAGACCCAACTTTTCTATAGAGCCCTCTCCCCTAGTTACAAAATGACACTTTTTATTTGCCTCGGATAATCATTTCTAATGAATGTGGATTCTGCTTTGATAATAAATGATCATATCCTTCCCTAGCAGTGAGAATTTATTTATATCAACTCACCCTGCCATGTTGAACTCCATTCATGTTGAAAGACAATAGGGGAGAGGAGCCAATAAGAGCTCACCCTGACACTTTTCAAAATGCTATTTGAAAATTTCAAATTACTCCCAATTTTTTACACTAGCTTATTTGTCAAGTCCCCTATTACAAACAAAATTTCAAGTCCACATGGTCAAATATGTTGCCACATCAACATGCTTTTTGTGACAGTGAAAAATGGTCACAAAAAGTGATAAGACCCATAGGTATGCAGTAAATCATGTTTAATGGTGCACAAATGTGGCATGACATGAGTGGTTATTTTTTGAAATTTAGAGGTATCTTTTTGGAGGCTATGCATTGATGGGACATTTTAGTGCACCACTATAAGTCTATTTTGTTCACCTAATGGTCTAAAGTGTTCACCTAACATATCACCTATTGAACCCTCCTCATGTATTGGATCCTTTCCCCTACATTGAGATTGGCAATCACATCTTGATGAGAGGCTGGTCAGCACTCTGTATTAACAGCTCAAAGAGATGTTGGTAAGCACTCTGTATTTGCACCTAAGGGTAGTCTCTCATTGCTTTGAAGACTTCTTTCTGAAAAATAAACATCAAGAGCAGTATGATTCAAAACTAAAACAGAAAGCAGAAAATATTCACTTCATCGTGGTTAACATCATAGACAACTAAATGTAAAGATCTACATTGTGAGAAAAGTACTGTCCATTTTCAAGGTTTCTGTTAACGATCCACAATCCTATTGTTAAAAAGCCTATAAACCCCTAACCCTATCTTCAACTCATATCTCACTTCTGGCCCCTAGGCAACGGAGATTAAATACTGGACCTCACGGAGTGACAGATAAAGTCGGGTTGTTCTTATAAACTATGACATGTTGGATCTGGTCTTAGATTGGGACTTCAACATGAGGTTAGTAGCAGCCACCTACATTTAAATTCCTTCTCTTTGTTGTATTGGCCTTAAACCTCCTCAAATTTTAACCATCTCCTCTTTAGCATCTACTTACATATTTACAACCAGAATCAGAATTGGACTTTCTTCCACTCAAATCTTCTCTAATCTTAAACCCTACCTAATCTACAAGCTCCTTTTCTAGTCTTCTCCATCCTTGATATAAGACCTAAATATAAACAGTATTATTTCAAACGATAATTATAATTGTATAATTTTTACTACTGAAAATTACATATAACAAAGCACACTCTCCCAAGACTTCAGATTTTCGGGTCCGACAAGATATCATGTATCTGGACACCAATATGTAATACTTTTATTGTTTATATTGTGGGTCTCCTTCGAGACCCTTCGAAACCCATCTTCTGGAAACAACTACTGGCCTCGAACTTGTCTGAAATTTTAATTATTTCCTCTTTAGCATCTACTTTATATTTACTGCCAACAGCTTTGTGATCAGAACCAAAATCAGACTTAAGACTTGCTTCCACCCATCAAATCTTCTCTAATCTTAAACCCTACTCAAGCTACAAGCTCCTTTTTCAATGTTCCCCATTCTTCCTGTAAGCCCTAAATATAAACAGCATTATTTCAAACACTAATAATTCTATTTTTACTAATAAAAACTACAAATAGCAAAGCACATTATCCAAGACTTAAGATTTTCGCAGTCAGACATAATATCATGTAACTGGACACCTCTCTGTAATGCCTTCAATGTTGATGTTTCAAGTCTCCTTTCAGACTCATCTTTAGGGAAGATGCAAGATCAATTATATCATGTTTTAGTAATTACCACGGTTGGAAACAATTTGAAAACGTGAAAAGGTTAACATTCTGAGCACAACAATTTGTACAAATTTCAGCATTTTATATAGTAGTCTGTAAATACAGCACCTCAGCTCTTTTAGATTGTTCAATCTGTAACAAACTATAGTTACATTGCATCAGACCAAATTAGACTATTGTCATGGATACAAATTATGTCCTCAGTTTCTGATCACAGATTCAATTTTAACACCATATAAATGTTAATATGGTAATTGCATCATGGCTCTACACATGAAGGAGATGGAAGACCACTACAAATATGGAATGGAAACCTACTGTAAGGATAATTCTTGTACCAATAGCGAAAACTTACAATTTTAACTGCACGTTTAAAAGATCTGCTTATTGCACGATTTTTGGAGTCTGGACATCCAGTGGACTTAAACTTAATGAATGAAGGTACTGTCGGATCAGGAATGGTCTCTGCACTGCTTGCAAGCATCAGAACAACATGGGACATACAAGGCCTCATATGTTGAGCTTGAGTGCAGAGAAGGGCAATGCGAATACACCTCAAGACCTCTTCTTTGGGATATGAATCACCCAAGACTGGATCAACTATTCCAATAGTACATCTTTTCTTATGCATTCTCCATGCCTGCATAGTAATAAAATCATTCAATATGAGATATTACTTTTGAGGACCTTTAGTACAAACTAATCTCAGTGCCTATAAACATTTATTTGTTTGTTTAGATGACTGTCGTGCATGTCCAGTTTCAAAACAAACTCTCTAAGATTTGCCTTATTATCTTGGTTTAAGATATTGAGTAATAGGTTGTCAATCTAAGTGCAAATTTTGTTTTGTCCTCTACTTCATCTAAGTTGCACCCTCTACTGATTTTCTGCTTCCAAGATCTGCCAGCATGATTACTTGACTATGTCCTACAACATTGTATTATTTAAGCAAATAGAGTTTTATGATACATATTCACATGATAAGATAAAATGGTATAATTCTCGTATTTATGGAATAAAAAATGCATTTATACCAATTCCAAAAGGTTGTCCCTTGAGCTTGATCTTAGTGATAAATCTATGATCTTTCTCCCTGCAATGATTTCTAGAACGAGGACTCCAAAGCTAAAGATATCAGCTTTCTCCGATAGTTGTCCTTCCATCATGTACTCAGGAGCCATATACCCACTGTGGAAGGAATAGATATTAGAATTTATTCAAAATTTTATGTAACAATTAGAAACATCTACACTCATTGTGTGACAAACAAGTTCTATTGACAATTTTGGAAAACATTTAAACGAATGACTTAAGCTTTTCTCCATTATGTTAAACTGAAGCCAATTGCCGTGGACTACTCAGGGATAACCAAGCTGTAACAGATATGTTTCACAGTCATGAATTCTTTTCCTGGTTCAACAATTCAAAGAATCCTTGGGAAAACATCATGTTCAAATTCATCTACTTTTCTCCTACCTTGCTCTCGTTATTGAGTTCCAAGCATATGGGTCAGGGTCACATACATGTAAGGCTTTATTCATCAAGGTCTAGATTCTATCCCCACCAATTACTGGTACCTTTGCTCCTTACCAGATCTACTGTAGGCTGGTGGATTCATGTAAATTAATAAAAAGGAAAATGATTAAGTGTGCATAGTTTCTGGATTCAACCATGTCAGAGTTATTTGCATCAACGTTTCAAATCACACTTCATGATTCACCATCAGTATGAGAAAGTTGTAGACGGAAATTAAATCCAGAATCCAGAAACTATGCACACTTATTATTATAGACTATGGAAATCTAATGTCTTAGAAAGATGAGTATTTTGCTGAAGGCCAGAGTTTGTCCTTTTAATTAAGGATCAAGGCCAACAGGTACAAAGAAATGAATTCCATTATCACCAATTCCGAGTCTTAATACTGTAACAAGTCTACTGTGTGGGTGACTGTGAATAAATAAACCACAAAAAATACTCTAACCTACGCTATACATGATATGGTCAATTACAATTCAAATCTTAAAATCTGTCTTGGTTGAGCTCTATGTAAGTAAAATTTAATTTCTTTAACAGTATCCTTGAAAACTAAATAACAATGATTTATTTTCATCAAGAAAACTTTGAAACGATTTACTCGTATAAAACTTAATCATGGGTTGTTCACTTACAGAGTCCCTGCAATTTTGGTGCTGACATGAGTTTGACCATCTGGGAAAATCTTAGCCAACCCGAAGTCTGCAATTTTAGGACTCAGTTTGTCATCCAATAAAATATTGCTTATTTTTAAATCCCTGTGAATTATTCGCAATTGGGAGTCCTCATGGAGGTAATTGAGTCCACGAGCTATCCCTTGTATTATACTATAGCGCTTCGGCCAATCCAGAAATTTTCGCTTCTCAGGGTCTGTGTTCAACAGATTATGTTTGGTTAAACTGTCTGTAACAATCTTCTAAACAAGGAAAAAAAACACTTTGATAGGCCCTAAAGACCATCTTGACCTAAAGGATGTTCATCTCATCTTATCAACATAAATGAACTATTTTGACCTAAAGGAGGTTAGAAGTCACTTTGCAACTGTACACTTTGTATGTCAGAACAGTTATGACTTACCAAACAGAATATGATCAAGGCTTCTGTTTGGGAGATATTCATAAACCAGCAGCCTTTCTTTCCCTTGAGCACAGCATCCGAGCAACTGTACAAGATTTCTGTGTTGAATTTTTCTGAGAGTGCTCACTTCATTGTAAAATGAACTTTCATCTTGTCTGGAATTGATTGCCAATCTTTTAATTGCCAGCGTTCTTCCATCCAAGGTTTTTCCCTGTAATAGACTAAAAGATCATATACAGTTTTTCCCTAAGAGAAATGAAAGATTTTCCTTCATTAAGCTTTAAAAAAATCTCAAGTGACACAGCTGGGCATTGTTTGGCACCCATGTTTTGATTTTGGCGAAACTCAGGAATAGGAGACACTTCTGTCCTCCCTGCAAAGTTGCAAACTCACACCCATTTGAACATGCTTAGAATTAAAAACAAAGGCTAATTGTAGTTCAGGAAACTAAGTATAACAATGAGTAAAAGCTAGCAGCATATCAACTTAGCATGCTCTGGAGCATCGCTACCTTAGTCTTTAAGGGAAGTGGCTTCTTACGATTTTAAAAGTGTTCACCAAGGGCTTAAACACTAACCACTATTCAGCCCTATCAACAGTAAAAACCTAACAGCTTCACCCTGTATACTTGACAAATTCCCCTGCCAACATAGGCAGCTAGTAAGTAGTAAGTTAGAAAAGAACCTAGGATTTTAAAAGTGTTCACCAAGGGCTTAAACACTAACCACTATTCTAAGAACAGTAAGACCAGCCCTATCAACTGCGAAAACCTAACCTGCATACTTAACAAATTCCCCTGCCAACATAGGCAGCTAGTAAGTAGTAAGTTAGAAAAAATTCAAAATGATTTGTTCATGTGCGTTTTGATTGTGTAAGTTTTTGATGCTTAAAAACTTACACAATCAAATTCAGAAACGCACATGAACATTTGCTATGGATTGTGGAAATCAAAATGATTTACAGAGTCAAAGGTAACACTGAAAAATTGCACAGTTCAGAAGCTGGAAAGCGTGCAGCTTGGTGAGCGTTGTGTGGCTTTAAGGAACACACCACTAAGGGACCCAAACTTCCCAGCAATTTGGTGTGGCAGATCTAGTGGAAGCTCAATCAGGGATTTGTGGAATTCAAATTTGAACATAACCCACGGAACAGAAGGGCATACATTTGCATAACGCTGGAAATAATATCAAGGAAAAATCTTTCCGCCATGTGAACTCTATAATTCTCTTCATATCAAAGGAACCCATAAAAGAATTCTAGTCTAAGAAGGGAAGCAGGGCACCTTGTAGACTGACCCAAAGCCACCCTCTCCCAGCTTGTTCTCATTGCAGAAGTTCCCTGTGGCTGTCGTTAAGGTCCTGAAGTCCAAAATGAACGTCTCCTCTTTAAGAATATCATGGATATGGTCTCCATCTGCAAGACACTACTAGTTCAATAGGCAGAGTGACAATGCTGTTGCAACAGTGTCAAATTCCACCAAAACAGAAACATGTATTTAAATTCATAATTATTCTCCAGACATCACAAAACATTCTAGGATATACTCTCCTACACTGAAAAAGTAGTATGCACCAAGAACTTCCCTAGAGAAAGCCTTGAACTACCTACTAAATAGTACCAAATTATCAATACAAGCACCATGCTGTTACCTCTTTCCTTCCATTTCAGCAAAATGGGTAGCCTGTAATTTTTCACTAGTCTCTCAAATATGAAGGAAGCAATGGCTGTTAGCACTGCAGTTGTAATGGTCCTCAGAAACATGCTGTGTAAATCGTTCAGGCTATCTCAGTTATGGCATATACAGTGTTCATTAATTCATAGAAATAACCGGCTAAGAAACATTAGAAAATCCTCTTGTGAAAGTCTTGGCACGGAATTGCTCGTTAGTTATACTTCACCATCTCATGACAGGTGATCAGGATCCTATTCATGAGAGAAATATTGGTAATAGTTGAAACTTAAAAGAACGGTGCATAATCTATGTAGTTGAAACGTGTCCATGATATTTGTGGTATAAAAAATGATATTTGTGGTATTAAAAATATACTATTTGTAAAGTTATGTCAAACTATTCAAGATGTATCATAAGCATCACTTTCTTTCGTCTGCTCTGCATCACTCTTCCATGGTACGGGGTTTGATTGGGTCTATGGAGATCTTTATTTTTGATATTCAATATGGGGCAGATACCTTATTTTTATATAAATATATTAAAAAAATCAAAAGAATGAATAGACGTATGTAAATAACTGAAAAGAGTAGTAGTTATTGTTTAATTATTTTAATGTGTCATATTTTTATTTTTGAAGTTGTCGATTTGTTACCATAGATGTAAATTGAGTATTAGAGATGGAATAATATTGTTTTACAAATTGAAATTTTGGTATTGTATTGTTCAAGGCAAAATCATGCCTACTGTTCTATACGACTATCACAATTGCATTCAAGTGTAATCTTATATTCTATACCTACCAACCTCAAAACTCATTCATCCATGCATGTTATATGAAATATCAATGTCATATTGGTAAACACTTTAGGAGCCTATTGTCCCAAACTTCCTTATGCCTAAATTAGATATCTATGTGTTGTTTTCATACAGTCAAAGATGCCAAGATGCAATGTCTATGATGGATAATCAATGTAGTAAATGTCCATGTAAATGTTGATGCAAGCTAATATTAAAAAATGCATTCCATGCTTCTAATTTCTTTCTCTTGATTAATGTGATTTATGATTTTCATATAATACTAATTACCTAGGGCTTAAGTTTAAATAAAACATCCTAGACATTCAATTTGAACACTTTGACATGGAAGTTGATAGATAATGATCTAATTTGGGGTCAAACTTAGCTTCAAAAATAATAAATCATTTTGAATTTTGTAGACAAGATTATGTTTGTGATCTTTTTGAAGATGCGAAAATGAATAAATTATGATATGCATAGATGACTAGAGATTTAAATAGACTAATCAAGGAATAATTTCAAGGTTTTGTCAACTTATGCACTAGAATGACCCAAATTGAATACCAATATAGTGTAACCCAATACAAGATCAAAATGAGTCTAAAATGAGTAGGGAAAAGAGTGATATGTACATTTTTTGCCTCTACATTTTGCCCACACTTTGGCATCCATGTGAACTACATGAATCATGCATACTCTTAAAATAACAAGCATATTCCTAAAAGGATATAGTATATACGGTGTCTTTCACTTTCTTCAAGTTGGTAGAGTTACATCTCCAAACCTGTGCACATGCACAAAACAAGTTTTTGATAATATTTGTCAAAGATATAAAAATATCATAATCATTTAGCATAATATGAACTTTTATGTCAAATATTTTAAGTATATAGCATCAACTAGGTACTACTTGAATTGATTCATGGGGTTTTGATCAATTTGTGTCCATTAAACCATAGAATGGACAATGTAAAAGGACAATGTGTCATGTTATAAAGGGTATCAAGAAGTTGGAATTGCTATGGCCCCCTTAGCCTATACAAACATAAGCTTAAAAGGGACATGTTGTATAAGGTTGTTTCAAGTTTGTCGAGAATAATGAACTAGTGTAACCCCCTCAATATACACAAAGTGACACTAAATAAAACTAAAAATGAATTTAATGTCATTAATGTTGTTAAGGAGTTCAGACTAATGTAACCACATCAATTTATATGTAAATTAACCCATGAACATTTAATAAGTTACACCCCTATTAAATTGGATGCATACATCATGATGGATTTGATTTGAGAGGAAAGTATAATTGGCCATATATGATACCATGTTTCCTTAAATGTAAGGGGCAACAAGATAATAGTTTTTTTTAAAACAATTTGGTATGTTAAGGCCATGGGAATCTTAAGTTTTTCAACATTCATCTCGTTATCAATTCTAACAAAACAACTATAAAAAATTTTAATGACAATGAAAATAAATGATTTGTAGCATTTTTTTTGTAAATTCAATGTATTATTTTTAGAATCTCATAATGAATTATTTTTATTTTTAATAAGTTCTGTTTACTATGTTTTCATTATTTTTTTATTAAGTAATATTTTCTCATAACACAACTTGAACTACATTTTTTTAATGATTTCTTGGACATATATCATTAACTCCAATATCTACTCAATGCATTTTTTTGGTAATTTTATATTGAATATTTTTTATATCTCAAAATTTATTATTATTTTTCCATTGAAGAAAGGGGATTAATATAGGGTGTGGTACAATTTTTTGAGATTTTTATTACATGGTTTTCTAATGTTACTAGTTTTTTTATACACATTTTTACTTTTTTAATTTAAATGTACCCATGTCAATTATAAAACACAAATAATATTTAAACAAAATATTATTCATGTTATATATTTTAGAAAACTAAAAGTGATGGCTCCACACATATAGAACTTCATATTTGTTTGACTTCATTTTACCCAAAATACAACATGACCAAAATGTTTTGTCTGCTAAAATTGTTACATGTGGATATGAGGGGAAGAGGGCGCCACAAAGGCACCACATAAACATGTTTGATTGGAGGGGTTTGGTTGAACCCCCTTTGCACTGTTCAAAAGTGAAAAAGTACAATGCTTATCCCTATGTTATTTTTCTTAGCTCGGGGTTTGATTAAGCTCCCTTAGATCAAGTCTATCTACACAATTTTCTTAGAGGGGTTTGATTAAGTTCGCTTAGGTCAAGTCTCTCTACACCACATAACACTACATGGCACTAGATATCTACTAAATCAACTTTATTCAATCACTAGTACATTTGACCCACACTTCCGACCAACATTTCTGACCAAACATTAAAATGGTTTCTCTTGGTCAGTTTATAGAAGGAAAAAATTGGTTTTTTTAAATCCATTTCCGTGTTGGTCGGAATTACAACAACCATGACATGTCATCGTAATTACGACCAACATGGAAATATAACTTAAAATAAAGACGGTTTTAGTTTATTTCATTTTGTTGTTCTACACACAAAGCAGAGGTGAAGGAGGGCATCAATGAAGGATCACAGATTAAGAATCATTCTCATTTAAAAAGAGAAGATTAAGAATAGCTTCGTGAAATGCGGGTAAAAATGCGGTGGGATCTACTAATGTTGGCTCTTTTCCATTACCTTTCCCTGATTTATTCCATTAGGGATTTATTGTAATTCGATATCCCCAAATAATATCTCACTTCTCTCACATTTGGTTTATGAAAAGGAGGCATTCATATGGGCATTGAATTGTTTTGAAGGCATTCATATTACTTTGAATTCTTATTACATTAGAGGCATTCATATGAACTTTGAATTGTTTTGAAGCTAATCCAATTCACTGTTACAACACTGTCGCCATTTAGAGGGATATTAGTCAGCAAATGGTGGAAAAAGAATTGAATTTGATGGCAAGGGTATTGTAGTAGACATTCTAGTCGAATGAGGGGTATATTTTAGGTTTTGGAATGCTTTGGTATGTTGAATGCAAGGTGAAACAACCTTCAATTTGGTCTAACAATGCTTGAAAGATAGAGATTTAGAAAGCCCTAGAAACAAGGGTTTGGAACACCAAATTTGGGGCTTTTGGGGTTCTAGGAAGTCCGAGTCTAATTCCTTTGAGATTTAGATTTTTGATAGAATAATATGACACTGTCTATAGTTTGGAGTCTTGGGAGTACAAGAAACACAAGTTTGCTTTATTAAATTATCCATTTTTGTGCATTTTGGGAGTCACGAGGTGTGAGAAACAGTACATGTTCCAAAACAACCATATCTTTCCTTTTGATATGACAATATACTAAGAAAAGAGTATCTAAAACACCAATTTGTTTGGTCAATCCTTTGGAAGTTTGTAGAGTTAAGTTTTGTTTACCTTCGCTGCAGGGCTACAAGACAAGGCTATTAGGCCTCTTGACAGTTTGAAGAAGTTTGGAGAGTTGGGCACCTTGGGTATTGAAAAGAACCACAAAACCTATCAAATCCACTTAAACACAATCCATAGACTTCATTCATATCATCTTGGATCATTGGGAAATTAGGTCTAGCCAAGTTGAAGTCTTTGAAGCATTTGAGGGTTTGGGGTTAGTGCCCATAACAAATCAATTTTATTTCATTTTGTTCTTTCATAAAGCGGAGCTGAAGGAGGGAAGGAGGACATCTCTCTATGTATAATGTACTTGTTCATATCTTTTTCAAAAAGACCTTTAACACTAGGGTCACTTATCTAAGGCTTTTTCACAAAGACCTTTAACACTACCTCCACATCAATATAATTGATCTAACAAATCAATCTCGATCCTAACATCCATATTCCATCATAAAATGTATCCTTCCTTCAGGGCATTCATCCTCCATGTGACTGGTGCCAAAATAGGGCACTCTTCACTCAAAGATCTCCACCATTATGTGGCTTCTCAAACACACCTCCTTATATCCCTGCATAAACAAACTATATTACAAGGATATGTTACATATTAGACATATCCACCAATCACAGTGATCATAGGGGGTGGGAGAGTCAATTCATAAAGGAAGACTACAATGCTAATTCACTGTTACAATAAGAAGCTTGGGTACAGTAAGGATACCAGTCAATTCCATGACCTCTTTAGAAATTAAAATAATGAGATCAATGCATGGAAACGTAAGTAATAACCAAATAAAGGATCCTACACCACCATCCAACCATTAACATATCTCAAAACTCGTTTGAAGACATAGGGTTGCTGACTATACCCACGACACATAATACAATATGTAGAGAAAAATATTTGTTTTATTGATTGAACAAATTACATTATGGTTTCCTTACACATCTACTTTACACCCCCTTTCTAGTCACGTGGATCAACAAACAATTAGACTCAAACTCTTCAAAGAAACTTGACTATAACCACCTAATTGCCCAAAACTGTTTAATGCTTCTTTCCTTCTTTGCTTGATAGCACCTTCCTCAATCTTCATTCTAAGATCACTCCTGTACCCATCCCACTCCATAGACCTATCAGAGGTCAATCTTCAATCACCTTAAGCCCCACTAGACTCCACACCTGGGATCTCCAAGCAACTCTTCAAACCCAAACTAGTCAATCATGCTCCATGCTCACAACATGCACTCTTCACTCAATAGGCTTCTGCAACCACACTCATGAACTATGCTTCCCATGGTGACCCTAACTCCTATAAGGATCCCAATACACTCAAATCATACACTCATTAACATCTCAATCTATTCTTGTGACCTATCTCCTTGCACCAAACTGTCTGTAATGTCCCTATTGGTTTGTAACCTTGGAAAGCCCGCATTATATTTCATACTTCATTACTCATTCACAATGGAGTACATGAGGTAATAAATAGAAATTATGCAATAGGTACGAGGAATGCAATAAGAGTAAAAAAAACAAGTAATAATTTTTAATTTCTTAATCAAGTTTCATTAGTTTCTATATAGAGACAATTCATCAAAGTAACGAAGGATAGGAAGATTGGAACCTTAGAATTTTTAGTATACAGAAGCATTAAAATATGATGTATGATTAATAGTTTTAGACATAAGGGAATTCAACATATGGTTTACATTTAATATGTTGTTTTTAAACTAAAAATATAATGACAAATTTTAAAACATTTTGCATGTCTTCATGATTTCTATGGTTTCATTGAATTGTATTTCAATACCTACAAGAGGAAACATAGTTGCACACTTAGACAAAAACAAACAATTGGAATAATAAGTAAGTAAAACAATAAGCCAATATAATTAATGTGAAATTATAAAGAAGAAAAATAAGAGATTTTATTAATTTACCATATAATTACATATTGGTATTTGTAATATTCAGTCAGAAATAATTTCTGATATTGAATTGACTGTGATCATAAAAGGATAAGTATGCTGAGCAGTCAATATGTGATTCAAAATTGATAAGGGGGCCATATTTAATTTACATAATATTTTAACTTTGATTATGGAAAGTGTTTTGCTTGGCATTGCCTAAGTGTGAAGGAAATTGTTTAAAATTTATTTGGTACAACATTAAGGACCAAAGTGGTACCAATGTTGTTGGCATTAAGTTGAGTTTAATGGTATTTATTAGCATGCCTTCTTTATCAACATGCTTATGTTGTAACACATTGATTATTGAATTCATTTCATTAGTTTTGGTTAAAGAAACCCTAAGCTCTTCTCGAGCTAGGGCACAACCAATGGAGCCAAGGCATCACTTGTAAGTTGTTTCAGTTGATGGCAGCTACAATGTTATTGTTTAGGAGTAGTTACAGATGAATGGAATGGTATGTGTTTGAAAAGTTTAAGGAATAATCTTGGAGTGATTTAAAGTGCATATTTCCTAGTTTTTTAGGAAGTTTCTCAATTATTTTTGCAATAAGTGTTCCTGTTCTTGACCCGTGTTCTTTCTTTCAAACATTACTAATAGCTAAAGTTTTAATTTGATTATTTAGATCAAATTCTTGTTAAGGGTTAGTAAAGAACATGTTTGGTTGTCAGAGTAATAATTATTTGTAAGAGTTTATCCTTTGTCTTTATATATGTTTACTTTTATTTGTGTAGTAGTTTGGTTTTAACGCTAATGATACCAGTTTTTATCATAGTTTATTCTCTCTATTTTTTGGTATTTTTCATCCAAACCTAACACTAAGACAACGACCTCTTTAATCACTTGACTCTTTGTATTGCATTATGTTAAGAAGGTTTTAGTTATGTCTAAATCCTAGTCTATCTTTCTTCTTAACCATTCTTGTGAAGTTTGTTTGTAAATCATGTTTGAGTTAAGATTTAGTGTAGTTATTCTTAAGAGGTCATATATAAAATTTATCGCATACCCAAGTTGGGTATTATCACATTTCTTCAAACAAATTTTTGTTTAAACCTAGTTTCTCTCGAGTATATGCTAGTTTGATCTTTGTGTTCACAAAGTTGGGAGTTCTTTGTAACACTTTTTACATTAACCATTTTTGTGTTAAGGGTTTTCCTATTTCACTTTTGACAATCAACATTGTCAGGTCATTAAGAAAGTTTTTCTTTGTATTTGTTAAAGGAGAAACAAAAGGAAGATATAGGTTTCTTTGTGAAGAGTTATTTGATTAAAGTTTTACAAACTGATTTAATATTCAATGCGATTAAAGTTTTAGAAACTGATTTAATATTCAATGTGATTAAAGTTTTACAAACTGATTTAATATTCAATGTGATTAAAGTTTTATAAACTGATTTAATATTTAATTTGATTAAAGTTTTACAAAATGATTTAATTTGGATTAAATTTTCCATACCATTGATTCAACCCCCCCCTTAGAGGTATCTGAAATTTAGCTAAGCATTGCTCACTCACCAAAACTTTTCATTCATCCTACAACCAAGCAATCTAATAAGGATGCACGTTCCTTCTTATTTCTAACTACAACTTGCAGACCATTTATTTTAAAATAACATTGTATGTAATCATATCATCTATATTAACATTGCATATATCTTGTCTAAAATAAACTTTTCCTTTGAACGTATTCTTGCCCTGTATTCATCAAGACTCTTCTTACAACAAGTGTTTCTCAATTTTTTGTATCTTCTAATTGTGATGACTTAGCATCTTCCTCATTCACATTTTAGACTCTCACTTTTCCTTCACAAAACATTAACATATCACAAAACTTGTTTGAAGACACAAGGTTGCTGACTGTACCCATGAGACATAATACAGTCTGCAGAGAAAAATGTTTGTTTTATTGATTGAACTGATTGCATTATGGTTTTCTTACAGATCTACTTAACACCCCCCTTCCCACTCACGTGGATCAACAAAGAAATAGACTTAAACTCTTCAAAGAAACCTGACTGCAACCACCTAACTGCCCAAAACTGTTCCATAACAGTCATAAAACTGATTGTCAAAACCAAATAGGCTTAATGGTGTTGTCAAGTTGACAACCAATGTTTTCAACTCGACAACATAATGCACATAAGCAAGAAAGTTTGAAGGAATTTAATACAATCACTACCACATTCGTGTATTGATGAAAATAAATGATCAAAGTTTTTAGATTCTGAGAACACGTATATTCAGTGGAGGCTAGAAGGGATATTTGTGGAGATTCGCTAGATCTCTAAAATTCTAGAGAATATCTTCTTTACTGAGTTGAGGTGGGACAAAAGTAACCTAGGTCTATGAAACCTTCACAAATATCCCTTCATTAGCTTCCACTCACACCTCTTCTCAGAATCTGGAAACTCTTCAAAGAAACAGGTGATGAAAATGCAAATTTGCCTAAGCACTACTAGGAGCTTACCCTACAACACATGTACTATTGTGAAAACCATCACAAGTCCATTTGCTATGGGGTCTAGCTCCCAGTATTGCTTGGTCAAATTTGCATGTTTTTCACCTGTGCATATACCTTATCTAATCAACTCTTATATGCACAAGTGATGAACATTCATATTTGCCTAAGCAGTGCTGGGAGCTTACCCTGCAACACATGTACTAGTATGAAAATAATCACAAGTCCATTTGTTGCAGGGTCTAGTTCCTAATAATGCTTGGTCAGATTTTCATGTTTGTCACCAGTGCATATACCTTCTCTGATCGAATCTTATATGCACACATGAAGGCTGCATATGCACATGTTTTACATGATTGTGTTTTACATATATAACACAATAATAATATTAGTTTGTGTTTTACATGATTGCATTCCCCAAATACATTACTAGCAAAATTTTGAACATATATAAATGGAATACGTTGTGCCTGATATACTTAAAATGGAATACACCAAGAAGTACCAAATGATGAATGCCCAATTGTTGTCATGGCAAAGCATCAGAACCGTCCATTTCTAGAACTTGATTTTCTATAGTCTTAATGATTTTTCTATAGTTTTAATGATTTTGAATACTGTTGACAAAGCGTGTTTCTTTTTTAGATTATTTGATTGATCCTCACACCTTTCCTTACTTTGTAAATTCCATTGTCCTAATCAAGTTTTGCAGTATCTATATCTACCATTAGAGCCACTTCATATGCACAGGTGATGAACATGCAGAGGTGCCTAAGCACTACTAGGAGCTGACTCGACAATACATTTACTATTGTGAAAATCATCACAAGTCCATTTGTTGCGGGGTCTAGTTCCTAGTAATTCTTGGTCAAATCTGCATGTTTGTCAAATCTAAATGGAATACTTTGTGCTTGACATACTTAAGTGGAATACACCAAGAAGTACCAAATGATGAATGCTCAATTGTTGTAATGGAAAAGCATCAAAACCATCTATTTCTAGCACTTGATTCACTCTATGTGGAATACTATTTTGTTCAATGTTTTATTTTAGCTTGATATTTCATTCATTTTTCATATACACAAAGAAATGGACAGTTCTCAAACAAGTTTCTATGGCTATGATAAATGTCCCTCTATGTTGACAAAATTAGAGTTGACAAAATGGTTGTTCAACGACTGTATCTGGCATTAGAGCCACTTCATATGCATAGGTGATGAACATACAGATTTTGCTAAGCACTACTGGGAGCTGACCCATCAACACATGTACTATTGTGAAAATCATCACAAGTCCATTTTCTGCCAGGTCTAGTTCCCTGTATTTCTTGGTCAAATCTGCATGTTTTTCACTTGTTCATATACCAAATGATTAATGCTCAATTGTTGTAATGGAAAAGCATCATAACCGTCCATTTGTAGAACTTGATTTTCTATAGTCTTAATGATTTTTCTATAGTCCTAATGATTTTTCTTATTTCTTGTCTTTTGTCCCTTTTTGATTTCCTATGTCTATGCTTGGTGACATGATTTTGAACATTGTTGACAAAGTGTGTTTCTTTTTTTGATTGTGGGGTTCCACATTGTTTGTTGCTCTTGATAAATTAGGCCTTAAATTTGAATTTTTGTTCACTGTTTTATTCCAGCTTGATATTTCATTCATTTTTCATATACACAGAGACTACACATGCTGATAAAAAATGAGCTATTTGATTTAGGTTTACTATTCATGATTGTAAATGGTCAATATTTCTGATTGTACTCCTTGGTGTATTCTATTTAAAAATAATCATATTTCTATGACTATGATAAATGTCCCTTTCTGTTGAGAAAATTAGAGTTGAGAAAATGATTGTTTAGTGTTTGTATCTATAGGTTGCAAACAAATCATCTTTCTTCCACTAACATTATCATCAATGTACAAGTAACGAGTCATTCCATTCAAGAAAGACCATGTTTGACAATATCAACCCAGAGCAAAATAAGGAGTATGTAGAATTTGGTGACTGTATCTTCCATTAGAGCCACTTCATATGCATAGGTGATGAACATGCAGATTTTCCTAAGCACTACTGGGAGCTTACCCAACAACACATGTACTATTGTGAAAATCATCACAAGTCCATTTGCTGTTGGGTCTAGCTCCTAGTATTGCTTGATCAAATCTGCATTTTTTTCACCTATGCATATACCTTCTCTGATCAACTCTTATATGCATAGGTGTTGAACATTAAAATTTTCCTAAGTAGTACTGTGAGCTTTCCTGCAACACATGTACTATTATGAAAATCATCACAAGTCAATTTGTTGCAAGAAAGCTCACAGTACACATGTCTGGAGGTCTGAAGGAAACAAGAGAATTTGAAGAGTCACGAGTCTTAAGATTGTACTTAATATAGCCAAACTTCATTCAATGGTACATTCAAACATGAAACAAACCATTCTTAAACTAGTGATCTAGATTAAACTAGTAAACCAAAGGATAAAAAACTGAATTGCATTAATTTGATGTGTTGTAAAAAGCAATGAACCACAAATAAATGCAGTAAGTGCAACTAATATCGCTTTGGAGGAATGCAATATGATTGTTTGAAATAGTAAGCCAAACTATTAATATGCAATAATATGCATTGTGCACCTTTGATGATGATTCTACATAGTTCCACATACACATGACATGTTCCTTATAAGACTTTTAATCTCACAAAAGCTGAGAAATATAAATGTCTACAGGTATCATGGTCACAATTCTTCGGAGATACAACATAATTCAGTGGTATACCCAAATGATGAAATACAACCACTACTCCTCTAGTTCTAAGTTAACATTGTAGGATCCAAAAACCCTATCTTGATTGGTTTTTGGACCCTATAGTGTCAACTTAGAACTGGAGGAGTAGTGGTTGTGTTGCATCGTCTGGGTATACATTCAATTATGTTGTATCTCCAAAGAATTGTGACCATGAATGATGTCTACATTTATGTTTCTTAGTTGTTGTGTCCCATGACCCCTTATGACCCTTTACAATCCCTAAGAATACATCTTAGAGGTCTTAAAGTATTGTAAGGGGTCATAAGATGCTCCTAGGAGGGGCCATATAAGCTTCCACCTTCACGTGGTTGGACCTGTTAAGTAGATAATGTTAAAATATTCTTGAAACAAAGAGAAGCTAAATATTTCAAGGTCCCATGGACCAAAATTTTTTTTCATAATCTTTAGTTTATGAAACCATCCAAACTTGTTACGCTTCTGCAACTCATCATGAACACTGGAGGTCTGAAGGAAACAAGATAATTTGAAGAGTCACAAGTCTTAAGATTGTACTTAATATAGCCAAACTTCATTCAATGGTACATTCAAACATGAAACAAACCATTCTTAAACCAGTGATCTAGATTAAACTAGTAAACCAAATTAATATTAGTTTGGAGGAATGCATGATTGTTTGACATAGTAAGCCAAACTATTAATATTCAATAATATGCATTGTGCACCTCATGGAGAGATTTTACAAATGATGATATGTGTGTGTGTGTGTATGTGTATAAACTCAATTTGTCATCAATTTTTTGACCAACATGATTATTTTCTTCGACATCGAAGCCATAGTCACGACGTATACAATAGTGGATAATTCGACCATGGTTAGTCAAAAATGATGAATGCTGGTAATATCATAGCTGGAAATTTGGACATTGTTTTTAATCAAAATTTTGACCAAATGGTAAGTTGAATATTCGACCTTTAAGGGAACGTGTGGAAAAATTGACAAAGAAAGTTTGACAACACTAATGCTCATTCTATCGACCATTTTGAGTCAAAAAATAGACCAATGAGTGTCGTAAATGAGGCTAAAATTTACTAGTAAATATTAGATCAAACTCGCAACTAAATTCAATGGAATTTTATGTGTGTATTTTCCTTATTTGGCTTGCTAATGGGACATGTACCCTCATTTTATACCTAAGTAAAAAGGATGTCATCATGCAATTTGATGACACTAGCCAACTAACCAAATCATGAAGTGGTGCTATCCAAACTTATAGTCAAATGAAGGATATGTTTCTATAGGAAATATACATAGCCTTGGAGAAAAATAAAAAAAAAACTTGTTCTCGATAGTCCTATAGCCACTTAACACCCATTCTAGACCCAAAACCAACATTAAAGTTACTATGTTAGACTTAAAATTAATATCTATAGTCCACCATATTGTTTCAACTTGAAACATCATACAAAAGCATACATGTATGCATATACACCATCACATGTAAATGATCTTGTAACTCATTGACAATGGTTTGACCTCGTAGAATATTCAAAATAATAAGAGAATTAAGTATTCAATCTAGGAGTAAACCATGAATCACAGACATAATGGAGCTATACTTGACTTGCACATTCGAACAAGCAACATTAAAATAAAAATATTTATTTTCTCTTTCATTTACTAAAATACATATACATAAAGGTTAGGACCATCCCCTATTTTACTATAATCTTGGCCTCTCCTTTCAAAATCTATAGTCATGCATATACACATAATATGATTTTAAAATGGAAGTTTTCTCCTTTGATTGGAACAAATCCTTGTTATCTTTTTCTCTCTCCTTCTCTTTTATGGTCTAAATGCCCCCACTTTATTTTTCCACACAACTTGCAAAAACAATTCTCTTTTTATTTAACATGCCCTCTCTTTTTCCTCATCCTATTTCACTACTATGTCCCTCTTCTCTAATTCTTTCTCCTTCTTGTATGTGTCATACACAAATCATTCTCCCTCTCATCCCAAATGAAATATGCCAATCTAAAAATAGTATCCTATATTTTTAATGAGTGTAGATGAGTGCCAATAAGTGAATCCAATACCAAAATATTCTAATCCCCTTTCAAAATTGATAATGATCCCACCTATTCCGTATGGATGTCAAAATTAAATGCCTTTTCTAAAGAATTCTACTTGGTTTGAGTTTGAACTTGCCAACCTAGCATGAGATGTAGATGACTACACAACACTAAAGTCTCATGAAAATTCATCACAACTCTATAGTTTTTTAATTATTTCTTTCCTTGCCACCTCCTTGGTATTTTGGTAGTCATTCCATAACAAAAATTAATAACTACCTAGCTCCATCTTTCTTCTATCCATTTGTCCACTTTTTAATCTATCAAATTCATTGTAACTCTCTTTGGTCATCCATGTATTGTAAATAATATTTTTGATAAATTTTACTTGCATCAAGAAAATTATGCATGAGGGGATTATGTGTTCTCACACATGTATCAACACACCAACGGGTAAGTCCTCTCTCCCACCTGTTGAAATCTTATCCAACACCGAGGAGGGAACTTTTGCTTTATCCATTCCGGATCAAATAATAGATGTAAATATATCTCGAATGGCTAACTCTCTTGTGGGGAGATTCTTGGGATCTCGCCCTAATATCGAGGTGGTTAGGGAATTTGCTAAAAAGAAATGGAGTCTGAAAGGTCAAGTGGAGGTGGTTGCTCTTCCCAAAGGATGTCTGGCTTTTTCCTTCTCATGTGAGGAGGATTTAAGGTTTATTCTATGTGAAGGACCTTGGATGATAGGAAAACATTCTATGATCATGCATAAATGGTGTCCTAACCTGGATATGCAAAAGGATCATAATGTGCAGGCACCAGTCTGGGTTACTCTTCCCGGCTTGCCTCTTGAGTTTTGGATGGAAGACATCTTTAAGGGCATTGCTAATGTCTTTGGGGACTCTTGTCTATGGACCCTGTCATGGTCTCTAGAAGACACCTTATGTATGCAAGAATCTATGTTGGAGTGCAACAAGGAGCAGATATGCTAGAATTAATCACCCTTCAGTCCAAACTTGGCTCTTGGGTCCAGAAGATAGAGTTTGAATCTACACCCTTTGCTTGTTTTCATTGCAATAAAATAGGCCACTGGGCGAAACAATGCCCAAAGATGTTACCCCAAAAGAAAAAAATGAAAAAGATTTGGGTAAAGAAGGCTGTGGATGGATCGAACTTGATGGGGATTAGTAGTAATGAGAAGAAAGAAGGAAAGGAGAATGGGAAGGGTATGCTTATTGAAGGATGTGACACATCTCATTTTGATTCTGAACAGAAATTAGTAGGTAGCACTGAAGTCTTAAAGGAAACCATAACTAAAAGCTCTGATGATTTCATAGTGGGACATATTCAAAGCAGGCCCTTGGGGATAAAAGAGGGTAATAATAACTTTGATGCTGGCCTGTTCGAGCAAGAGATGTTGGGAGGTTATGGCCTTTTACCCCCCTCTCAGAGTTTGGTTATATGGCAAGATGCCCAAGTTTTCCCGATTTTGGGATTCTCAGAGGAGGGGTCTTAGAAGACCTTTGGTACTCTAGGGGGACCAGATAAGGTAGCACCATGCCCTTCTAAAGCTATGTGGAGTGATGTGGCAGATTCAGTGGGGGCCCTTGGGGGATCAGAAGAACTGAATGAAGAAGGATGGTCCAAAGTGGAGAAGAAAAAGATAGCTAAAAATGTTAAGAAACCTACTAATAAAGACAGAGGACAGATGAAGAATGTCTCCTCAATCCTCAGAAGCACTAGAAGCAATAAGATTGGAGATGTGGGGGCTCCCCATGTTTCCCCAGGAAGACCCTTGAATCAAAAGAGGCAAGCACTTGAAACCAGTAAGTGTCTAGCGGATGGTAGTCAAAAGACCATCCTAGAGTCTGGCCCATTCCTTAAGCAATGAAGTTTATATCATGGAATGTAAGAGGATTAAATAATCCTCACAAGCAAGCAATGGTCAAAAACATGATTAGAGACAACAAGCCTGATATTGTTCTTCTACAGGAGACTAAGATGTCTAAGGATAAAGTGGAGAAAATCCAATTTTTTTTGTAATGGCCAGTCCCATGGTAGTAATGCAGATGGTGCCTCAGGAGGGATTGTGACTAGCTAGAATTGTAATATTATCAAAGGGGAAGTTTTATCCAGTGGCAACAATGTGACTAATATTAGATTTTGGCATATCAAGGATGACACTTCTTGGGTTTTGACTAACATTTATGCTCTGAACACCAGGTGGGGTAGGAAATCTTTCTGAAGGGAAGTCTCTAGTTTTAGGAGAGATTTTGCTAATGATGGATGGATCATAATGGGGGATTTTAATACTCCTTTGAAGGAAAATGAAAAATATGGAGGTGGTCAACCCAATTTGGAAAGCAAAACTAATCTTATGGAATTTATTGATAGTCAAGAGTTGCATGACATTGATTTGCAGGGTATTAACTATACTTGGACCAACAGGAGAGAGGGTAATGAGATCATTCAGGTTAGGCTTGATAGAGCTCTTATTAGTAGCATTTGGTTAAACCATTATTCTTGTGCCTTATCTGCCTATGTCAGAGCTGGTTCTGACCATTATCCAATAACCATAAGATCTGATTTCAATGGCTTGAAAAGGAACTTCCCTTTTGGATTTGAGAAAATGTGGACAATCCACCCTAACCTTGAAAGGCTGATTGAGGTTTGGTGGAGTATTAGGATTGAAGGAACGGTGATGTTCAGAGTTTTTAAGAAAATGAAAAACTTGAAGGACAACATTAAAAAATGGAATAAAGAAACTTTTGGAAATATCTTTACTAATAAAAAGAAAATTGCTGAAGAACTAAAAGAGATCCAGGACATCATTCAAAAAGATGGCTACAGTGGGCATACCAAAAAGGAGGAAGATAATAAATTAATGGAGTATCATGATATTATCTCAAAAGAAGAATGCTTTTGGAGGCAAAGATAGAGAAAACTTTTCCTAAAAGAAGGGGATAGGAATTCCAAATATTTCTTCATGACCACTATGAAACATAGAATGAGCAATAAAATCTCGAGAATGCAGGTCAATGGAACCATTAGTGAGAAGGAGGAAGATTTCAGAAGTGAGGCCAATAATTTCTTTGAAGAGCTTTTAAAGAAAGCTGAGAACCTGGATTTGGAGTGCCAAGGAGAGTTGTTGGATGGTATACCCCTTATCTTGAATGATGCTCATAATAGATCTATTGCTGCTATACCTTCTATGGATGAGATTCAGAAGGCTGTGTTCTCCTTTGATGGAGATAAGGCCATTGGTCCCGATGGGTATCCTCATTTTTTCTTTCAAAAGTATTGGAGGATTCTGAAAGATGATGTTTCTAATGCTGTCAAGGAATTTTTTGGGGCTAGAAGGATCCTCAAGGAATTGAATGGTACCTTTATTGCTCTGATTCCAAAGAAAAGTGGGGCTGATAGTATGGACCAATTCAGACCCATCAGCCTTTGTAACTCAGTGTATAAGATTATCTCTAAAATCCTTACTTCTAGAATCCTCACCTTTCTTCCTTCTATTGTTTCTGGACAACAGAATGAGTTTGTCCCCAGGAGGCAGATTCTGGACTCAATCATTTCAGTCCATGAAAATATACATTCTTTAACTATGTCAAAGAAGGAGGGTTTTTTGTTGAAACTTGATTTGTCCAAAGCTTATGATAGGGTTGATTGGGACTTCTTGATGGCTACTCTAGAGGCTTTTGGTTTTAATAAAAGGAGTAGAGACCTTATCCACTACTTGGTTTCCTCTACCATGTTCTTTGTTCTCATGAATAGTTCTCCTACCCCTTTCTTCAAATCTTCTAGAGGTCTTCATCAGGGGGACCCCCTTTCTCCTATTCTTTTTGTTATTTTGGCTGAATGTTTGGGTAGACACATTGGCAGGCTGGTTAACAGAGGTGAATTCAGGGGTCTGAAACCTTCCTCTAAGGCTTTGATGTGTTCACACCAATAGTTCATGGATGATTCCATAATTATGGGTGATGCTTCTATAAAAAATGGTAAAACCATTAAAAAAGCCCTTGACAACTATGCTAGTGCTACTGGTTAGAGTATAAATTGGAATAAGAGCTCTATATTCTTCATCAATGTGCTTGAAAAAAGACAAGAGAGGCTAAAAAGAATTCTTGGTTGTGAGGTGGATTGTCTCCCAGGGTCCTATCTTGGTTTACCTCTCTGCCTCAATCCTCCAGATTCCTTTTGGAGGGATATGATTGACAAATTTCACAAAAGTCTTGCTGGTTGGAAGGGTGCTCTTCTTAGCCAGGCTGGTAAGATTGTTGTACTCAAAGCTACCCTTCAAAGTATCCCTCTCTATGCTTTAAGCCTTTTCAAAATACCTAAGAAGTTTGCTGATAGTATAGAAAAAATCCAAAAGAACTTCCTTTGGTCCGGAGTTGAGAATAAGAAAAGGATGGCCCTTATTGCGTGGGAGAAGGTTTGTAAACCGACTAGGAAAGGGGATGTTGGTCTATGCACTATAAGAAGTATAAATGAGTATCTCATGGCTAAACTCCTTTGGAGAATGTTCAAGAACACGAGAGAGTGGAGCACTATATGGCACAATAAATATAATAGGGATAGCTCTGACTTCTTTAAGTTCTTGAACTCTGATTCTTCCCAAGGTGGATCATGTATTTGGGGTAATGCTCTTAGAAGAAAGGAGATGATTAAGTAGGGGGTGAAATGGAAGGTTGGTAATGGAAAGAAAATTCTTTTTTGGGATGACATATGGCTTCTTGATAAACCCCTAAAAGAGGTTCCTAGCTGGAACGACTTGTCTATTCTTTGTAAATAGCTCCTGGGCAATCAAGTGGAAAACTATTGGGAGGAGGGTAAATGGACTGAACTGTCTAGGTTTGATCCTTCCCTCAGGGGATTGAATAACCTTCTGAATGTTGTGGTTCTTATTGATGATGAGGATTCCCTCATTTGGAGATTTAGTACTAATGGCTTGTTTTTGGTTTCTTCCTTGTATATACAAAACTTTGAAGATAGCCCTGAACCTTGCTAGGCCAAAGCCTGGCTCAAGGGACTAACTCCTAAAATTAATGTTTTCTTTTGGATCTTATTGCAGGATAAAGTTCTCACAATTGATAATCTCAGAAAAAGAGGCCTAATTATAACTAATAGATGCTATCTTTGCAAAAATGATGAGGAGAATATCAACCATATGACAATTCATTGTCCTTTCACTAGTCAAATATGGGGAAAATTCTTTGATCTAATGAATATGGAGTGGGTGTTCCCTCATAACATTTAGGAGTTGTTTATGTACTGGAAACCACTGACTAACAACAAGTTTTTAATCTCCTTTTGGAATTTCTTCCTACCCTTTTTGTGTTTTGGGGTGTGGAAAGAAAGGAATGAAAATTTTTTTAGGGATAAGGAGTCCAATTGGGAGAGTATTTTTCACAAGATTAAGAGTGCTCTGTTGGAGAACTTTGGGTTGATAAAGAACTATCATGATCCGAAGAATGAGTGGGAGGCCAAACTTTATAAGAAGTGGAAGCTTGAAGGAAGGAAAGTTCTAATCCAAAGAAATTTGAGGGAAGAGGCTAGGTGGGACTGTCCTCCTAATGGATGGGTCAAAATCAATTTTGACGGTGCCTCTAAAGGCAACCTCAGAATTGCTAGTTGTGGAGTGGTTATTAGAGATGAATTTGAAAATTGCAAAGGGGCTATGGCTATTCCTATAGGCTTCAACACCAATCAGGTGGCGGAGGCTAATGCTGCTCTCTATGGGTTGTTACTTGCCAAAAGGAAGAATTATAACAAAATATGGATTGAAGGGGATTCCCTAAGTATTGTAAATTGTTTGAAGAACACTTTGATCCCTTCGTGGTCCATAGCCAATGTTTTAAGTAAGGCAAAAAAAATTATTGACACCTTTGAAAAATGCATGATATCCCACGTTTTCAGGGAGGCAAATTTAGTGGTTGACTGGGCTGCGAACGTGGCTTGTAAAAGCTAGGTGGAAATTGAATGGAATGATGGTTTGGATATCCCCTGTGTTGGATCATCATTAATTAGCAAGGAGAGGACGAGGATTAAGCAACACATTTTTAATGAAGAGATCATTAATGAGTATTGAGTGCAAAAATTTGTGTGACTATCATGAAGGATAATGGCCTGATTTCAAGACAATTATTGGGGTCCTTTGGCACGAGTTGTGGGCTATGAATAACATTAATTATGGTTATTATAGTTTGAAGGCAAAGTTGCAGAGAGAGGAAATTCATTTGAACTTTGGCTTTCTGTTATTTCACAAAGCCATGGGAGGCAGAAAGAGGAGATGTGAGCTGACAGACTGTAGTGATTGGAAACAGAATAAGGAAATTTGGAAAATTATCAAAGAAGGGGGTCTGGAAAAATTCTTGGAGAGATTACATGGAGGGAAAGTGGTGGTAACCAGAAATTTCATCAAAACTTGGAACAAGGGAAGCATTTTGGTGGGCACGCAAAATATGGAGGTGACTGAGGATGTGGTTGCTGAAGTGACTGGCTTGATGACTGAGGGCATCAACTTCTATAGGGACAGGAAGATTTCAGACAAAGCTTTGGAGGCTTTTGTGCCCACAAAGCAGGAGAGAGACTGTATGGTTAAGGTGGACAATTCGTACTTTAACCCTAAGTTCATTTCCAGGCCCTGGCACCTTGTTTTATTTGTTATCATAGGCTACATTACCCTTGATGGTCAGTATACTAAAATCCACAACCACCATCTTACTCTTCTGAACCATTTTAGGCACGGGGTTAAGATTAATTTTCCTTTCTATTTACTAAGTTCTTTGAATGCTTCCCTCCTTCAATGGAAAAGGGATTCGGAGGGTGATCATGCCTGCCATGAAGGGCTCATGGTTCTCATATTTGAGGTGTTGAAGTTGAAGAAGGTGGAAAGATCTCAGCTCAATAGAAAAGCCCTGGAGGACTATGATATTGATGGGAAGGAGTCGGAGGAGCCGTGTATGGAGGAAATGGAAGATGAAGAGGGGGATTCTGAAGATTACCAGGAGGATAGCCCTAAGGAGAAAAAAAAGAAAAGGAAGATGGAGGATTCTACTACTGACATGGAATTAGAGGAAGAAGAGAGCAGGGAGGAGAGTCCCAAGAAGTAGGGGAAGAAGAGATCGGAACCTACTGGCAATCGTACTAGAACTAAAATTGGGAAGAAGAAAGTGGTGAAGAGGGTCTTCATATCTTCTAATGAGGGTTCCTCTTCCCAGGGAAAGAATGATCAGGAAAACTATGTGGAAAACAACCCTGCTACGGAGGAGAGTGGGGGTACTGGTAAGGATGTTTGGGTTGAGGAAAAAATCCTGCAAGAAGTTGCACAGGACATGACTAATATTGAGAAAGGAGGGTATGAGAAGGAAAAGGCCAACCTGGAGAAGGAGAAGGTGGACAATCCTAAGGAGAACATGGAGGAAGAGAATAGGGGTCCTGAGATTAATGAGGGGAGGAACGAGGATTTTGAGAATTTAGGATGCCTGGCCTTCTTGTCTACCCTTAGCATAATGAAGAATGACATCACTGTGGTGAAGTCCAACATCCACCAGCTGCAAAAAGAAATGAGGATTCTTAAAAGGATGAACCTGGGGGAGAAAACCTTGGGCCAGACTATTGATGAGCTCACTGACATTGTTGCCAGAGTTGAGGGTGTTGCTACCTTCAATGACATACTTAATGCCATGGAGGAGAAAATCCAATGCAGTGATGTTTTAACCAGGAAAGTTGAGACTATGGAAAAGAGAATTGACAAGCTGGAGAAGACCATGGGGAACATTACAGAATAGAGCTTTGCTATCCTCAAGGCTTCAAATGAGCACATGAAGATCCTGGTTGACAAGTTTGATAACGGGAAAGGGAACCAAGAGATCATAGAGACTAAAGAGGAACATGGACCTAGTAAGCGTACAAGATCCAGGTCCAGGATGGTGGAAGATGGCAACAAGAATGACATGGAAGAGCTGAAGTTGTCTGCTACAAACATGCAGATTCTTGCGGATCAAGTTGCAGAATTGATGAAATGTGTTTAGACAGCAGCTTGCTGTCTTGCTTTCCTTTTTTGCTGTCCTTTGTCTTTTAGCTGGTCTTTGTGTTTAAGGACTTGTTTGTGTTGCTTTTTTTGGTGTTGATGGACTTGAACTATTGGAGCTTAAATGTCTTATCTATTTTCTCCTTGTAAAAGGTTTTGGGTCCTTTCAAAACCTATTTTTACATAATTAAAACACACATTGGGAAGACCAAGGATATGGAAATGTTGTGAAATCTGGATCGTCCTATAGAGAATATATGTGACTGCTATAGTGAAATAGATTACCATTGTGATTGATCTTTTCACCAGCCATTGATATATATTTATATCTTTTGAATAGTCATGTCTTGAAGAGTCATGACCATATAATAATATGACAATTATGGTAATAACCATAATTGTCTACTATAACCATATTTAACATAAATATATAATTAACTACAATAATATAATATATATCATTGCATTATAATATTATCATTACTATATTAATAATATAATAATGATAATAATATAATATAAATATCACAACTCTTCATTATTAACATTGTATAATATATATATATATATATATATATAACAATACGAATGAAGCTATCTCTTAACACTCCCTCTTAGCGAGTGAGTATTAAATATCAAAAATCTATCATGACATCCGCCATTTCAAGACGCACAAGTTAATGTAGTCTCGTCATGAAAATAGACTTGAATATCATGATCTCTGCACAGCCGGGACACACAATTAAGTAGTCTATCATGATATGGTTTCGTTATTACACATCCAGTAATAACAAGAGTCAAGATCTCCGCACAGTCATGACACACAATTAAGTAGTCTATCTTGACACTTTGGTTAACCATTTACAAGATCGTCACCTTGAAATGTTAACCCACACACAAATGATCATTTTACACAATATTGCAATATACACATTTTTTTATATTTATTCATGAATAAAAAACCCATAGAGTCACTTTGACTCTTCTCAAAGGGTGGATCCACTTTGGTTCATCCAAAGAGTGGAAATCAAACTCTCATTCATGACAATTTAAAAACAACAACTCAATGTTGTCTAGCCATGAACATAGCACATCATGACAGTTTGAAACCAATAACTTAATGTTGTCTAACCATGATATAGTTAAAGCACAACAAGTAATAACATAGTGTTCAGGATACCTTCTTTTCACCTAATAAGGCTTTATTCCTCAACATACCAAGGTTATCTGAAGGTACACAATCTTCTTTCTAGCAAGACGCTTGGTAAGAGTATCGGTTGTTTGTTCTTTAGTGAGGATGTACCTCCACTGAATTACAATTGTATGCACGATCTCATAGTCTTGGTGAATTCAAAGTATACACCATCTTGACATGTTATACTCCCTCTGAATTTGTATGACAAAGATCCTGAGGTGCCAACTTAATTTGATTTTCTAGCTTCTTTTTCTGACATATAACCTTCTCACATGGTAATAACCATAATTGTCTGCTATAATTTCTTGATTACTAGAGAACCAACAAAACATGGTTTACTCCCTCTGAATCAAGATCCTCGAATGTCACTAATGCAGATCTTTTAAATTCTCCATCTATCACGAAGGCATACCCTGTTTATATACTCAATTTGGTGTCACTGCAGGATGTCATTTCATACTTTCCTTCTTGAGAGAACCAATATGAATAATCTGAATAGTCATAAGGTTACATTGGCTAGCATAAAATGCATTTTGATCTTTCCCAAGGCCACAATATTAACACTCCCTCTTGGACTTGAGAGAAGATAATAAAGACCTCTAGTATTCTATCCACGTGCATCTCATCGGTTATTCTATCCACAAGTTCCCACTATTATAATCTTAGATTTGTTTTACCTTCAATTGTGAACTCCCTCTTAATCAATACGATTGAGATTGTCACAAGTTAACTGAACCATATTCTCCCTCTGAAGCTCAAGTTCATCAACTTCTTGACCTCTTGAAAATGTCAGACTTTCTCTGAATCTGAATTTTATATGTTTTTGTCCTGAAAGTATGTCAGAGATAGATTACAAATAGTTTATAAAGCTAAACTATCTCGTACAAAAATACAAATGATAGAAGCATACAAGATTTATTATTTAATGAATTACAAATTGAAAATTTATATGCATTAATAAAACATGAAATACTTATCTTAAATTTCAAATATTTTCAAGTATTTCCTTTCGTAAGGTGAGCCCATTAATACGATATTTGTACTCATTGTACTTGATATCAATGTATCTCACAAGAAATGAGGATGCATCAACATCTCTACATCCTGCCAAATTCTTTCACGTCCTTGTGATTGAAACTCTCACAGATAAGAAGTCATGGTTTGCAGATTCCATGCTAGGAGATAATGCATATGCAAGCCTTTCCAAACTGCTCTCCCCAAGCAAGTCAAAGGCCCCATGGTAAGTAGGATGATCAGATCTTGACATGAAACTTGGCCTTTTCATTTAGTCTACACAACAACAGATAAGCCCTCTAAAAATATATCCATGATTGGGTCAAGTAATTGCAGGATTATTTGATCTCCTTTGATTCTTAGGAAGCTTAAAAACTCCTCCAACTCATTACTTAAAATGATTGTCCAATTTATTGCAATGTTCTCCTGCTAAATGGTTTCTACTTCAATTTACCTTTATTTCAGCTTGTAACATTAATAATGCAATTATTAATGTTTTCTAAAGTTCAACAAAAAATCTCAAATAGCCCTCCAACTTTAATATTGCAATTGTTTTGAACATTCTCGTTTACTACCAAGGGTTGAAGTTACAACAAATATCCACAACAATAACTATGCATAGACATGGATTATCAATATGTTGTGAAGGTAAATTTGTGTTGTGATTGTCCATATAGAATAGCGACCTTGCATTGGATAGAATATATAGTTACTTGAATAATTATGATTGCCTCCTCTAATCATCTTCTTATAAGCATGCAGTTTAATCATTAGTTGATGCTATCCGTGATCATATTTAAGATATGCATCCTTTGTCGATTTTATCCTTCAATCTTATTAAGCACTGTAGTTGTTTCTAATATTGAAATTTAATTTGCTCCATATATGGATTACTATATATAATGCTCAACCTTTGAACAACCCCTTATTGTAGATAGGATTAGGTGATATTGACTCAAACTTATATATTTCAGAGATTGGATATACAAAATATTGACAAGATAATGGATTGTTTGCACTGCCAATTTTATGTGTAGCTTTTCTTTACTATGCGGATAGCTCTATATCCTGATGATTATGTGTTCTTTGTTGCCAAGTAATGGTCATCTGTCACTTAGTGATTATTTTCTCCCATCGATGCATTTTATGAGTATATTAGTCAACGTCTGCAAATGGCCCTCCTCACGCCATTGATGGAATATGTATTTGTCTTATATACTGATGGTAGATGTTGATTAGCTTGAAGTTGAGTCCCCCACTTGATTGAATGTTGGGTGACTTCTTCGTCTTCAATACATGCTCATGTTTGATAATATTAAGGGTTACGTATCAAAAAATAATCCTACTCACTATGGCTATCTCCATGTCTATCTTAGCGGCTTCCACATCATATAGAGCCTGTGCCCAAGAGTATTAATGTCGTCTGAGTTTCTATGATCCAAATCTCTCATTCTCTCCACCGTATAAATCCCTACATCAGGTTATCGCATCTTCTATGCGAGCAGGGACACAACAAATCCAACACAAGTGGCATGTTGCAGATCAGAAGGCGATAACACCACAGTGAACAACACATAACATAATATGACGCGGGATCTCAATAATCCAATGAGAGTCACAACTCGTAGACAAATAACAAGTCCACTAGCTTCTATACTCATATCAAAACTAGAACACTGGTCGTGAGTACACAAGCCCCACAAACGAAATGACAATCAGCACAACAAAGTGCATCCATCAATCCCGAAGAACCTTTGATCTGTTTACCACTGCTACTCTTAGCACAACCATGATCCACAACAAGGGCAAGTCTTGAGCATCCACGTGAGGAGATATAACATTTTGTTGAAATATATCTCTGCCAAACTGAATGTGAATTCATCGAATCATCCCTTCTTCGCAGTTGGTATTGGTATGATGGTGTTTTGATTCAAGGAGATTGTGATGTGTAAGTCATCCATTACAGAACAATATCTATAACTTATAATAACTATTGTCTTCCTCCAATTTCCTTTATCACCACATATTCCATCATGGATGTTGTGTGTGACTTCATTCGTGTAAATGTTGTCTGTCAACTGTTCTCCATAGGTATTTGCTTGTAGTTACGTTGGACCATATTATCTATCCATCAATAATATTATTTGTAATTTCCTAGGCGCCAGTGAGAGTTTGAGTCAATCCATTTCACCATGCTCAGATTTTGTTGATTTAAATGGAATTTCCCTGATTGTCTTAGAAATGTTGTGTGTCCCAACTATATATCCTGCAACATCATTCTCTAGAATGATTGATATGATTTATAGCTCTATCTCCAACACTCTATGTTCGACACATGCTCGACACTCTTACCATGATCATTGGTGTGTTATTCTATTCATTTCCATTGTATGTGATGATTATCGCACTTAAGTAATTGTTGACAGTCGGTTATCTCCATAGATCATCTGGGCATTGCAGTGATGTATCCCAAGATTTATAATCTGATTTTAATAATTTATTCTATTTCCTTAATCCCTGCCGTGACTAGTATCCTCTTGATTTGATGTGCTATCTTCTCTCTGCAATACTTTGCTCCAATATATTTTCTCTTATAGGTTAGGCTCTGATACCATGTTGTGAAATCTGGATTGTCCTATAGAGAATACATGTGACTGCTGTAGTGAAATAGATTACCATTGTGATTGATCTTTTCACCAGCCATTGATATATATTTATATCTTTTGAATAGGAGACAAATGATGACTTGGAGGATGGAGATGACATGTGCAAGAAACCATTTAAGGAGCCTTTGAGGACACATGTCACATGACTATAAGTTTGGGGTTTGGAAGAATTTTAAATTGAAGAAAAGGTTAACAATGATTGGGATATTCTTAATTAATTAATTATATTTAGAAGGTTTTAGAAGTGGAAGCCAAGGTTAGATTAAAAAATATTAATTAAAATTTATATTAGGAAAATAGTGTATCAAGCTTGCATTTACATAAGTTTACTATTTATACAGAACTTCAAGAGATTTTAGATGCCTCAAATGGTTTGTCAATCTGACTCTCAAATCAAAAGTTATGACCTTCTTAAATTGGGTCTCTTGAAATAGGAAATATAAAAACATGTTGGATACAAAATTAGTCATAAAAGGGAGTTACATGTGTTAGTGTGTGGTTTGGTACACCATAGGGTATCTTGGATTGGAGATAATTTGGGCACTACTTTTTTGGGTGGTTTTAGCTCATGGTTTTGTAATACTGTTTGACAGGTTCATGTATTGTATCTCATATATTAGGTGTGTGAGATGGAGGTTATCTGTAAGAGTCTTATAACTATTGAGTTACCTTTGAAATATGGTTGGTGATACTCTTGTGAGAACATTTCTTTGAAATACATTGTATTTTGTTGTTGATTTCTGAATAATTTATTAGGAAAATTTTGGAATGTGGCTATTTTCTCTTGAAAGGGTCTTCCCCACATAAATGATTATATTGTGGTATTCATATTATTTATATTTATTTTCATAATTATTGTAAAAATATAATTTTTTTTGCATACCTCCAAATCTCAAGGTCAGTGTACAGGAAGTTGTTCCTCTAACTTAACTTACTTACAAATGGTATTAGAGCTTGATCACTATTGGTTTCAATTGTGGGTTGTTGGGTTTTTTAATTAATCCATATTTCAGTGGGAGGCTGTGTAGAATATACTTTGTGATCTTGTTATATTAACTTTTAGATGACAGATTTGTTAGGGAGAATACATGTAGATATTTATTTTGGAAATAATTTTGAGATGTGGAAGTTGAAGAAGGAAAACTATTAATAGATCAAGATCTATGGGATGTTATTTATGAGAATGTATTCAAACCTACATATCCTACTTAAATAGATCAATGTGATGAACTACTGAAATGTTTGAAACTATATTTTTATCAATGTTTGTGAAGAGCCATCTACAAAGAAACTATCAAAGAAACTTGGCAATATGTATCAAACCAAATCTTTAGTGAACAAGATTTTCCTAATGAAATTTCATCCCTTAAGAATTGAAGATGGGGTATGATTTATAGTCCAACTAGATTAATTCAATATGTTGGTAGCTAAGTTGGCATCTCTTGGTGTCAAGATGGCTAAGGAGGAGACATGTCAGATATTTATTTTTTCTTTGCCTAATTCATGTGATTCTCTTGTTATGGTTATCAACAATACTTCTATTATTTTAAAGACTAAAGATGTGGTGGGTTCTTTCTTTCTGAAGAGACAAGGAAGGTATCTATCAATTCTAAGGAGGCCCTAAATATTCATGGAAGACCCGAGGAAAAGGACAAGAAGAATAAAAAAAATGATAAATCTAAATCCAAGGGGAGATTTGAATCTCCTAGAAAGTTCAAAGTTATTTGTTAAAATTGTAGTAAGCCTAGACACTTTAATAAGGAGTGCAAATAAGAAGAAAATGGAGAAACTTCATTATGCTTTTGAGTTCAATGAGGAAGAGCGTGATTTTCTCATTGTAACTTTGACCACTCATGCAGATAATGATGCATGGTTAACTAACTCAGGTGCATCTTTTCTATGAACTCTAATAGAGATTAGTTTTTTAAATATGAAGAATTTTATGGAGGTAAGGTTTACAAGTGATGATTTTTATTTAGATATTATTGGTCCTAGTAAAGTTAGAATTAGGTTTCCTGATGGTAGAATAAAAAGGATTAATTGGGTATTTCATATTTATGGACTAGCACAAAATTTGTTATCCTAGATAGGAATCATAGCTCCCCCAAGCTAGTTGCCTCTTCCTCTTGCCCCCCAAGGGCCCTACCCCTGTAACTATACTTCTTAGAGGTGGGTAATTTGGGTGGGAGGACCCTTACTATTCTAATGGACAAGAATTATAGGGTGGCCCCCATTTCCAATTAAGTTGTATGTGGGAGGCTATAGATTAGGGTGGGTGGGAGGAAGAAAACTAATATATGTAGGTGTGAAGGTAGTCTTTTCTTCTACAAGATGCAAAATGGTCAAAGGTGCTATGGAAATCACTAGAGTTGTCATATTGGATACATTGTATCAGGTAGATGCATACACTATTGAGTGCAATAATACTTATGTGAAAAATAAATTTGTGAATACTTTGTTAAAGAGGTGAGGGGTTCACCTTAAGAAATGGTCATGTTTTTGAGAAACTAAGGGTTCTCTTTCTTTTAAATCATAGTTACCTATAGATAAGACTATGTGATGGCATTAGAGACTTTTACACATTGGAGAAAAGGGTCTAAGGACCTTAACATTCAAAAACCTTATTGAAGGTTTGAATTATTGCAATCTTGATTTTGATTCTTGCGAGAATTAAATTTATGGATTATAAAATGCATTCAATTTTATTTGAGTTCTCATAAATCTTGTGGTGTGTTGGATCTTATTAATTATGAGATGTGTGGTCCTATTGATGTTGATTTCATTGGAAAATCCACATATTATTTTTCATTTATTGATGCTTATAGCATAAGGAAATTGGTATATTTTTTAAAGAGTAAATATGAAGTTTTTAGTCAATTTAAAGAATTTAAAGTAATGGTTGTTACAAGTTTAAAAGAAAATAAAATCTTTAAGAAAATATAATATCAGTGAAGTTTTCTCTAATGATGTAAAGATTGTAGAATTAATAGATAGAAGACAACTCTACATTCTCCACAATTTAATGGAGATTTAGAAAGAATAAATAAGATAATGATGGAGAAGGCTAGGAGTATGTTGATTAGTGCTAGTCTAGAACATATTTTTGGGTTGAAGTTATTTTAATTGTTGAAATTTCTATGGAGGCACGACCTAGTCATAATTATTCATTGAGACATCTTAGAATTTCTAGTCGTGAGGCATATACACATGTATCAAAGAAGTGAAAAAAGTTGGAGAATAATACTATGAAATGTATGTTCATTAGGTACAATTATTTTGTAGAAGGATGCATGGTTTGGAACCCTATTACACAAAAGATAATATATAGTAGAAGAGTTATTATTAGAGAAACTAAACCTTGTGATACATTTAAACCACAAAAAAATAAATAATATGTGAATCAACTTCCTTCTATGCTTAAGAAATTTAAATTGATATCCATACATAGAAAAGAAATTGAGGAGAGCTTGTGTAGCTCTAAATATTTATAAGATGGGGAAGAAAATTCAACTCAACTTGTTTTAAGGTCTACAAGACATAGAAAAGCTCATGAAAGGTATTCACTTGACATCCTTAGAGATGTATATATTCTTTGAATACTACTATGCATGGACTCAAATTTGTAGAAGAGGCATTAGGTATGAATGATATTGAATCTTATAAAAAATTTATGGGTAAAGAAATGACAACTTTGGAAAAGAAAGATATATGGGATTTAGAGCCATTTCTTGAAGGATAAAAAACTATTAGTTTTGAATGGCTACTGTCAAGTTGAGGGTATTGATTATGGTGAAATATTTTCTCCTATTGCAAAAATGGGATGTATTAGATTTTTTCTTTCTATTGTTGTCGTCATTAATTTAGAAGTTGAGAAAATGGATGTGAAAGTTGTTTTTCTTCATGATGATTTGGAGGAGGATACTTATATGACATACTTAGAGCTCACTATGTGGTAAAAGGTACAAGTAATTAGGTTTGTAAATTTAAGAATTTTTTCTGTGGCTTCAAATAGAGTCCTAGGATGTGGTACTAAAAACTTGATACATATATGTTGAGTTAGGGATTTGAACATTCTAAATTATATCATTATGTTTATTATAAATATGATGGTGATCATTCCCTATATATTTCATTGTATGTTGATGGTATTTTAGTCATTGTTAAAGGGAAATAAATGATTTTAGATATAGTGTCTTATCTTGTAGCCAAATTCAAAATGATAAATATTGGTGCTGCTAACCATAGTAGAAAGAAAAAAATCTAATGGATCCCATTTTTGAATATAAATCTATGGCTAGGACAAAGTAAGTACATGAATTTAGTTTTCTATAGGTTTGACATGCATAATTATAGACCACCATGTGTTACTTTTATAGTTGGAACAAAGTTATCTTCTTTAGATTGTCCTATATATCTTTCAAAGATGGAAGACATGAGTAGAGTGTCTTACTAGAGTGTGATTGGAAGTTTGATGTATGCTATGACCTGCACTAGATCAAACATTGCCCAAGTAGTGATAGTTATGTCTGGTTATGTGACTAATCTTGGTGTAATTCATTGGGATACAATTTAAAGACTATTCAAATATTTGAAGGGTACCTTAGAGTATTATTTTTGCTATCATGGTAATTTTATAGGAGATGAGATTTCCATTTATATTCATGGTTATGTGGATTCAGACTAGGGAAACAATATTGATAATAGAAGATCCACCGAATCATATGTTCTTACTTTATTTGGTGGTACAATCAGTTCGATGACCATAAGCGACATGTGGTTTCTTTTTTAAATACTAAAATTAAGTATATTGTAGCTACTCGTGCTTGTAAATATTCTATTTGGCTTAAGATATTGTGTTCAAATATTATAATTAAACAAGGTGCAATGATAGTATATTGTGACATTCATAGTGCAATCTACCTAACCAAGAACTCAACTTTTCATACTACAACCAAGCACATTGATGTTTAGCATTATTTTGTCCAATGTATGGTCAAAGTATGAAAGAGTGAAGTAGGTTAAGATAGGGAATTTGATGAATGTTGTTGATTCTTTAAATAAGATTCTGACTGTGGAGAAGTTTAGATGGTTTTTGGAGTCTACAAGTCTCATGGGGAGATTGTTAAGAAAATGGCGTGTCAACCTTACATCTACATAATGTTACTATTTATAATTTTACAATTGAGCACGAATAAGGATAAATTTCTTTGTAAAGATATGAATTGGATAAATAAGCATGTTGATAAATTTTTGTTGAAAGATCATGTCTAGATTTAAATATATTAAAGTTTTTAAAAATTTCATTTGAAAGTCTCAAAGTCAATTTTGAAGGGCTCAAAGGCATTTTTTGATCCAAAAAGTTCTTTTAACTATTGAAGTGAGTTACAACTTGATAGATAAATTCATTATCTTTCCAACGCTTCAAATGATTCATATATTGGACTTTTGAATAAAAAATTATGGTCTCCAAAAGTTGGGTCTTGTGAAATGGAAATTATAAAAAATGCGTTGGAAACACAAATGAGTTGTAAGAGGAAGCCACACATATTGGCTTGTGTTTTAAAACATTATAGGGAATATTGGATTGGATATAAATTGGATGCTACATTTATGAGTGGTATTAGCTCATGGTTTTTTAATACTATTTCATGGTTTCATGTATTATATTTTCTATATATTAGGTGTGTGAGATGGATGTTGTGTGTAAGAGTCTTATAGTTGTTGAGATACCTTTGGATCTATATTTGATGATACTCCATCGATAATCTTGTTCAACAAGTATATTGTATTTTGTTGTATATTGTATAATTTATGTCAAGTTTGTGTAACTATTGTAAATATTTGAAAAGTTTTGCATAACCCTCCTTGCAAGACTAGTGTAGAAAGTTGTTTTGCTACCTTAACTTCCTTACACTTTGAAAGAAGAAAGATGTAACCAATCATTTGATTAATTAATGAGATGAATAATAATGAATTAAATATTAATTTATTCAACTAATTACAAAAGTGGATATTGATTAATTAAATTAAATTAATTAATTAATTTAGAAAAAAATTAAATATGATAGATAATAATTGTTCAAAATGAATTTGATTAGTTATATAATATAGACAAATTCAAGGTGTCTATAAAAACCAAGAGTCTAATAAACAAGTACAAGTAATTGAGACATTAAAATTATCGACTCAAAAAATCAATCAATCTTTTAATGATATTGCAAATAATACAACTCCTAGTTAGAAACCCAAAGCATGGGTCTAAAGGATAAGTTTGTACCTAGATGTGATAAATGAGTTTACTATTGCACATGTTTATTGAGAGGCCAACACAATTGCAAAGTTCCTCTCATATTACATTATTGACCATGCATTGGTAGAAGTCATAATGAAATTCATTAAAGACTAGAAGGGACTTCATAAAATCACTAAGAAGGATATATTGGTGGAAAAAAGGTAAAGATCTACTGGCTCATTGACTTAGGTTGTCAAGTACTAGCTACAATGTAGTATTAGGTGGAAAGGTATAGTTTTGGGATGGGTCCAACATATTACAACTAATTTCCATGCAATGTGAGGATCTCAAGTAGCTCAAGGGCTCTAAAGGTGATTTTTTGTATACTGAGGGTTGTGATAACTAAGGTTGTGACTAAGAATAGTTGCACGAGTGACAAGAAATTAGCATTAAAGAGCTAGAATTCTTGACCATGAAGTTGTAAAGAAGGAAATAAGGACTGATAAATATGTAATTTTGATGCACATCCATATGGGGGAGAGGACCCAATACCTGAACATGTTCCAATGGTTGTGATAGTAGTTGTTAACTTAATACCCACACTTCTTGATTTAATATCCAATATTTTTTGACAACATTGTACCAATATTTGTGACTAAGGTTGTTTTTTCTAATGATGGCTACCCATAATCGAATCAAATGTATCCTTTTTTCTAAAAAGAAACTAATTGAGTGATGCCACATCAGTTGCACAAGTATGGGGGCCCCTAATGCACTATGATTGGTCTCACTTTTGGGGGGGCTATTTTGGACACCTTAGCAAAAAGCATGCTGATGTGGCACTGAAACCTTAGTTATAAGCAAGGGACTTTCTAGGTAAGTTTCTATAAAAATAGGAGTGATTTGAAATTTCCATGTAGGATTTTGAGAAGTGTGAAGTTAGGGTGCTCAAATACTAGGCCATCTCCCCTAGATCATGTGTATTTTTTTCAAGTCAATAAATATGGGAGTCGAACCCTTGTCTACAATTTGCCTAACAACATAAATTTATATATAATATGAATAATTAAAATATATTTACAACTATTGTATATTTTTAATATAGTAGTTATATATTAATTAGTACAATATATAATATTACATATTATATTAGTGTTATCATAATTAATGTAATATTTCAATACTAATATTCTAATATATTAATTTTATAAAAGCATAATAAAATGTAATATATGTTATAATACAAATTTTATTTATTTATTATTAATTAAGAAACTTGACAATGTGGTTGACCCTTACATCACCACAACCCAAAGGCTATCAAGGACACAACAACACACACAAAGGTGTTGGCAGAAAAAGAATAAAGCCACAAATGACACACTGTCAACAATGTAAGTTGTCTTCCTTAGAAATATTGCTTGGAGACCAAGGAGCCAAAATTAGCCTATTCCAGCACAATAGCTAATAAAGGCCCTTAACAACACCTAATAGACAACCCACCAAATGGGTTGTTCCAATAAAGATATTTTGAAAGACTCCCCAAGCCTCCTCCTTAGAAATCACAAATTTATCCATAAAAATCCTATGGAAAACAACATCACATCAATTGACATTCTACCCTCCAATTGCAAAAATCCTTTCCACCTTAATAGAAAAGGAACCCACCTCTACAGGAGCATAGAAGGAATAGAGAAACATAAAAAGGATCAGACTATCAAATGGACACTCATCCAAATAGCCATAACAAAGAACCTCCTTTTTGAAAAAGTAAGTGTCTACCTCCATAGAAGACACTTCCACCTCCATAGGAATCATGAAAGAAGAAGAAGCAAGCCAAAGTAACCAAGCCTACATCTTGGTCAATAGAATGCCCCCTTCCACCTTAGGGTCATAGATAGCCCCAAACCTACTGAAAACTTTAACAAAAAATAGTAGACTAGAGAAAGCCCTTGAAAATTGTTATCAAAAGTTTGACCACAAGAAAAAATGAAATCGTTATCCTTACCAACTAAAATGGATAGTCTAACCAACAAGTCAAAAATAAATCTAAAAGAATTAGAAACTTCCATCACAACTTAAATAAGACCGCCAATCACACTCGGGTTGCAATCAGTCTTCCAACTAGACTGTAATGTACCAATCCAATTTGACACTAAATATATAATGATAGTTGAACTCAAGTTTCTCCATATGGAAAAATACACACTACACATCTGTAATCCACACGCCACTAATTGCAAACTGCATACCACACACCACATACTGCACAAATACATGCCAAACACTATACACTGTACACTTCACCACTACACTTTTCACACCACACACCACACATCATATGACTACATGTCTCACTCCAAACTCTACACTCTGCATCTCATACTCCACATGACACACTTTGCATAACACATGACTGCACTCTGTACACCACACACTACTCAATTGCATGCTACACTTTGTACGCACTCCACCTTCAACACCTTACATGTTTAGGCACTCAATACACTTTGGGATTGAAGATTCAACACCCTTTGACACTCAAAAACCTCTGACACTCAACCTTTGACACCCTTTAGCACTCAACCATCATCTCACTTTAGCACTCAACACCCTTCGATACCTAGTAACCACTAGAACTATAGAATTTCAAATAACAAACAAAATGAAATTTAGACTTAATTGAATATATCCAATACCATAGAATAATGAGTTACTTTGAGAGTTTTATTCTTTGATTATATCCATATGCAAAAAAATTTCTTCACAAGAAGATGTCACAAATTTAGAGTACAATATGAAATATGAGAAATATATTTGCAATGACAGACTAGGATAATGAACGACTCCCATTGAAACTAAAAATATAGATTAGGGGGGGCATTCCACATTTGAAATTAAAAATAACCAAACCACCTTCATCGTCCATCTTCTGTAAATACAAAGAATATTTCAAATACAATCCATGATAGTTTACAATGACCATCCATCTCCTTATAAAGGCCTCCAAGTAGTTCCTAGAAAGTTACAATAGGTCACAAGCTAACATTATTTATTATTTTAGGCCCACCATACATAGACGTAGATATCCATATCTAATGAAATATCTATGCCTTATCATAATATTGTGTGTGCCCTCCTTAAACCTTATGGATCCAACATTCTACAAATCTCCAATAAGATTTCATTGCTTTACTCTGGTATAAACAACACCCTAGCCATGGTTGCCAAGAAAATTATCATGATCACTTGAAGTGTCTTTTTCATCTTCAACAAGTATTGGTTCTTTATTCTAAGACTCATGTGATTCCACATAATTCATGATCTACATCCCTAATGTGTTGTTTTCTTCAACAAATGGTAGAGATTTCTCATTCAAAGGGTCATTGGTAGAGCCCCCATCTTAATGAGACTGGTTGACCAATGTTGGCATGAAAATTTTTGTATAAGCATCTTCTTTATCCTTGTGGTTTTCTTGAATATTTGGATATTCTCCATTGGAAGGGACAATTGTTGATTCTTTCTTGTCCATAACCTCTTGTGACTGAAGTGAAGTTGAGAGTATACCTCCATCTTCCTTAGGGAACATGGTGTTAAGTACCTCATTTTCAATATCTCATTTAAGATTTTTGTTGTAGGATCTATTACCTATGGATGATGGATACATCATCCTTGGGTATATGTATCCCTTGAGAGATCTATCCATCTTCCATCCACCATCAAACCAATCTTTCTTGAATTTCTTTAGGGACTTGATCAAAGTGGGTGTTTGCATTTCTTATTGCTCGATCTTTAGAAGGAATTTTGACATCATCATACTTGTGTTGAACCAATGTGAAGCTCCCTTCATAATTACTTCTATCAAGTGATTAAGAATCTCCTCCATCCATTGAAATCCTTTTTCAAGGGTCTTACTGATTTATTATTGACTTTCTATTAACTCCCTCAATAAAGCTATTATATGGGCATTTCCCATTTCATTACTTGGTTCCATGATTCTCCCAATAGGCTAGCAAGATCACCAACTTTGATATCGATATAATGTACCAATCCAATTTTCTACTAAATATGCAATGATAGTTAAACTCAAGTTTTATTGTATAGAAAAACACACACCACACATTCACACTCTACATGCTTCTCATACACCGCACATCGCATGAATGCACTCCACACACCACAAGAAATATACCTCATACCACATAATTGCACACCACACTTTTTACCTTACAAATTGCACTCTACACACCACACACCACACACCACACTCTACACTCTACACTCTACACTCTACACACCACATGACTACACTCTACATGTTGCATGCACTCTACACACTGCAATCTACACTCCACACTCTACACTCCACATGCCACACTATTCACACCACAAAATATATATTGCATGAATTCACTCTACAGGCTACACTTTGTATGGACTCCTCCTTTGACACCTTTTGACATCTTGCACCTTTTGGAACTCAAACTTAATCACCCTTCAACACTCAACACCCTCCAAAAATCAAACTTTGGTACCCTTCGACACTCAACCTTTGCTTCCCTTTGATAATCAAAACCCTTAAACACTCGACATCCTCTAACACCCTTTGACACTCCTAACCCTTTGGAACCCTTTGGCACTTGGTAATCTTTAGAGCTATCAAATTACAAATAAAAAGAAAAATGAAATTCAAGCTTAATTGAATATATCCAATGCAATCACCACATAACAATGAGTTAATTTGAGACTTGTATTCTCCAGTTATATCAAGTGCACAATTTTTTATTCACAAGAAGACTTCACGAATTCAAAGTATAATGTGAAATATCAGATTGATATTTCCAACAACAGACTAGGGTGTGGAACAACTCCTACTGAAACTGTGAATATATATACAAGGGATGGTCTTCCACATACAAAACTACAAACTGAACCACCTTTAGCTTCCATCTTCCGCCAATACAAAGAAGAGTTCGAATACATTACATGATGGTTTACAATGCCCAATTGTCTCCTTATAAAGGCCTCCAAGAAATTTTTATAAAGTTACATTAGGTCACACATCGACATTATTTTATTATTTTGGGCCCCTTTATTTAATAATTAAATTAATTAATTAATTAAGTCCTTATGATATTATTTAAATTTTAGAACCACTTAATTAAAATTCTTTATAAAAATTGGAGCCATTACATAGACGCACCTATAACTTTCCAAAAGAATGAAGAGCCTCCTCCTCTCTAACAACAACCATGGAAGGCACCAACCCCAAGCTCAAGGAAAGAAACATAAGCCATAGAAATATATAAATATTTCCTAAGCCCCAACAATAGTTGGAGTATCTCATTCTCATCAACTAGAACAATGCATGACACCACTCCTGTTGCTAGACAAGAAACATAAAAATGCAACATCCTACCCTAGTGAAAGGAGCACAATCCCTTAACACCATCAACAAATCAAAGGATAACCACATTTTCTTTCTTGCACAAAACTTCCTCAATGCCAACTATCACAAAAAGGGTATACAACACTCTTTAGATCCCCAAAATCCCTTCCCCAATCTCCACTTCCTCATCTTCTGGCCGACGCACAAGTCTCATGAAACCATATGCTTTACTTATTCTCTAGAACACTAGAAAGCTAATAGATATATGCTACCAAGATAGGGTAGACCCAAGAAGAAATTTATCACCCAAAAGAGAGGAGAACCACTTACACACTTTCAAGACATAGATAGCACCCAAGAAAAATTAGGGCATCTATCGAGCTACCATCCAAGCTTCACAAATGAATAAAACCACCTCAAAGGGGTCAAAATCTTTCACCGCCATACAAATCCATAACCAAACCCAATGAGGGAAAGTGGAAACAACCACTATACATGGGGAAAATACAACCCAAGCACCCATGAAACACATATATCTAAAAACCAAATAACCTACCAAAGAAAGAGGGAAACCACAAAAATCCACCATTTGTACCAAGAGAGAGTAGGGGGGGTGAAGATAACAAGTAGGCCAATAGACCTATTAAAAAAAAAAGTTATACCCAAAGAAACATCCAGTAAATAGGTAGAGCCAAGGCACAAAACAAAGAAGACACCCACAATACCCTCAAAAAACATCTAATGACCTACAAAGAAGCGCATGGAGAATAAAAATCCTCTCCACCAATTAATAGGGGAAAATTCACATACAAGAATAGGTGGCTAAAAGAAACACCCCACACCTAGAAAAGAGCCATCACAAGAGGACAAAGAAATGACAAAACCACCATCATCAACATTGACAAAATCTTCCTCACACCCTCTACAACTCTGCTACCCCTAGAAACCCCAAACCCACTCGCTCCTTTCCTAGTCAACAACATTTTGAAACCTCACACCTTACATTTATAAACATGTTTATGAGGGATTATTATATAATTATATATCATTTTAATGTTATTAATAATTATTATAATAAACATTACATTACATAAGTATAAAAAATATTATATTAGTAATAATTATAATACTTTAGTAATATTTTATTATGGGAACTTAAGTTTTATGTTAGAGTGCAATGCCAAAAATATCATTTTTTGTCCATACGGGGGACTTGATGTTGCTCCTAGATTGGACTCTGAATTATCTAACCACTATGGTGTGTTAGTTGGTTATGCCTCTAGTTTAACCATTATCATTTATGGCCTTCCTTGTGGCATTGATGGAGAGAACTAAGGCTTGCAGTACATCAAGAATATTTCTCTTCATCACACTTATTTAGCATTAATGTCATCATTTCCAAAACCTAGTCCAATCATATGTGTCATTAGTCTACCTGTCCAACATTTGAGGATGTGCCAAGATCTAATGTGAGATCCTTTAGATAAAATCATAAGGAGTATTTTGCATGAGATGTTGATTGATTGACTGTGACATTCACATATCCCTGTCTAGGGAAGGCTTTCAACCCTAGTAGGGATTCATTCTTTGATTTTGCCAAATTAGGGACTTGATCACCTTTAGTTTTACCCATACTTTGAATTGCATAGGAATTGATAGTATGACATTTGTAAATTGCACTAGGAAGCCCTTAGAACTAAATTTCATGCCTTATGAACAAAGGAGTTTCTTGAAAATGAAAAAAATATTTCTAAGAGTGGATCGGTAGGAAAGTTTTGTTATTTCTAGCCCAACCTTCTAGAACTCTATGAATGGATATAAAAATCATGTTTCTTGATAATGGAGGAAAAATGGAAATTTATCAAGGTGAAAAAGGTTGTTTTTGTTGGCAAGTTGACTTTACTAGTATATATGACTAAGTTTTGTGTTGTCATTATGGAAACAAAGTCATATGAAGTTTTGTAGTCAGCGCACTTACTTGGAAGATCAAAATTCAGCTAAGTATAGAAGATAGAGAAGATAAAGAAGCACCTGATGATCAGAGCATCGAAGCACGTGTGTATGAATGAGTTTTGGTATGCTCCCTTGGCTATAAGATTTTGAGTATGTTATTATGCTAAGTCTAAGAACGCATGGTCAGATTTGATATTATGGACAAGATATAACAAGTCTAAGTGATACTATGGTGCAGGAGCACCTAAGCACAAAGGAATACCATGAGGATACAAGAGGATAGAATTCATATCATGAATTTTGATGAAGGGTGCTCCCCTTAATACCACAAGCACATAACAGAAATAGAAAAACAACAACAATAATATGCAAGAACAGAAAATTGGCTTCTTATTATCTCCACAAATGTGGAATTACAAACTTTCAGAATTACAATATGCAAAGCCACATGGGCATTCCCTTACAATATTCTGTAGGACAAAGCCTCGAATCAATACCCAGATCTACTACCCAAAACTGCCCTAGACAACACTACGGGCCTTCTTTATATAGGCAATTTTCACCGCCCGAGAAGGTTCTAGAAATTTAGCCCTTAGGGCCGACCAAACTTAGAATTATTTTATTTTACAATTTATTACATCAAAGTCGGCTCAAAATGAGTTTTGAAACCCGAACAGAAATTTTGAAGGAAAATTATTTTTTGCCATTTCAGGTGGCCCAACTTCTGGAGACCATAAGTCATCGCCCGTTGACCCGATTGGCTATTATAACCCCATTCTGGAAATGCCACGAAGTGATCTATAGGCTTGACTAGTGTGCGCTTGTCACCCAAATTTTTAACCTCATCTGGGGCCTCTAAAGCCTTCAAAACTAAGTTTGAAGTTTCTGTACCCTGCTGCCAATACCGAAAATCTTCAATATCTTCAAAACTACACCTGATCTAGCCATGAAACTTTGCTGGTAGGCTAATATGACTGAGATGAACCTCCATATGTAAAATCAGACATTCCAAGATCGTAAGACCAACTTACTAAAAATAGCAAGTTTCCATAAATAGCAACTTTGCACAAGGTAGCCCTTATTGAATACAAAAATAGAAATATTTTTGGGTGATGCAAGATTGCTCTTACACCCAGGATGCTCCTGCATCAGACACTCGGGGTAATTTGAGAAGTGACCCTGTCATGACTCAAGTGTGTAGAGGAAAACCAAGACGGTTAACCTCCTCCTTTGTTAGCCATGATGAATCTTCAACAGGTCATCCTTTCCATTTGACCAAATACTCTTCATATGTCCTGTTCCTTGTGCTTCTGCCAACACGACTGTCCAGTATGTCTTCAATCTCCTTGATATCTGAACTAGTTGCTGGAATACTCCACTGTGCTGCTGCAACCTCATCTTCAACACCTCCTTCATGATACTCTGTCAAATCTAAAATGTTAAACATTGGTGAAATATTCAGCTCAGTAGGCAATCCTACCTCATATGCATTTCCTGAATCATGCTTCTTCAGTATCTTACATGGCCCAAACTTCATTTTCAACTTGTTATATGTACCAACTGGAAATCGCTCCTTCCACAAATGAACCATGACTTCACCTCCAACCTAAAATTCCTTATGCCTCCTTTTCTCATCTGCCTTAGTCTTATGCTACACATTCATCTTGGTAATATGCTTCCTCACCTCCTCATGGATGTTCTTCAAATGTTCTGCAAAATCCTCAGTTTTAGCACTACTTATTTCTCCTTTATCTATCTTTCTCAACTCAGATGCATTTCTTGGACTACTTCCATATACAATCTGGAATGGTGATTTACCAGTGCTCCTGTTGACAGAATTATTGTATGCAAATTCTGCCTGTGGTAAAATCAAATTCCATCCTGTTGGCTTATCTCCAACCAAACATCTCAGCAGATTTCCCAAACTTCTATTCACCACCTCTATCTATCAATTAGTCTGTGGATGATGTGATGAACTGAACTTCAAATCTATCTTCAACTTCTTCCACAATGTCCACCAGAAATATCCAACAAACTTAGTATCTCGATCTGAAACTATGGTCTTTGGAAAACCATGTAGCCTCACCATTTCTCTGAAAAACAATTCTGCTACATGAACAACATCATTAGTCTTCTTGCAGAGAATGAAATGTGCCATCTTCAAAAATCTGTCAACTACTACAAAAATTGAATCATGTCCCCGTTGTGTCCTCGGTAAACCAAGAACAAATTCCATACTGATATCCTCCCAAGGCTTCTCTAGTACAGGTAATGGCTGATACAACCCTATATTTTGCTTCACTCCTTTCGGCATCTGACATACTCTGCAAGTCTGTACAAACTTCTTCACATCTTGCTGCAATTGCGGCCAATAATAATTCTCACCAACCAAAGCAAGGGTTTTATCACGACCAAAATATCCAGCCAATCCTCCACTATGCTTCTCCTTGATGAGATTCTCCCTCATAGAACTTCATGGAATGCACAACTGACTCCCTCTGAATAGCATATCATCTTGGATGATAAAATCCAACCATTTCATCCTGTCTAGAGTAACAAGTTCTTTACAAGCTTTCCAAGCTCCACCAAAATCAGGATCCTCTGGATACAAATTCTTGAGTTCCTTGAACCTAACCACCTCAATCTGCATCTTTGTCAGCAATAGTTGCCTTCTGCTAAGAGCATCTGCAACCTTGTTAGACTTTCCACTTCTGTGTTTCAAAACAAATGTATAACTCTGCAAAAACTCAACCCATTTCAAATGTCTCTGATTCAACTTTCCTTGACTATTCAAATATTGCAACGCTTGATGATCAGTATACAAAACAAACTCCTTAGGAAGCAGATAATGTCTCCACTTCTTTAATGCCTGAACTATAGCATAAAATTCCTGATCATAGACATAATATTTTCTCTTGGCATCATTTAACTTCTCACTGAAATAAGCAACAGGTTTACCTTCTTGGCTCATAATAGCTCTTATTGCAGTACCACTAGCATCACAATCTACTTGAAACACCTTATTAAAATCTGGAAGTGCTAAAACAGGTTGTTCTGTAACTTTTTATTTCAACAATTGAAAACTCTTTTCTGCCCCATCAGTCCACTTAAACTCTTTTCTATCCCTTCTCATTGTTTCAGTCAAGGGTCCAAAAATGCTGCTAAAATTTCTGATAAACTTTCTGTAAAAGTTAGCCAAACCATGAAAAGATCTTACCTCAGTAGCACTCCTTGGAGGAGGCCATTCAAGGATAGCTTGTACCTTCTTTGGGTCTATTTTTAGACCTTCTACTGAAACTACAAATCCCAAATACACTGACTCTTTCTTCACAAAATTGCACTTCAAATTAATCAACAATTTCTCATCTCTCAACTTTTCAAACACCATATGAATATGCATCATATGTTCCTCCAATGTATTGCTAAAAATCAAAATATCATCTAGGTAAACAATGACAAACTTACCCAAAAATTCTTTCAGAACCTCGTTCATGAGCCGCATGAAAGTGCTCGGTGCATTGGTTAGCCCAAAAGGCATGACTAACCACTCATACAGTCCTTCCTTTGTCTTGAAGGCAGTCTTCCATTCATCTCCTTCTCTGATCTGAATCTGGTGATATCCACTCTTCAGATCTATCTTTGAGAAATACACAGCCCCACTCAAACAATCCATAATATCATCCATTCGTGGCAATGGAAACCTATACTTGATTGTGATCTTGTTTATTGCTTTGGAATCTGTACACATCCTCCACTCTCCATTCTTCTTTGGTGCTAATACTGCTGGTACAACACAGGGACTCAGACTCTCTCGAATCAACCCCTTTTGTAATAACTCGTGTACTTGTCTGTTCAACTCTTCACTTTCTGCTGGTGTCATTCTGTGTGCTGCCTTGTTTGGTAAACTGGCTTCTGGAATCAAATCCATCTGATGACTGATCTTCCTTACCGGTGGTAATCCATCAGGTACATTATCAAATACAATATCCTGAAACTCATTCAACAAATCTGCAACCTCTACAGGTACATCCTCTACTTCTTCTTTACCAACTTTTAGAATTAAAGCAAAACACACATGCTCATACCTCATACCATCTAGGAATTTTCTTCCATCAACAAATGTTATTCTTGCATTATCACATACCTTTTCTTCAGTCTCCTTCAATGGCTTTAGCTTATGTCGCACTCCATCCTTTGTCAGGGAATAGGTATTCGAACGACCATCATGTATAGCACATCTGTCAAACTGCCATGGTCTACCCAACAACATATGACATGCATCCATAGAGATGATATCACATAGTACCTCATCTTGGTACCTGCCGATCTTGAACTTTACCAGGCACTATTCACTGACCATGACCTTGTGGTCATCCTGCACCCAGGCAATCTGATATGGATGTGGGTGTTTCTGTCTCTTGAGCTTCAACTTTGTCACCATCTCTTCTGACACCATATTGTCAGTGCTTCCACTATCGATAATCACATCACAGCATTTACCCTCACACTTGCATCTAGTACGAAACAGGCTCCTCCTTTGTTCAGGTTCATTCTCACCACTCAGCAAGACTCTTCTGTTAATTAGCATTTCTCCTCTTTCAGCATCTTTAGAATTTGATGATCTAGCATCTTCATCTACATGTACAACTCTGGCATGACCTTCATTTCTCCTGTCTATTCTGCCTTAGCACTGAGGACATTCAAATGCCCTATGACCTTCTTCTCCACAGTGAAAACATGTTCCACGAAAGCCTCCTCTTCCAGATCCTTGTCCTCTTCCTCTTCCTCTCTAATCTCTATTACTTTGATCTTGGAAATGATTGGAATTATTTCATCTCTGATTCTGACTGCTACTGGCCTCATCCTTCTTTTTCAGATCTTCATTTCGGCCACCATATGACCATCCACCAGATCTTCCACCATGACCTCTTCCATTTTGTCTGCTCTCAAACTTCTTGTTTAGCTTTTTCTCTACTTTTAGGGCAAACTGGTATGCCTCCTCAATACTGTTCATTCGAACCAGATTCAACTCCTCCTGAATGCTTGGCCTTAACCCATTAAGGTATCAGGCAACTTTCTCCTTATTAGCTTCTGCATGGCCTGTTCTGATGAGGAGTCGATAGAACTTCTCTGTATACTCCTGAACAAATCTTCCTGCTTGCTTCAAACTTTGCATTTTCTTTAGTAGGTCAAGCTCATAATCAACAGGAATGAACTGTCGCTTCAATTTATCCACCATCCAATCCCATCTTGTGATTTTATCTTTCCCTCTTCTATTTCGCTCCAATTGAATTTCTTGCCACCAGATCTTTGCATGACCTTTCAATCTGGCCTTCGCAAATTTGACCCTATCAGGATCCTCAACATCTTCATACTTAAAATATTCCTCACATTCATTGATCCAGTCGATCAATTCCTCTGGGTTAAGATTTCTAGAAAATGTAGGAACCTCAATCTTAGGTCTTTTCTCAATCTTAGAAATCGCTCGAAAAAATCTTTCTTCCTCCTGGTTCACAATTTCAGCTTCTCCTTCTTGATATTCTTCTTCGGCTTCATCCTCGCTTTCATCTCTGACATTAAGATTCATTCCTCTACGAATCTCTTATTGCAATGCTCACACTTGTCTCTGCAGCTCTCTAACCTCAGGTGTCACAGTACCAGCTCTTCCTCCACGTTCTCTTCGTGGAGGCATTTTCGCGATGCGCGCTGAAACCCTAACCACGGTCTTGGTGCAAACTGCCTCATAGTCGGCGATCTGTTTACACAATCAAGAACTCTTGCTCTGATACCACTTGATGAAGGGTGCTCCCCTTAATACCACAAGCACATAACAGAAATAGAGAAACAACAACAATAATATGCAAGAACAGAAAATTGGCTTCTTATTATCTCCACAAATGTGGAATTACAAACTTTCAGAATTACAATATGCAAAGCCACATGGGCATTCCCTTACAATATTCTGTAGGACAAAGCCTCGAATCAATACCCAGATCTACTACCCAAAACTGCCCTAGACAACACTACGGGCCTTCTTTATATAGACAATTTCCACCGCCCGAGAAGGTTCTAGAAATTTAGCCCTTAGGGCCGACCAAACTTAGAATTATTTTATTTTACAATTTATTACATCAAAGTCGGCTCAAAATGAGTTTTGAAACCCGAATAGAAATTTTGAAGGAAAATTATTTTTCGCCATTTCAGGTGGCCCGACTCTCGGAGACCATAAGTCATCACCCGTTGACCCGATTGGCTATTATAACCCCATTCTAGAAATGCCACGAAGTGCTCTACAAGCTTGACCAATGCAAAGGGCCCATCACCCAAATTTTCAACCTCATCCGGGGCCTCTAAAGCCTTCAAAACTGAGTTTGAAGTTTCTATACCCTGCTGCCAATACCGAAAATCTTCAATATCTTCAAAACTACACCTGATCTAGCCATGAAACTTTGTTGGCAAGCTGATATGACTGAGATGAACCTCCATATGTAAAATCAGACATTCCGAGATCGTAAGACCAACTTACTAAAAATAGCAAGTTTCCATAAATAGCAACTCTGCACAAGATAGCCCTTATTGAATACAAAAATAGAAATATTTTTGGGTGATGCAAGATTGCTCTTACACCTAGGATGCTCCTGCATCAAATTTTATGGTATTTTAAATGTATCATGAGTCTATTTGAATCAAGATGTAAGGCTATTTGAAGCCATTTGCAAAAGTTGCCATATTTGTCCTAGTAAGGTCACAAGCTTGTCAAATGGTCAAATTCTGTAAAGAAGCCATGAAATTTCATAAATGTTTGTAAAATGTCATTTGGGGATCATTTTAATATGTTAGGATAGTTTCTAAAAAGTTTCAAAGTCATTGTAAAAGTTGTCAGGCAAGAAATGTTGTCAAATGCATAAATATTGCATTAAAAGTTGTAAAAGGGAGTTTAATGGTTATGAGAAGTATTTGTAAGGTAAAAACTAACCAAACCTCTATAAAAAGGCATTGTATGGTCATTCCAAATCATATTTTAAGGAAGTAAATATTTTGATACATTTTTGGTGCATTCTATTGGTATTGTTTTGATTGGGTTTTTTAGTTTTAGTGTTGGTTCCAGGTCTTGTATGGCCATTTATAGCCTGTAACCCCTGTAAATATATAATGGTTAGATATTATGATGAATTAAATTCTTTCTCCTTTTGGTTTGTAGTAATTTCATTTTGTTTTGAATAAGTTATGGCAGTTTTGGTAAAAGTTGTTATTTGCAGATTTGGGACTGCTTGACCACAGTCAAAATGAAATGTTTGGTACAGATAGATTTTGGAGAATCGAGACCTTTAATAATATTATTTGGAAAAATATATGAATTATATTTCATTTCATTTTGGTTTGAGGCATTTTTATGCAGATTTGTGAAAGTTATGAGCATTTGAGTGGAAACTGGTTTTTAAAGATCTCCATAGGAGTTGCAGGCAGTGATTTGTGCTTGTACAATTATTTATGGATGATAAAAATAAATGGATTACATATTTCAAAACTATAATTGTTATAGTTATTGTGAAATTTTTTTGGTATCATTTGGATTCATTTTGAGAAAGATATGAGATGCCCTATGCAGGGTTTGGTGTTTTAAAACTGGTTTATCACAAGAAAAATGGCTCTCAGGGTAGGGACCATAACTTACAATTTAAATACTCTGTTGGGCTCTGATTTATATATATTTTATAAGGACTAATTTGGAACAAATCTACTGAAGGATTTGTTAAGAGGATTTCAAAACAAAAAGTTATGAATAATGGAATCAGATATAGAAATCAGGATATGCAAATGGAGAAAGGTTGATATTTTTGTGTTAAAATATTTGTGGTTTTCCTCATAAGATGCCTTTCTACAAAGAAATTATTGAATATATGTTGAAAGGATCAGAAAGGATCCTATTGATTATTTGGTTTGTAAGATTCTTTGCATCAAATTGGTATCAGAGCTTGAAGATCTTGAGTGTGTGGGTAGAGCGCCGAGGGAGGCAATCCACACCAAGACCTTAGAGATTTGGTTATTGATTTTTGTGTTGATGAGTCTTTGGTTGCAGGTTCTTATCCATCTTTCTACATATGAAGGTTGGGTTGTGTGTACAAACACTTGAAGTCTATCAAGGGCCAAGAGAAGGTCTAGGGTCAAGGAGTGGTCCAGTTGATTACCAAGAGACTAGGGAAAAGAGGAAGGATGAGACTCCTAGGTGAGGCATATGGGAGAGTTGTTTATGGTGAGTTTGAAGTAGCAATGGTAAAGGTGGATCTTTGATTGATAAGGCATCATGGAGTTGCAACCATTAATGCTTCAGTGATAGGAGTATTTGATAATATGATTTTGAGGATAGTCCCATGTCCTTAAGGGAAAAGATGATGGTGATAAAGGCATGAAGAGGCAAAGGCAAATGAAGGTGAATATGAAGATTTTTTTTTTGATGCAGCATGGACGAGTGGACTGTGCAATGGAAGAAGCACCATTGAAGGCTACCAGCTTAAAATCCATGGATAGGAGTCACAGTTGAAAGAGATAAAGAAAGTGGAGGAGGCATCGATCCAGTGATGATGAAGAGGCGAAGATTTTGTAGATTGTCACCAATGCATTTCCATGAGGACATGGAAAATTTTGAAGCTCGGGAGTATGGTGCAGGGGCACCACAATCCTTGGAGATTATTTATTAAAATAATTTAAAAGTTCATAGAACCATGTCAATGAATGGTTTCTTCATTATTTTCATTGTAATGTATTAAAAAATAGATCGTATGACATTTTTAATCAAAAGGCCGAAAAGGAATATGAAAGGTCATGAACAGTTTGTAACCATCACACATTGTCTTTAAATGGACACTATTGTAATCGAACAAATATATAGAGAGAAGATAGAGTTACGGAAGCAAGGGATTATAAGATTAGAAGAGAGTTAAAATGGCTCTCTGGTGGTAACTAGAGAGCTAGACATTTGTAATTTTAGATGTATCATGTATGCACTTGAATTTAATGAAACATATTATGATTCAATTATATCTCTTTCTATTCGGTTTCAAGAGTCCTTTATTAATGGATTTTACTATATGTTTCTTATTTCAGGTTTTTGGGAAGAGTTTGTATAAATTCAAGGGGTGTCCAGTTGTTAAGATATGTGGTATTGGTATTTAGGTTCTCAGTTGGTTTGTATTGTAATAATCTATTATTTTGCTTAGGCATCAGGTTATTGAGTTATAGATAAATGATATTAAATAACCTATTCTGTTGTTTCATAATTGGTTTACAACAGTCCCGATTTTGAATGGGATTCGTTTGATCTGGCATAGGATGTATTTGAAAACTGAATGTTGGTTATTGAACAAAAGACATTAAATACAAATGGTTTTCAAGAACCGTTACAAGAGTCCAATGGCAGTTTCAAGACAATTATTAGAAGGTGTTGAGTGTATGTTTACGCACATGCTCAAGCTGAATGCAATTTTGGATCGTGTAGGGGTTGTAAGTTATACAACAGTCATCAGATATTGAAACTGTTACTTGATTCATGATGGGTTTGAATAATGACAGTAGGAAGTTTGAAACCGTCTATAATCGAGTGGCAAAACCTGAAGGACATTTCTCGACAGTCATGATAAGGGTGATCTAAGTATTATTGATGATCATTTTGAAGAAGATGACAACTGTAAACATGCAATGGTCATCGAAACTTGGTGAGAATAATCAATAAATGATTGCGGAGTTTGATATTTAACAGATATTATATTATGCTGAATACTATTGGGTTCAAAATATCAAAGGATTTAGAGCCTCAAATAAATGTTTATAGAGAATTAAAGGTATAATATGCAAATTTTCATATGTCTTCGATATATATTAAGAAATATTGTAAAAGATATGCAGATCACATAAAAACCACCGATGCTCTCTACATCACATTGGCATTTAAGCGACGGAGCAGAATAGAGCATGTAGCTGACAGATAGTTTTTTGTTTAGAGTGTATAATTTAGTTTTGTAAAGGATATGCACCTATTATAATAGTGATGTAAACATGTTATTATCATTGTATATAAACACACTTGAGCTAATTAACTTGGAAGCGTTGTATGTGTTAGGTTTTAGGCCGACACAGTAGTTAGCTTTGGTTACGCCCATTCAACATGTATATATATGACATGCGCTTTTGTATTTGCATATGAGGAAGTGATAAAGAGTATGGAAGATATAAAGAAGAGAAGAAGTATGCAAGTTCAATATGAGATAAAGCTCTAAAGAAGTTAGAGCATCAACACACAAAAGGAACTGATCAGACAACAGTGTCAAAGCAACAGTTTACCCTTGCAGATATAGTGTGTATCTGATAACCAAGAGGTTGTAGCCTTCTTCATTGAGCAGTGAGCTCTGGCAATGAGCCATCCACCCCTAACAGGGTTTGTTCTATCAGACTCTTAACCAAGTCATTATACTCAGCATTGTAATGACTGCTCCTAACAGGGCAAAGGAACATTAATAGGTTCATAAGACTAGTACAATTATTTTTGGGTATTAATTCCCACTAGGCTTTTCCTTTGGCCAAGGTTTCCCCATAAACATATCTTGTGTTATGTGTTATGGTTGAATGTTTCATTTTCTTTACTATTCATTTTTGTATCTAAGTAATTGGGATAAGTTTCAATAAGCAGGAAAACATTTAATATAGAACACTGACTCACCCCCCGCCTCTCAGTGTTCCCATTCCTAACAATTGGTATCAAAGCTTTGGTCCTCTAAGATAAGTTTAATCACTTGAGGAGATCATGGATACATTAGAAGTGAAACACTTGAAGAAAAATCTTGAAGTAGCTCTTGAAGATCTTGACAAAGCTAAAAAAGAAATTGAAGAACTGAAATTGAAGGTCAGTGGCTCACAAGTATTCATCCAGAAACTGAGAAAAGATTTGAAAGCTTGTTCAAACAATGATTTGGAAAAAATGGTCAAAAATCTAAATGAAGAAAACATATCTCTGAAGGATCAAATTGAAGATTTGGATGAAAAGTTAACTAATAATTAGGAAGCCTATGAAGAATAGATCAGAGAAAATAAGTAGTTGGATGAAGAACTCATGCAAGAAAATTTGAAAATCTTGGAGTTAGAAAACATCAAGAAATAGATGGAATCTAAGTTGATAGAAGCAAAGAACCATATTGACAAATTGCACATAAGTGCTGCTCTATTAGACTCTCATATTTATGCACAAAGGATAAAAGGAGATTCCAATGGTATTGGATTTAATGAAGCACAAATTCAAACCAATGCAATGCAAGAAAAATTGAAAGCACCAGAAGAAACTACATAAACTAAGAAGACTGAAAATCATATTGAAGCTAAAAAAAATCATCTAAAGATGAACACAAGCCTATAAATAGAACTTGTTATTCTTGTAGCAAGCATGGACATATAACAAGAGATTGTAAAGAGGTAAGACCTTTCAATGGTTATTGTTATTCATGCAATAAGTTTGGTCATAGAACTATGAATTGTGGATCAAATCAAATAAGTCAGACACACCACAACTAGATAATTCAACCATAAAAAAATTCTAGAAGTCCTCAGAACATCACATGTCAGATATGCAATTACAATGGTCACACAGCTAGACAATGTAGTATGGTAACTCACATCAATGCACCGAGGAAAATAAGACCTCCAGTTATTTGTCACTCTTGTAACAAGGCTGGAAACATCTCAAAGTTTTGTAGATCAAAAGTGCAAAGACAAGAAAGACCTAATATGTCTCAAGGATCAATATTGGATGAATAAGGAGAAGTCAAGTTTTTGAAAGCTATAGAAGATGCGAGCAAGATTTGGATGAAAGTAAAGGAAGATAATGTTAGTGACAAAGTAGTGGATGCATTCGTAATAGACACACCTTCTACTTCTAGATAAATGACCCTCATGGTCATAGGAGGAGATAGATAAGCTCTAGACCCCTATGTGGCTGGTATACTTTTTATACAATAAGTTTGCGCCTTTTCTCAAGCTCTCTTAGTCTTGATAACTCAGTATAACTTGGGAATCATCTCCAGGTTGTGGGACCTATGCTAACTGAGATGAAACCTCCAGGTTATAGGCTGGTTCCTCTTGGATAATCACCCTGATTTTCTTCTTAACATGAAAAGTAAATTCTTTGAGGGAAAGGGTTAGAAGGAGTGCATGAAAAGGGAAATGACTGAAAAGAAAACTACCTACTAGGTGATGCACCAAAATTAGGGTTTGGATCTCAGTACAGAGGAATGAGATCAATGGAAGACTTAGGTCTAGTAGGTCACAACTTACTAAATAGGCTTGCATAAGTGTTTCATGAGAGGGCCTGAATGTAAGACACCACTTATGACCTACAAGCAAACATTCACTTCTACAACTCGGTGTAGGATTGAGACAAGACTGCTAGGGGTTGCAGCATACCCACAAAACATCTAAATCAGATCAAACATAGAAACACACAAAATTGCAGAAAAGCAAGAGGGATCACGAACCCTAAAAATATCACTGATAACATTCATAAACTTCAACCCAATAAGAGATAAACAAAGACAAAGAAGCATAGGGACATGAAGAACTGTCACGAAACACCTCTGCAATGTTTTTATTTATCAATGGGAGGAATCCAACTATGGAAGCTAGAGGGCAGAAAAATGCCATAGGTAACTCCTTAGAAAGATGAATTTCTATTACAATTGTCCAACTCTGAGCACTAAAGGCTCCAAAAAACAATATATACAACACTCACTGCACGCAGGCAGGAGTCCAAAATCTAACCAGGGTTACAAGATTTACAATTTAATAATCAACCCTAGGATACTGATCAACTAAATTCGAATCTGATCATGAATATCTTCTTGCAACATCATGGCCGATCAGATAAATGACCTTAAGTACCCATCCCTCTACCGCAATCAACCTGGAATCAACAACCTTCCTGCACAAAAGTCTCACCATGAATGCAAATTGGTACCTCCCCAGGACAAGAAATGACCCCTGACGGCCGCCCAGACTTCTTCATCATTTTCCTTTAACTGTGCACATCCTGTAACATCATAAATCCTGAGCTACCCTGCCAGAACATCCTTTGTAGAAGAAAAGCCCGCGAAAAATGGCTACACTACCTCAAAATAGCGTTGGTTGCGTGATCGCATGCGGTTAGAAAGTCGCATGTGATCATGCGATAAGTGCAAGATGCCAGCCAGCCAGACCATGAACCACAAACTAGCAAAAACCTTCATTGAACCACTTGAAATGGACTCCAATGGCTAGCCGAAAAAATTTAAAATGCATCCGTCAATATCCCCTTCTCCCTGGCAAACGAGTGGCTCAGATCATCTGTCATTTCAGCCCCACCTGCAAACTTGACCCTAGGTTGACCTTGGTTCAACTTCCTTCTTAGTCACAGAGTTGCTGAATGCTTTCCTTAACCTAGGGCTCATCTAGCGACCACGCGAAACTGCTATCCGCGCAACTACGCATCGTTGAAAGCCTTCCCAACCTCGGGCCCCACAAAAAACATGAGATTCCAATCCAACGACGGGCGCGTGATCTCATGGGCTCAGAAGATCCCATGAGATCATATGACCACTATAGATCTCCACCGCACTAGCCCCACAAGCCTTGGGCCCACCATCAACCAGTCGCGGTAGCATATTTAACGACTAGTTGCATGTTCTCATAGCCTAAAAAGGGGCTATGCAATCATGCAACAAACCGCTAGCATTTCTTAAAAAATTGTCAACTGGGCCCCACTGACACCAGCATCGCATCGGAAGGAAGATCAATGGCTATCATTACACCGCGTGCTTCAAACAGGAAACATCTTTCCTTAGCGGTGTAGTGACAACTACAAGATTCTGCCGAGCTTTAACCTTTGTAGATTCCCTGACACGGACCCACTAGCCACCGAAATTCTAATCAGACAGTTGTCGCAAGATCTCATGGGCTCAGAAGATTCCATGAGATTATGTGACAGCCATCGGATCTTCACCGCACTAACAACAACTATGAGGAACTGGGACCCACCTGGTCAGAGTTGCACGCTTAGGGTCGAAAACACAGAGGGTTTTCGACACTGAACACTTATTGGAACTCTGCGACCCTGTATTTCCCGCAAGCTTTAAAATTGAATATCTCTGAGGGCTTTGTGAATTAAGTGATGCGATCAGAGCTGGGGCATGGTGACACATCAAAGAACATGGGGTTAAGGGCACAAAGCATACAACCTTGTGGATCAACTTCGCATGTGAAAAAAGTTGCAACAAGGACTTAGACAGTTGCAAAGGCCAAAATTGAAAGATATGAAATTTTGGGCAACAATACTCATACTCAGAGTATGCACCTTTGGTTTTATCTATTTGGTTTCTAGTTGATACAGTATGCAAGTTTGCACAACCCAATTGATAGTAAGAAACAAGATTGGAATTCACTGATTGCAACCTATGTTTATGCGGCAAGCATTAATTGCAGAAAGTTGATTTATTAGTCACCAAAGATCTATTATCTTCACTTTTGCATTCGAGATCAAGCCTTTGGAGAGCACAAGAGATCATTGTTAGAGTAAATAATTAATTTAATTACATTGTTTAAATTAACTTTACTACCTCTTAAGATTTCCCTTTATGCACTTGCATTAGTCATTTAATAATTAAATCTAATTATGAAATGCCTATTTAACTATTAGGGTTTCCTATTAGATTTTTTGATCTCCTTCTATAAGGATTGATCCATTGTATATTTGCATTCATTCTTTTGGTTGATAATAAACTTTCATATTGTTAGAGCAAAACCGTTGTTTGTTTCCTATAGATTTCTTCCTTGTGATAGGTTTTTGCATGCAGGTTTCTTGGGCTTAATAGATTTTTTATTCATCAAATCTTACATGATATCAGAGCTGGATCTATTGTAGCTTGTTCATGTTTGAAGAAAAAAAAGGAGCAAGGGTTTCATGGAAGAAATTCAGGATTTTTCGGCTAACTTGAGAGGTTTTGGTTATAGTTTTCAGACCTGCACCTTATTCCTCTAACTGTCATGCATGAGCCAACATCTGCATTGGCAGATCTGAAAAGGAAAAACTTCAAACCCTCATGGGTACCATACTTTGACTTGCAAGATTTTTTACCTATGATTGCTATCCAGATCTATGGATATTTTCATCTAGAAAAATTTAAAGGTACACATGATACTCATTTGAAGCTTTTTTCTCTCTCATTGTAAGCAATCTTTTCCAGCTTCTAGGGTTTGGTTTATTGAATTGTGGGGGGTGTTTTATTTCTTATTTTCTATAATTTACTTCAGTAAACTTGAAATTATATCAAAACAAAACCCCTTCTAAAAAAATGGCTGAGACCTCTTCTTGTCTAGAACTTCTAACCCCTCATAACTATCACGCATGGAAGTTCTTGATGACATGACTTCTCCGGTCAAAAGGGTTGTGGTCTTGTTTAGACATAGTGCAACCAATTTTACAAAGGCCTTTTGAGGTCATGCAACATAGGAACAAGATGGACGAGGCAATGGGGATGATTGCTTTACATGTATCAGATAGTCTACAGTTTCATCTTGATGGATGCAATACCCCTCTAGCTATGTGGACCAAGCTTAACACCTTGTTTGGTATAGTGAATGAGTTCAGGGAACTTCAGATTGAGGTAGAGATTACCTCTCTTATACCATATCATTTTCCATCTATTGAGGACTTCTTGATGAAGTTCAAGCAATAAAGGTCTTTATTATAGGGATGTGGAAAGGCTAAGACAGACACAGAGTGTATCTACCTAATTTTGTCAAAGCTTCAGGGGAAATTTTAGATTTTCTCTTCCACCTTCCACTCTACCATGGATGCATTGGGTTAGAGATTCTAGATGCCCACTTTTGAGGTATTTTGTGATTGATTGACTAGAGAGCAGGCCAAGCTCACATAGTTGGATTCTTTATCTGGAACTAAGAACTAAGCTTTGGTTGGTAGTGAGCATTCCTCCAAGCCACCTCAGAAAAAAAAGTCTAATAAATCCACTCCTAAGGGTAAATCTTCTAAGTCTAGTGAGTCTTCGTCCAAGACTAAGAAGTTCACAGGTGAACCTTACAGTTTTTGTGGCAATGAAGGGCGTCCCATTTCTAGGTGTTGGAAACATCTTGAGGCTCTAGAGGAAGCCTTGCAATAGCATAGTATTGCTTCTCCATAACCTTCACCTACTCCCATAGGGAAATTCCATGCTCTCTCTGTACGAGCATTATCTTCCAATGCTACTTGGATCATTGATTCAAGTGCTTCACACCATATGACACACACACCTAGTTTGGTTACCTCACTTGCTCAGAGTACTAATACATAGATTATAGTTGGTGACTCAACACAACTTTCAGTTATAGGTTCTGGTACTATTTTATTGGATGGTGGCTCTCTACAGGATGTTCTTTTGGTTCCTACCATTTCTACAAACCTCCTGCCCATCTATCAGATTTTCCATTCTAGTTCTGGTAAGACAGTTGAGTTCTCACCACATGATGTAGTTATTAGAGACATCCATGATCCTGATTTGGTTGTTGCTACTGGGAGTGTTGATTCAGAGTCTCACTTATATAGGTTTGATGGCTTTGAGAGCTCTGATTATACAAGTGTTTCTCTTGTTGCTCATACATACATAGTGAGCAAGCTTTGGCATGAGCATTTTGGCCATGTCAACTATAGATATCTACAATACATGAGTACACAGGAGTTAGTGATTGGGCTTCCTCAGATCTCTTGCATTGATGGTGTTTGTTGAGGTTGTGCACTTGGAAAACATCATAGAGATCCATTTCTGACAGGTAGATCCTCACATGGTAAGGTACCATTGGAGTTGATACATAGTGATCTCATGCCATTTCCTACTCCTTTTTCTGGTGCTTTTTATGTGCTCACCTTTATTGATGACTTCTCCAGATGCACATGGGTGTACTTCTTGAAGTACAAGTCTAATGTCTTTGATTCATTTTGAGTCTTTAAGACATTTGTGGAGAAGCAGTCTGGTCTTTCTGTTAGGAAAATATGCATTGACAATGGGGGGAATATGTGAATTAGTCTTTTCATGATTTTTGCACTGAGTAGGGTATATTGCATCAGTTGATAGTTCCCCATACCCCTCAGCAGATTGGCGTTGCTGAGAGAAAGAAAAAAACATTGTGGCAGAAGGCCAATTGTATGATACAGTCTCGAGATATGCAACCTTCTTTTTGGGTAGAGGTAGTGAATTGTGCCAACTACATTCAGAATTAGATGCCTCATAAGGCATTATGACATTTGACTCCTGAGGAGGCTTGGTCCCATGTCAAGCCCGATGTTTCTACATTTCAAGTATTTGGTAGTGAGGCTTGGGCATTTATTCCAGATGCTCAGAGGAAAGCCATGGAGAGGAAGAGCCTACCACTGATATTTGTTGGCTATTGTGAGGATATGAAGGCATACAAGTTGTTTGATCCTGATTCCATAGAGGTCTTATTTCGGTGAGATGCCCAGTTTGATGAGCACTATCCTCAGATGAAGCCTCCATCACCAGCTTCTCCCTCAATGCCTATTACTTCCTCTTCTCTTCTTTGGGATTCTATATCCTCTAAGGATGATTTAGATGATGATCCACCTTCCCCTCCCCAACCAGATATTATGTGAGTGCCCAAGTGGGCTCGGGATACTTTTAGTACTGCTGGTTCTTTGGGAGGAGATCCTTCAGATACCCATTGTACTCATGCTCAATGATCTAGTACTGGTCTTTTGAGTCATACTATTTTAGATGATCCTCAGATTTTTTCAGAGGTGACATGACATCCTAAGTGGGATAGGGATATGGATGAGTACTCTTCTTTGATGAAGAATCACACTTGGGATCTTTGTACTCATTCGAAAGGAAGAAAGCTGGTTCGATGCAAGTGGGTGTACCATACCAAGTATGCTACAGATGGTTCTATTGATCGGTATAAGGCACATCTTGTTGCGAAGGGATTTTCACAGGTGGAGGATATTGATTACTCTAAGACCTTTGCTCTTGTCGCCAAGATGAATTCTATTCACCTGGTACATTCTCTTGCAGCTTCACAGGGTTGGAAAGTGTATCAAATGGATATGAAGAGTGCATTCTTGCATGGGGATCTACATGAGGAGATATATATGGAACAACCTCAGGGTTTTATGTAGGACTCTTCTCTTGTGTGTAGACTTCGGAGGTCATTATATGGTCTCAAACAAGCCCCTCATACTTGGTATGAGAAGATAGACTCTTTCTTGCTAGCATAACACTTGACCCACTGTCATTATGATCCTACAATGTACATTCAACGTCATGGGGCTGATCTTATCATACTTGTGTTGTATGTTAATGATCTCATCATCACAAGTAGCTCATCTTCTATGATTCAGAGTGTTCAAAGAGTATTGATGGAGTAGTTTGAGATGACTGATCTTGGACTTCTTTACTACTTTTTGGGCCTACAAGTTATTTAGTCTTCGGATGGGATTTCCATACACCAGAAGAAGTATTCTCTTGACATGCTTCAGAGATTCAACATACTTGATTGCAAGCCCGCTCCCACACCTTTTCAGTCAGGTGTTATTTTGTCTACCACTTGCTCTACTTCTTCAGTGGACTCCACCTTATACAAGAAACTTGTGGGTAGTTTTTTGTACCTAACACACACTTGTCCTGACATTCTTTGGAACACTACTTAAGCATTGAAACAGTAAGTAATGGAAACTCCAGTAGTATTTGATGCCATAGAAAGGAAGAGATACATATTCAAGAAGAATCTATTTAAGTCAATGTTAGATGACCTAGAAGGAGCATTTTCTAGAACTCAGATGAGAGTTATGCATGTTGAAGACATTCACGCTTACATCTATTGTAAGAAGGAACCTGTAGGATCAGACAGGATAAGGTCACACATAGAAACAATGGTTAATCCAGACTTCACATTCAAGGATGAATACACACACTTCACAAATAAATCTATCATTGAGTATGTGACAACGTATGAGTTTTATGAGTCTGAATGGATTAAAATATTACTAAGCAGAATTCATGATGATCTATTTTGGATTGGAGAAGTCCCTGTTCGCATAACAACTGATCTCATTCATGAGATGACCAAACTTTCTAAGATCAACGCCATTCTTCCAGTAGGTAAGGATGTTAGGAAACATGTTTAGCAAGCATGTAAGTCCATACATGATAAGCATGGGATGACTATTGATCCCATTGAGGAGAAAGACATAAAACTCATGGCTATGATCCTAGGATACAAGTTCCAACATGCAAACAGAGTGAACAATGTATCCACAACCACTATTCTAGTAGCTATAAGGATAGTGAAGGAAAATGGAGATTTTAAACTTTGTGAGATCTTGCGCACAAAATTGTTAGACAAGATAAGGGCTATAAAGAATGATAAGAGAAAAACATTCAGATTTGGTTCATTGATCATTTACATGTACTTCCATATAGTTGGAAATTTTTTTGATCTTTATCTTGATAAGAGTTTACCTACATTGCCTCAAATTTATCTTAAGGCAACATCTGAGAGCACCCTAAAAGATTACATGGAGATAGAAATCAAGACATTCAGAATCAAGATGCAGAGAAGGTACAGGATACCTAAAAAGATAGAGGAGAAATACAAGGACAACATATGCTTCATGGTGGAAACAGACTCTACATGCATGGTGGCAGTTGAACCTAGGACAAATTGGATTCATCCACTTGGCTACGAAGTTGATGAACACATTTTGGAAGGTTATGCACAAGTCCTCCTATCTGCACCCAAAGACCCCAATGAACCTAGATGGGGAACTTATGAAGAGAAGACAAGACAAGTCGATTCTATCTTATAGAGTGCTATGACAAAGAGAAAAGCATCAAGGATTACCTCAGACATTCTAAATATTCATGGTGTTACCCAAGAAGACCTAGACAAAGCAAGGGAAGCCAAGATTGCTATGCATCTTGAGAGTGCACCCTCATCTGCAGAAGTCAAAATAGAAAAATTGGATGATCCTAAGGAAAAGAAGAGTAAGACTGATGATAACACCTCAGCGCCCACAACCATAGTTGATTTGGAGACCACTCCACCTCCTGAGCCAAGCAAGATGTCTAGAAGGAAAAATAAGATCGAAACAAGCCACCCATCCTCAAGGACAACCAGAAGCAAAGGGAAAACACACAAGCACCTCTTGAGGTAGGATTCAGACCGAATTTGCAAGTCTTAAAAACTAGAGTTGTTGATAAAGGAAGGAAGGATCAAATAGAAATTTTTTATGACAAGTATCATGAGATTGACAAATCAAAGATTCACTCTATGATCATCAAGTACATGATTAAGTCCAAAAAGATAGTTTTGGAACTTAAGACAGTCATTCCTGATAATGTATGGAACATTGGATTCTTTGAAGAGACAAGCCATAGAAGAGGATTTTAGGATAAGAGAAAAGACATTGGATGACAACCTCCCTATCTGTTCACTCAAAGAGAAAATATTGTTGTTAGATTTGGTAAAGCCACATCTAAGAACCAAAACCAAAACTTTGCAGATAATGAACAAAGAATATGAGTTAGTTGCGAAGGAGACAAAGAAGCCATTTGAAAAAGTGTTCTTGGAAAGACACATGCACCCTCCTACTGCACCTGCAACCCAAGTCCCCTCTGAGAAAGAAAAAGAATCTGAGATCCCTCATGCACCTATGACAGGTCCACATGATTCTATGCCCAAAGCTAAAGATAAGGATGAAACTATTGTGATAAATAATATTGAAATATCCATGGAGGCGACAGACAAAGATCTAGATAAGTTTGAAGAAGCTTTTGTAAGTACTGAAGAGGCTGAGATCTTATGTGGTGAAGAATCACCTATGCATCAAGGAGAAGTCCAAGTTGAAGACTTAATAGGACAAGAAAGTGAGAAGGAAGATGAACCTAAAGAAGAACCTTCTGTTGAGATTCTAGTGAACGTGAAAAGTGAGATTATGGATGTAAGTCAAAGCACTCTCCTTACTCCTAAGCCATCAGTATCATTGTTGTCAAGTTTGAATCCTGATACATCAAGCCTAGACTCGTGGGGAGAAGAAGATCTGATGAAGATTAGTGTATTAGCTATGGAGAAAGATAAAGCAAAACAAGTAATGAGAAATCCTTTATTTGTTGAATAAGTCATCATACTGAATAATTTACTGCCTAAGGATAAGAAACTGATAAGTGTTCAATTAGTGGATGATGTTAGCAGCATCTTATCAAGCTTCAAAGAAAATTTTTCAAGTCTAGAGGAAGCAGCATCAAAGATTGTAGAAGAGAAATACAACAAGAAAAGGCTAAATGAGTTGATAAGAAATTTCTCACTTGACCTTAATTCTCTAAAGATTGGTCAAGCAATGCTAAAAGAGTTAGCAACAAAAGGAAGGAAGATAATTGTTGAGTGTATGAATAAGGACAAACTTACTGTAGACCAACTTAAGAAATTTCAGGAAGCATAATCTCGAATGGAAGCAGTAAGAAAAATAGTGGAAGAACCCTCTCAAGACATAAACATGTGTAACAATGTTTATGAAGGACAGATAGATAAAATTGAGAAGGCAGAAAAAGAGATTGCTAAGATAAGGGCTAGACAAGCACAGTTGAGAAATGCACTTGCGCCCTCATAAGATGTACTAAATCAGAATATCAAGTAGATAGATGCTACAATTTTGACTTATGATCAAGGTCCCTATGTTGATCTAGAAAAGATGGAGAAGCTCACATATGCCTTATGCACCCATCTTTAGATAGTTGATGCACTCAAGGTATTTTGGAAGCAAGAAATCCAAAACCTTAAGATCGCATATCCATATGTATTTTCTGTATAAAGTACTTAAAGATTTCATTTTTTTGGCACCTTTGTCATTAATTTCAAAGGGGGAGTAGTATATATGATATAAGGTAGATAGAACAATATATTATGTACAGTATGCAGAAAATGATAAGACTATAAGATACCAAGTTTTGTGTGTAAGTTAAGTTTAGCAACTTCACCACATTCATTTGTTGCCATTAATGAGAAAGGGGGAGATTGTTGGCAAGTTGACTTCACTAGTATATATGACTAATTTTTATGTTTTCATTATGGTAAAAAAGTCATATGAAGTTTTGTAGTCAACGCACTTACTTGGAAGATCAAAATTTGACTAAGTATAGAAGACAGAGCAGACAAAGAAGCACCTGATGATCAGAGCATCAACGCACATGTGTATGACCAAGTTTTGGTATGTGCCCTTGGATATAAGATTTTGAGTATGTTATTATTCTAAGTCTAAGAATGAATGGTCAGATTTGATATTATGGACAAGATACAACAAGTCTAAGTGACACTGGCAGTTAAGTGACATAGCAGAACATAGCATGCAATCGACGAATAGTTTTTTGTTTAGCGTGTATAATTTAGTTTTGTAAAGGATATGCACCTATTTTAATAATGATGTAAACATGTTATTATCATTATATGTAAACGCGCTTGAGCCAATTAACTTGGAAGCATTGTATGTGTTAGGTTTTAGGCCGACATAGTAGTTAGTTTTGGTTATGCCCATTCAACATGTATATATATGACATGCACTTTTGTATTTGAGTATGAGGAAATGATAAAGAGTATGGAAGATATAAAGATGAATAGATGTATGCGAGTTCAATATGAGATAAAGCTCTAAAGAAGTTAGAGCATCAGCGCACAAAAGGAACTGATCAGACAACAGTGTCAAAGTAATAGTTCACCCTTGCAGATATAGTGTGTATCTGATAACCAGGAAGTTGCAACCTTCTTCATTGAGCAGTGAGATCTGGTAGTGAGCCATCCATCCCTAACAGGGTTTGTTCTATCAGAATCTTAACCGAGTCATTGTACTCAACATTATAATGACTGCTCCTAACAGGGCAAAGGAACATTAACAGGTTCATAAGACTAGTACAATTATTTTTGGGTATTAATTCCCACCATGGTTTTCCTCTGGCCAAGGTTTCCCCATAAACATATCTTGTGTTATGTGTTATGGTTGAATGTTTCATTTTCTTTACTATTCATTTTTGTATCTAAGTAATTGGGCTAAGTTTCAATAAGAAGGAAAATATTTAATATAGCACACTAATTCACCCCCCCTCTCAGTGTTCCCATTCCTAACAGTTTTACTATAGTTTTTTACAGTAAGAAAATTAGAAATACAATTCTAAATAATGTCTTGACATGGGGACAAAGCATGTTGATGTTAAAATATTTGCACCCACACTTTAATCCATGTGCACAAAATTTTTCAATCATGTCAATATGGGTTCGTCTGAAAATAATCCTCTTTCACTAGTGGCTTGAATCTTTCTTTGCAACAATTGGAAACACTATTGAAAATTTGCGACTATAAATAAAAATTGAATAAATTTTATTCACACAACCTTTGCCTAGATTTTGGTGGAATTGGACACTATTAAAGACCCTCCAACATAAGTAGTTTTGAATGCGAATAGTCTGAGTTGGACATAATCTCTAGACTATGAAGGTTTAACTTTTATGAAAAATAGATGTTATAAGTCTAGGAACATTGTAGAAGAGTTTCCATATGTTGAACCAAAACCAAAGTGGGAGGCCTCTTGGTGGAAATATGCTTCCCTAAACATTATATTATTGCATTTTTTCTAAAATGAGTTCCTCTTCAAAAAATGATACAAGGAAGGAAAATGATAGGCAGGTAGAAGTGTCATATTGAGAACCAAATAGAGACAAAATGGATCCAACATGTCAGCTTTGGTTTCTTAGATCAAGAAAATACTATTGTTTCTTCTTCTTGAGAATCCTCTCATCCAGGCACCATATATTAAATGGTTAAAAATCCTTCATATTATTCAACAATCAATGCGAGACTCCACCTCTCTAAGGAATATTTCAAGTTTGGGTACAATCTTTCTTAAATTATATCTCAATTTACAAAGGATCATAATGATGGAGATGGAGTCAATGGATGACTCATAGTGCAAAAATAGAAAAAGAATGCCAAAAAATGTGTGGAATTTAGCAACATAATACATCTTTAGTTTCACACCAAAGCTGGTCCTACAGTAAAAAATTAATTGTGGATCTTGTTAATGCATCCCATCCTTGATGGGTCAACAAAGATTTTAGTTGTATGCAGTTTCCCATCTTTGGTAGATTAGATTGTGTTTTTTTTATTGTGGGCTCAAAAACCAACATGTAGTATTTTAGAATTGGCCTTATTGGGCCAATGGAGTTTACAATTGAAATGCTTGTGTAATATACATTTAAACATGTATGTATGACTTTATTATGAATCAATACAAATCTTGCAACCTATGATTACCATTACGCATAAAAAAACTAGAATACTACTTTAATACTTATAACACCAATATAATCCATTATAAATCTATTATAATAACATTAGGATGCAATATATGACCAATAATTATTTTATAATGTGATATAACATAATCAATTATTATAACACTAATATAGTACATTATACTTATGATATAGTATAAATTTTTATAACACTAATATAATAGATTATATTGTAGATCAGGATAATTAGAAGTTAGATTAAAACATGATTAACCAACCATAAAAACTTAGCAATCATGTTAATCAAAATCCTAATCTCTCAATGAAGCTATGAAATTAAATTGCGTAACTCAACACAAAATGCAAATAAAAAACTATGCAAACCCTTCATTCCACTCCCTTGGTTTTCTTTCTCCTCTTGTTGAATTTTTCTCTTTGTATTGACAAGATCACAAATATGGTAAAAATAAAGAATAATTTGATAGCATAATAGCGAGGATACTAGAAATAGTGGTTAGCTAAAATGATGATTGAGAGCCCAATTTATAGACTTCCAATGTCATAAAATGAACAAGGGAAATTGGCAAACATGATTGAATGAGAAGGCCACACAAATGAATTCAAATGGACAAGTAGGAAAGGAAAGGTTAAAGGAATTAGAAAAGAAAAATAAATTAGAAAGGGAGTGGAATTAATAAAACCCATTCATTACTTCCCTCCAAAATGCCAATAAGACAATTAAATATTTCATATTTAATTGTGATGCAAAAGGGCAAAGGGATGAATAAATGTTATTTATTTATGTCAAGGAGGGACATGCTAGGACAATGGAGGAAAAATTTAAAATTATTTCTCTAAGGAAAAACTAATGGCATAGATTAAATAGTTGTACAAATTATTTAATCAGACTAAATGACAAAGAGCATCAAGGGTTAAAATAATTGACAAAACCATTTAATTGGACAAGTGATCACATGATAAATTAATAAGGCAAAATGATATCATAGAACATTATTAAAAATTAATTAAATAATTGACATTATTTGATTAATAGAGAAATGACACAACATTGACAAATAATGAAGACCAAACACCCAATATAAAGATGTTAAAAAGGGGAGCCATAGGTGTTGACGATTTTAAGTGTCTACATTTTACCCCTCTTTGAGACAATATGATTTTGAGTGTTTTTTCAAAGAAAAGTTGAGAAAATCATGTTGTAGACATAATGCGTTACAAGGATGCCCCTTAAAGAAAAATTAGACAAAAAATATGAACGTTAGGCCAATTTGCTGAAAAAATAAGAAATCATATGCCCCAGTGGACCAAGGGATGGAGGTAGTCCACACCCCCTTAAACAATTGGGCAAAAACAAAAAATTGATATCAGGACACTTTTTTGAAAATGATTGCAAGGACTAACAAAAGAAAAGTTAGATGAAAGACAAAGTGAGATGAAGAACAACTCTTAGTGGCCAATATGCCACGAGAAGGATACAAGTGTTAGGATTATCAGAAAAAAATATAACAATTACATGCAAATATAACCAATAATGCAAAGGAATAAAACACATGGAAATAGATTAAGAAGACACACAAATTTAACATGGTTCACCCAATCTAGGGCTACGTCCACCAAACAGAAAGTCCACTTATTTTATTATCCAGAAAAGAGAAAATTACAATCTAATTCTCTTTCACATCACACTGTCGCTTATATATAGGCCCTTTAGGTGATTTAAAATGTTGGTTAACAAGTTAACCCTAAAAAATACTTGACGAGCCAACTTAGGGAAATGTTTGACGAGTTAACCCCAATTTTTTTCAGGGTATTGCCTGGAACTGTAATACCCCAAAAATGGGCTATAAGTTCATTAACCTCCTACATCTACAAATCGAATGAAATCAACATCAAACTCCTAACCTAAGGCACATCTAAACATCATCGAATCATAATTGATTATCTTAAATTCTGCATCAGAAAATATTCTTAGCAATATTCCTAATTATCTTAATTATCTTTAATTTAATGATTATTTGGCAATAAATCACATTTATCCTAAGTTTGATTAATTGAATATTTTCATATTTAATTAAGTAGATTTAATATCTTGCCATTTAATTATGTAATTAAATTTAATTCTATCTATTATTAATTGTATTATTTAATTTTGACAATAAATCTAATATCCTATGAATAATTGATTAAATTTTTATTTAATTAATTAAAGCAAGTTGTCATTATTTAATAATATAGTTTTTAATAAAAGTTTGATTAAATAATTGATTAACCCATAAATCAATTATTTATTTTCAAAAAGCAGTTAAGTTGGAAATAAATCACTTTATTATTAAATTAATTCATAAATAAAATATGCAAAATCATAAAAGCAGACAACTATCAATTATCAATTAAAGCTAAACTCTATTTTGAGTTAAAACTTAGCTTTTGCATATTTTTGTGAATTAAATTATCTTTATTATCAGATAACTCAAAAATCAAGCTGAGTTAATCTAAGTGATTTATGACTTTCTTCCATGCACCTCCAAAGCCCTGAATTTCTATAAAATCAAGGCTCAGCTCTTCATAATTCATCTCTAAAATCCACAACATCTCATATTTTTGCACAATCACATTGGAGAATTGGAATTTGGAGAATCAAAGCTTATTGCGAATCAAGGCTATTGTAAGATCAATTTGTTTTTTTTACATTCATTTAGATTCTTTTTCATATCATTGTTAGATCAATTTTCATATTAGCATAGATTCATATCAGTTTTCATCATATTATTGCATAAAAAATACAAAAAAAAAATAGATTAATTGCATTCATATTTCATATCAGTTTTTCATTCAAATCTTTCGTTTATGTGTCGTCTAGGTCACTGATTTCGATAACAATCTGAGAACATCAATCTCGCACCTACTAGAAGGTAGTAGATTGCTTGGTTAAATTAGATTTCATTTTGCATGATTTTGATTTTTGCTAACCTCTAATATTTTACTGAAGTGTTGTCTCTACAGATTAGGTATAATTTTCACACACACATTTCTGGTGCCCACCGTGGGGCAACCCACCTTTACATGCTGATTTTGATTTTTTTTTTGGAGCTAAAGCCTTAAAGTTTCAAAGATTTAATTTTATCTCTCAAAAAAATTGGATTTTTGGACTAAAATTGTTTTTGTAGGTTGTACATATATTAGAGAAGCTACAGTAAAAAATTTAGAATTTTCTGAGATGTTTTGAATTTTGAATAATTTTTCTTTGAAATTTTGGAAAAAATTAATATTTGACGTAAATCAGCATATTTTTTAGAAATTTTTATATTTTTAAAAAGTTCTTTAAATTCTACAGGGGGTCCATTCTTTGTATTTTAAATTTGGACGCAATATAATAGCTCAAATAGTCAATTTACAAAAACTAGTATATTTTGATAAAATGGGTCTCTAGGGCACAAATGAAGAGATTTTTCTAAAAATTTTACATTTTTGGAAAGCTCTCTATTTTTTAGCAAGGGTCTATATTATGAATTTCTATTTTTGTGGCCAAAATCATATAAAAAAAATAAGATCTTGTTGACTAGGTCAAATGCAGCAAAAAAAATAAAATTTTGTGATGGGTATGCACTTTTTTTTTACATGGTTCAATGAATGATATGAGTTGTCATTTGGGTTAATTGCTGGTTAATTATTGCTGATAACAATTGATTTTTAGAGCTAACCCTATGGTTTTCATAAGTTGAATATATTTTGCATATCTTGTTTGCTTGTTTGCTTGTTGGAGAGTTCGTCACTTGCTTGCATGAAAAAGCTCAACAAGAATTGTTAAAAATCAGGTAAAATCTATTAAGCACATTGCGAGGATCCCAGGTATTCTCATTCATCTAATAACATTTTAATTTGGGCTTAAAATAAATCTCTCGTGTGTCTAGCTTGAGTGATTCTTTTCATGCTTTTGTTTTATACACTTGCATAATTGATACTAGGTTGTGACACCTTAAGTATTTATTAGTAGTCTTAGATTACTTGTGATTGATCTTGATTGCTATCTTGGATTATTGGACTCGCTAATCCATCGGCCCCTCATTCCGCCCCGTGGTTACAATCTTAGCGCCATAAAGGGGAGGGGTCAACAGGACAGAAGCGTTAAGTGTTCCACTTGGCAACCCTTTTGTGCTTTTAAGAACTCACTTGTTTTCTAAGTTGGGGACTCATTTTTAGCTTATGTGAGGTGTTAAGTGTTCCACCTTGTGGACTCATCCCATATTCGCTTTAAGCGTTAAGTGTTCCTCTTTCTACTTTTTGGATACTTTTGGTAGATTTGCTTTTGGAAACATACATTTGTGCTCACATAGTAATTAAGCCCTATGAACACTATTCGTGATTCTTGAGAGATTGGATTCCCAGTGAAATCCTTCTTGACGACAGAATCCTTGTAGGTAGGGAGGATACTTAGTACGTTTCACATTCAACTTGGTTAGTGTGTCTTCTCTTATTGATCGATACATTCTCTCCCAAGAGAGGTTGATAGATCACGTGGAGTTGACATCACGAACTTTGGTGAATCAAAATTGGTTAGTGTGTCTTCCCTTATTGATTGATACATTCTCTCTCCGAAGGGGTTGATAGATCACGTGGGGTTGATATCATAGACCTTGGTGAGACAAACTTTGTCTTAGCGTGTCAGATTAATCTGCTTGCTTTGTTTGAGTTAAAAGTGAAGAGGTATCAAAACCTTGGATCTGGAGCCAAGTCCCCTTGTGGTATCATACTGTGAGTCATCTTTAGAGAGGGTTAACCGTAGCGGACAATCCCTTCACAGGGCCAACTGCGTTGACGGAACCTCAAGCGGTAATAGTCATTTTCGCCGTGGTAGTGACATCCGCTATATAAATATCCTCGTGGAAGAAATCTCCACGGGTATGGTTCATTATTGGGTTGTCAGATCTCCCTAGCAGCTCTTGAAGATTAAGTTCTCGGACTGTGTCAAAACCCTGGTGCGCCGGGATTGGAGTTCATCCCTTTGGATCATAAAAGTTGCAGAGTCAAACCATTACTAAAAACCGTAGCTAGGCCAAATTTTCATTTTATAGGGTGTATGTGCGTTATTGCAAAACATTTTTGGAACATACACAATTAACGCTTCTGAGGATTAGAATGAATAAGTCACTTGATTGTTCATGCGCAAAGTTGCTTTTGTCCTTGTTCATTATTTTCAGACATGCATTGAAATCACATGCTTGCTGTTTTGCGTGCTTATTTATCTATCTGGTTATTGAAAATGAACAAATCTGTTACAATCCTCAAATCTGGACATTGAAATTTGCAAACAATTCAAATCTAAAAACTCAAAATTTGCAAAATCTGAAGTAAAATCCTTTTCTAGAGTCAAAAGTCATCTCAGGAGGTCAGAAAGTCATACGAGTTTTTCCAAGTGTCGTTTCATTACAACCCATCTGTCGTATGATTGAGTACCTAGTGTCGTACGAGTTTCCATGCTAGAAAATTCTAAGAGTCAAAATTTTGCTTGCAATTGTTGTACAAGTTTTGCAACTATCGTTTCATAGCATATCCACTGTCGTACGAGTCTGCAGAGTGTCGTTTGGGAAATTTTTGAAAGTTGTTCAAAAAATTATCAGAATTGTCAGATATTTAGCTTTTTCAACCTAATTTCAAAATCTGTCGAACGAGTCACTGTGTCAAGAATAGAGCAATAGCCATTGAGAATCAGTACACATGTCTCAAAGAATCAATACACATGAGGAAGAAATTCTAATCGCCGTTATGATGAAGCAGCTGCAAGCTATGCAAGTCCAGCTTGACAAACTTGAGAAAGAAAATGAACCTAAAGAGTTCTCCCTAGAAACTCTATGCTCTTTTCCATTTGATAAAGACTTGTACATGTCACCATGCCCTCAGACAAAATGAGAGCAACGTGACAACCCTTATGGTACCTCTTCCACAGAGAGTGACACATCAAGCTTTAGAGACTATGATGACTATGACGATAGACAATGTAATGATACTTATGACACCTCTGTTCCTAAGAGTCCTCCTCGTCGTGTGTTCCTACTTACTACAAATGGGCCGTCACATTGGATAGATTGTGATGGTGATCCATATGATTCTGATTTTGAAAGAGATTTTGATAGCTTTTGTGGACAATACCTTGATTATGATCCATCTACTACTGCTGAGGACTATAAAATGCATCGTGCTAGCTTGAAGCATCAATATTATAAGAATCCTTCTCCTAAAGACTCTCCTGCTGAAAATAAAGATTATCTTCTCAAGCAAGGTCATGTTAATGTTGAACCTTTGTCTAGTGATGGTTCCCTTCCATCCCCTACTTCCTCCAATACCTGTACATTTCCTAAAGCTTTCAAGTCTTTCAAATCTTTCACAGAACCTTCATCTGACACAAGCCCTGATACTTTTCATGTGGTTCCCTATAGTTATCCTCCAGGGCTACCTCTTAAAGATACTCAAGCTAACCTTCACTTGGCTGCAAATACTTTCAATAATGCTAAACTTAAAAAGCCTATGCTTTCATATGCTACAATGCCTACTTCAACTAGTCCTCCACCATCTCTTCCAAAGTCTTCCATACAATCCCAAAATGCTTCCTTGTCCTTAGAAGTAGTTCCATGTCAAGAGGACTCTAAAAATGATAAAGAAAGATCAAGATCAAGAACCCTCCATGTCATCCACTCCTTTTCACGATGTCTCTTATCCGCTTCATGGTTCTTTTGATCCTGTACCCCCTTTTTCATGCATTCCACCATGTCTTAAGTCTTCGCCTAAGCAAGATCAAGCTACTACTTACACTGTTGAGCTTATTGACAATCAAAATAACCTTACTACACTTGCACTTTCCAAAGATGATACTTGCATTAAAGTTGTTAAAAATGGTGTTGTTACTTCCAATGTTAAGCCTATTGAAAATCAAAAGAAAAATTATGTGCTTGTGCTATCCAAAGATCCTTGTCAAGATCAAAGTCTTCCATCTTTTTGTTCTACCACTCCATGTTCATTTCCACTTTCTACTTTTCCTAAGTCTTTGCAAGCTTTGAACAATCCTATCAAAGAAGGTGCTCATATTCAAGATGTACTTGATTCTATTGAAAATTTTAATGCTCACTCTAAAGATGCTGATATCCTTGGTTGTCATATAGATGCTGATGAATTTATTGATTATCCTTTTGCGTCTTCCACTTCCATCCTTGGACCTCTTCCACCGCTACTAAGGGCTTCATGTCTGCCTTCCATCTTGGGTCCTTATGTCCCTTCACTTTCCCCTCCTAACTCTCCTAATTCACCATCCATCTTGGGTCCTTACATACCTCCATCTCCTATCTTTCCTCAAGATCAACATAGATGCATACCCTTGAATCCTTTTCATCCACCCACCCATCTAAACCAGTCATATCCTTCTTCTTCCACGAGTCTCAAGTCTTTTGGAAGTAACTTGAATGTTTGATACAAGAAAAAGAAGCAATACAAGAATCCATAAAAAAAAGAAGATCACCATGTCCCCTCTAAACGACATGGAAACATAAAATCAAAAAAGATATCTAAGAAAAAAACTACAAGACAAGTATGGGTTCCAAAATCTATCATTGAAGATATTCTCTCCAAATTACCAAAAAAAAATGAAAAGCCTACGGCTATATGGATTCCAAAGTCTCTCTTGAAAGAGTCTGGTGTTGAGCAAAAAGTGAAATTGACATTCAAGCTTCCAAAGGCTTCCGCCTCATCTTTTTCTAAAAATATTCTTCCATTCCATGCGCCTGAACCACAACCTCTGCTATCCATTCGCCATATTCCTTCACGTATTCCTTCATTCACGTTTCCTCCATCCTCTCGCTACCCTTCAAGGTGTGTGTTGACGTTGATCTTGCCTTCCTTTCCATTTACCCTTTCACAATCCTTGCATTCATTATCCTTCTACCTTCTATCCTTTTTCCTCATTTCCCTATTCCTCCTATCTTCCAACCTCACTTGCTTTACATAAAACCTTATTCTTCATTTTTCTCTTCCATTTCCCTTTCCCTATCAACATCTTTGAGCATATCATTTGAATCCTTGGTATATCATGGTTTATCCTTTCAAGAAGCACTATCTAAAAAGTTTGCCTTCTTCCAAAAAGAAAAAAAGAAAAAAGAAAAAAAAAAAATTAAAAATTAAAAATTAAAAATGTGCCTTGGTGGAAATCTGGAAACAGGCACCTTGGTAGCAAAAGTAAAGAGAAATAAATTCATCTTATGGTGATAACCACTCCCTTATGACACCTTGGATAAGTACCATGATGAAAACTTGGCAATCAGACATCATGTGTAGTTCTTCTACATATTTCATCCATTCCATCTTCTCTCTTTGATCTTGACAATGTTGATCTGTACAGGAATATTTGGCTATCTTGTGAGCTATCTTATGATGATCTTACTTTCATTCTCTTCCGGTTTAGCCTTCATGTCTATCTTCCTCCATTCATTCTAGCCTTTCGCCATCTTTTTTCCCTTTGGTCTTGATCTAATAAAAAAAGAAAAAAAAGTAAAACACAGTGCTATGAAGCTTCTTGACATGTCTACTCCTTTGGACTACATCATGTCCTTCTTTGGCATTATGCTTTTGTGACTTATCCTATGCTGGTCTTTTATTCCTTGTCCAAATGTGCTTTACATGACAATTTTTCCTTAGCTTGAGTATTCTTGAGGAGTTTGCCCTTGAGGATTTCTTTCCTTCATTCTCCTTCATTCTCTTGTCTTCCATCTCTTCCACCAACTTGCCAATCCCTCTTGTTCTCCACCTTGCTAGACATTGGGACTGCACGATATGATCTTACTTGGGAGTTTGCAATGGAAAAAGATGCTATCAAGTATACCAAGTATCCGAACAAGTATAAGAATAAGTATCAGAACAAGTATCAGAACCAGTATCAAAATGAGTGTCAAAACAAGTATCAGAACACCTACTGGGGCTACACCTTTTGCTTTAGTTTATGGGTCTAAAGCGGTACTACCTATGGAGGTTGAAATCCCATCACTAAGAATCAGAATGCATGGTCTAGTAACTGATGATGACTACAGAGTGTCTAGGTTGCAAAAACTTGAACTACTAGATGAGCGTAGACAAGCAGCGTATGATCATCTCAGAGTATATCAAAAGAGAATGTCTAGAGGCTACAACAAGAAAGTCAGACACAGAGAATTTCAGGTTGGTGATCTAGTCTTGAGAGAAAATCTTAAAAATCAATCACATCAAGAACGCAAGGAGAAGTTTGAACCCAATTGGCTGGGTCCCTTTGTTATCACTGCTACTTTTGGCTCTGGTGCCTATCAACTCTTAACGACTGAAGGAGAACAGCTTCAAGAACCAATCAACATTCTGCATTTGAAGAAATTATATGCCTAAAGCATTCAGTCTATGGTAAAATATCCTGAAAAAATCTTAAAAATTGAAAAATGTCCTAAAAAATAAACATCTTGGTGAAAACCTAGCAATAGGTGCCTTGATGATTCATAAAAAAATCAAAAAATATGAAAAATATAAAAAAATGAAAAAAAAAAAAAAGTGCATTGGTGAAAACCTGGGAACAAGCACCTTGGTAGCAAAAATAAAATTTCTGCCAAGATGGTGAAAACCTGGCAAACAGGCGCCACTTGTTTCAAAATGCTCCATCTATCAGCGCAATCTTGGTCTTTCCCAACTTTCAATTTTGCTTTAGTTTGTACATATCTCTCGGTTTGTTTCTGCATTTCTAGTTTTCAAGTAAGTTAGTCTGTACACCAATCAGCTCAAGTGTCTGTATCCTATCAAGGTTCAAACTTAGGGGCAATCAACGTCATATCCTATGGTTTCCCGTGTATCTTAGACGTATCATATCCACTCAGAGTCCTTTGAAGCTTCGTGTGAGTGAGTGAGTCAGTCTTGTCTCTAGAAAGGATTTTGCATCTACAACAACAATCAAACACAAACTGAAAATAATCTATGTTTTTTTACATGCTTTTATCTCCTTGTATGCTTACTGATTCGCATTGAGATTTTTGCATATTGTGTCCCTTCGAGCTCTTTGATGATGTCCTTTATAGGATTTAGAGAGTGATGACTCAGGGCATAATCTTTTCTTTGTCTTCTGCTTGTATGTGAAAATCTAACAACTTTGGAAATTCTGGATTGAAATGGTGTCCGACTGTAAGAGCCTCTATCTCGAATTGGATGGCCATGCGTACTTCAACCACTGATACTCGGATGATTCAAAGAAGTATTGATCTAACTATTGTTTTTTTGAGTGAGTTCTTTCTCCTACTGTGAAACACGATCTTACCTAAGGATGTGAACGATAAAGGGTCACTACGAGTAATTCACACTGGATTTAGAATGATCTCTTCCCTGTTTGACGTGTTTGTCACACAAGGCGTATTCAGGTCTTCACGACGTTTATGTTTTGATACTTATACAAATTGCTATATCAAAATGGACATGATATTCAGGTCATCCTGGTGTTTGTGCCTTGGTGCTTATATCTAATCCGACATTCTGAAAATAAAATCAATATTCATATATCCATGGTTGTTGACCAGTGGGTGTTGTATTGATTCTTGTACATACAAATCGATATTCATATGTCTATGGTTTCATAGCTAGTGGGCATTGTATTGATTTATTCGGTTACCTAAAAGTTCAATGATGATAACAAATCGACACATGATCAGTGACTGGGTCCTAGGTCTTAGGTTGCATTTCATTTTGCATGTATCTTTGCATTTTGCATGTTACATGATCTCACAATGGCTAAACGAACTTCAATGCTTAAACAATTCTCCACTCGCATCTTCAAATCTAACAAGAGCTGAATCTCACATGAAGGTTCCTCCAACGAAACAACAAGTAGAATCTTTTTTCGGGATCAAAATCAAAATTTAAGATCATTCATATTATTAACTGCTTGCATATTCGACCTTCAATCATCACAGAAATCTAGTATTCAACTTAACTGATTATCTAACATCAAACTATCAAAATTTCAACTTGGTCAACCATGGTCAACTTATGGTCAAACCTAGTCAAACTTGGTCGTCTGGACCTTCAAACGATGCAAAATACATTCTCAGACGTATATAACTACTTTTCAAATCAATTAACATGCTTCTAAAATATCAACGCTGACTTTTCTTGTCAGATTTCAATTTTAATCCCGAAGGGGGCATGGTATTACACATCATTCAAAGTCTGTAATCAAATTTGAAATCATATTTTTATGAAAATCATATCTTCCTCAGTAATCAAGACAACAACCACGTCTAGTTACTGATTCATCAAAAGTCCTCATCACTCGGGGCAAATCTATCATCACTTGGGGCATATCAAATTCGTCGATCCATATCAATCTGGTATCCTCCTAATCTTGTAAACTGTATTAGTTTTTGCAACCATCGGATCATAGTGTTCTTTCCTTGGTTCTTTGGCAACTGAAGGATTCGGATGTGATACCTGCTAGTTCTGCTAAGACAATTGAGTCTAGAACCGGTCACTCACTTCTTTGCAATCCTAAGGTTTGGAATCAGACGTTTTGACACTTTTTCGCAATCATAGGTTCATTTGTTGTTATAGTGAACATTATCTTTGGTCATTCATGACCTATTATCTTCATATCAAATCAATATCAATCAGCTTCTATCTCATATCAATTATCAATTTCGAATCAGTTTCATATCTCTATCAAACACAGACTATCTTTGAACCACTGCGCTTCGCACAGTAATTCAAAAAGGGGCAAAATGTAATACCCAAAAAATGGGCTATAAGTTCATTAACCTCCTACATCTATAAATCGAATGAAATCAACATCAAAGTCCTAACCTAAGGCACATCTAAACATCATCGAATCATAATTAATTATCTTAAATTCTGCATCAGGGAATATTCCTAGCAATATTTCTAATTATCTTAATTATCTTTAATTTAATGATTATTTGGCAATAAATCACATTTATCCTAAGTTTGATTAATTGAATATTTTCATATTTAATTAATTAGATTTAATATCTTGCCACTTAATTATGTAATTAAATTTAATTCTATCTATTATTAATTGTATTATTTAATTTTGACAATAAATCTAATATCCTATGAATAATTGATTAAATTTTTATTTAATTAATTAAAGCAAGTTGTCATTATTTAATAATATAATTTTTAATAAAAGTTTGATTAAATAATTGATTAACCCATAAATCAATTATTTATTTTCAAAAAGCAGTTAAGTTGGAAATAAATCACTTTATTATTAAATTAATTCATAAATAAAACATGCACAATCATAAAAGCAGACAACTATCAATTATCAATTAAAGCTAAACTCTATTTTGAGTTAAAACTTAGCTTTTGCATATTTTTGTGAATTAAATTATCTTTATTATCAGATAACTCAAAAATCAAGCTGAGTTAATCTGAGTGATTTATGACTTTCTTCCATGCAGCTTCAAAGCCTTGGATTTCTATAAAATCAAGGCTCAGCTCTTCATAATTCATCTCTAAAATCTACAGCATCTCATATTTTTGCACAATCACGTTGGAGAATTGGAATTTGGAGAATCAAAACTTATTGCGAATCAAGGCTATTGTGAGATCAATTTATTTTTTTTACATTCATTTAGATTTTTTTCATATCATTGTTAGATCAATTTCCATATTAGCATAGATTCATATCAGTTTTCATCATATTATTGCATAGAAAATACCAAAAAAAAAAATAGATTAATTGCATTCATATTTCATATCAGTTTTGCATTCAAATATTTCGTTTAGGTGTCGTTTAGGTCACTAATCTCGATAACAATATGAGAATATCAATCTCGCACCTACTAGAAGACAGTAGATCGTTTGGTTAAATTAGATTTCATTTTGCATGATTTTAATTTTTGCTAACCTCTAATATTTTACTGAAGTGTTGTGTCTACAGATCAGGTACAATTTTCACACATACAGGAACCTCATGATAAATGACAAGTGTACATTACTTTCCTAATCAGTCACCACAAACCAACAATCTCCCACAAACCAATAATCTTCCACTTATTGATTGATCAAGCTCCACACTAAAAACCTCCCAGTTGGAGACTGATCCTATAACAACACTGCTACCCTTGAAGCTCCCACTAGATTGACGCATCCTAGAGTCTGGTATTATTTTTTATTGTTTTCAGTCTTAAAGACCAACCAAAGCTAAATAGGAGTTCAAATACTACATTGTCACTACCTTTGTAAACATATCCGCTATATTTTCATTTATATGTATCTTTAACAAATTTAACTATCCATTAGCCAACACTGACTAAATGAAGTGATACCTCAAGTATATGTGCTTGGTCTTTGAATGCAAGGCATACTTTTTTGCAAGATGGATGAAACTCTAGCTATCTGTAAATAGATAATTTTTGATGTATGATTTTCTCAACTCTTTCATGAAAAATTACAGCCATATCATCTCCTCATCTGCCTCTGTAGCAACAACATACTTTGCCTTTGTAGTAGACAAAGAAACCACCCTTTGCAATCAATAACTCCAACTCACTATTGTCCCACCAACAATAAATACATAACATGTGGTACTCCACTTGGTATCTAAATCTCTTACCAAATCTGAGTCAACACAACCTTTTAAATCAGTATTAGAGCCTTCAAAACATAAACATTTATTGGATGTACTTCTCAAATATTTGAGAATATATTTTACTGCATCTCAATGCTCAACTCCAGGATGAATAATATATCTGCTAACAACTCCTACAACATGTGAAATATCTGGTCTAGTGTGAGACCTACAGACAGTCATATTTATATTGCCTTATTTTCCATGCTTTCAGTACTTATTTCACAAACATACTAGACTTTTGAGACACCTATGTATTTGAGGATTTGTTGAATCCTATACTGTATGTTTGGTACCTGATTATGTAATCAGAGTACACTCGAGATAATATATGTTTTGATTCAGTTTCAATTACGATTATATTACATATGATGTTATATGATGTTTTAAAAACTATTGCGATGAAAAGTTGGTTTAGGAAATCAAAGTTATGCTTAGTTGTTTGATTTACAGACATAGTTTTAAATCATGCATTATTGATGTAATTATGTTTATATCATGTCGATTGGACCTACTGATATGTGCAATGAGTGTGTAGGATAAGTTGACCATGAATCTAAATGCGGGGATCCAATATTGAAACTTATGTTTTATACCATGCATTCCAAGGTCCTCTTTGTAAAAGAAACGTGGACCTCGTTGTATAGTCTTTTATTTGTAAATGTGGTTTGCATGTGTGTAATTAAATTAGTTAATGTATATGTGAATTAACCATGTCATTTGTTTTATTTAATGTTCCATATTTGGCAAATTGTGGCTTAAGTGTTGGCATGGTTAAGTATTTTATTATTGTGTGGGTCAAGGGCTTGACTAGGGTGTAGCCTTAGGGTAGGATCAACTAACCTTGGGTTTGAAAGTTTTTAGAAGTCAACCAAGACCATAAATCCATGCATAAACTTTAGGTGGGGTTTAGGAGGGTCATTTGGGCTTCCATAGGTTAACTGAGGTCATTTATAGCTACCCAGGTTGATACCTTAGGGGTTAGGGGTCATTTTCAACCCATTAAGAGCCTTAAAACTCATTTATGACCCCTCTAAAGTCAAGGTTTTCATTTTGGTCGAAATTGAAGAGTTGTGAGGTTTTGGTTAACCTCTCTCTTCTTCCCAAACTTGCATTCAACTCCATTTCTGGTGAAGGAAGGCAAGTGGGAAGAAGGGAATGAAAGTTTCTTCCCCTCTTCTGATTGACTCCTAGATTTTAGGAGGTTTGCCTATTTAGGAGAGACTTGGAGTAAGGTTTTAGTTGATCACCCACTCTCTAGATTTGGAGACCACTTTGTTGGAAAAACTTAGGAAGAAGACTAGTTGGAAGGAGTTTCAAAGTTTTTTCAAAAATTCAACATTTGCTTGGATCAAGGTAGGCCTTGTGCTATTTTTGTTATTTTTTGCATATGTTTGAGCTTGGAGCTCCATTAATGGAGTCCATGACTTTTTTATGGTTCATGTTGTAAATTTTACGTTTTGTAAAAATATTGTTTTTACTTTGTGATTTCGTTTTAGGATGAGTTTTTTCAAGATTTAGTCTCCTTAGGGAAGGTGGAGTAACCTTGAAGGGGGTAATAGGATGTAGACCCAGGATGTGCAGAGTCTCCCTTGTGTGGAGGGATAAAACATGGGGTTCCACGATACCCATGATGCCAAATAGGGCCTACGGGCACCTGGGGGCATAATGAGAGAGTTAGACCATATCTCTTGGAGATGGTCTTCCCAAGTCCATGTGTGGCTTGGGATATTTGTATCTTGTTCTGGTTTCTCCACCTGGTAGTCCACCTCTACCCCATTTTCAGGAAGGTCTCTTGGAGGCCTTCCCCTTGTAAAACCCAGTTGGGAATATCACTTTATTGTTTGCGTGTCTTGCTTGTTTCCTGCATGCTATGGTTGTCTGTTTATACCCTGTTTCTTATTGGATCCCCTGGCTTGGGGGTGGCCTTGAAAAGACCTAGGTTGGGAGGTGAGCCTCTGTGGTCAACCATGCTTATACATGAACCCAGATGACACAAAGCTTGTAGAAATTGTGGACTTAAAGAATCTTGTGGACTTAGAGTAAGCCTTAGCTGCTTGTATTTTTCTTTCCATATACGTTGAAAAATTTATATTGCAAGTATATTTTGAAATTGGGAATCAAGGATTCCTTATAAAATTAACCTTTGTAGTAATGGAGTTATTACAAATTGTATATGAAATGTGAAATTTGGAAAAATAATTTTTTTTGTTGATTTTTTTTTTTTAAAAAAAAATAAAAAAATTTAGAATAGTTTGTTCCTTTTGGCTGAGGGGTTTCGATCCCGACCTCATCCCTTGTCAAATGTCTTTACGAAATTTGAACCCTGGTGGGCTCAATGAGAACCATTGAACTTCACCAGTCAACCAATTCACAATTGACTTTGTTGATTAATTTTCAAATAAAACAATATTGTTTTAAGTAAAGGTATCATATGAAAACTAAGAGTTATAGTTATTTTATATTTTATTTGCAAAGAAAAAATAATAATAATTTCGTTGTGGCTTGAGAATCCAAAATATTTATCTCTTAAATGTTTTATGGATTCAATTAAAATCCATATCCTTGTTAAAATAAATTCTTTAATTGTTATTAGTTTTGAAACTTTGTTTATGGGATAAATTAAATAAAAATGTTTGAGGGAAGATTACTTTAATTTTCCTTAACATTTTTTTTAAAATTTCAAAAAATAAAATGTTAGAATAAAATTTTGTTTAATACAAAACGAGCAGATTGAATTATGGATTCCGTGTATGTTATTTTATTTATTTTTAAATAGGCTACATAGCTGTTGTTTGAAGATTCACAGATTTTTCCCTTACCAGCAATTAGAATATAATATTCTTTTATTTGTCTTTTGTTATAAATGAATGTATGTAAACATAAAATAAATTAATTAAAATTTATTTAACCAAAAAAAAAATTGCTTACTTTATAAAACAAAGTTTTAAGTGCAGGGCGCTTTAAAACAAATTTTATTGTTTTTATATAATTAAATTTAGTACCTCGGCACTGGTTTAGCGCGAGGGTTGGGTGTGGCCGGAACCACCACCGCCCCCGCTTTCCCCGTATTCCCTCTGGGCTTCTCCCTGCAGCAGCGGTGACGCTGCTTGGGCGGCACCGTCACCGTCCCCACCACTGCGGTTGCAGTGGCGGGTGGAGCGGCGCTTGCGCCAAGCCCACCCCTCCTCCGTCCGTCGTTTGTGTCGCCGTGCCGAGCTAAACCCCCCCGCCACGGCCTTCTTCCGCCTGGTTTGTGCGCCGCTGCCTCTATGTGTGCTTTCTCCCCGCGCCCCAGTCCTCCTCCCTTCCCTCCGCCGCTTCTTTCTTCGCCCGCGCCGTGTTCTCCCTCCAACCGCCCTCTTCAACCGCCCTTTCCGCCGCTGTTTCCTTCCCCTCACCGTCGCTCCACACCTTCCCGTTCCGCATTCCACCGTCGCCGATCTCCGTGCGCGTGCTGGGGTTTTTCCTCTGCCCACGCACTGCTATGTGTCGTGGTTTGCTCGGCCCCTGCGCGCAGAGGGTTTGGGGAAGAGCAAAAAAAAAACAGATCTCTTTTATTTTATTTTTTTGTTTTGTTATGATAAAATGTTAAGTGTTAGAGCTTAGAGTGAAACTTAAATTCATATAGTTGGTTTTTATATTGTTTTTCAGATGTTATAAAGTTTAGTTAATAAAAGAATTAAAGTTAAAACATTTACTTTAATTATAGTTTTTTTACATGTTTAGTTTATACCATTTAGTTTATTTTATCTTATAAGATAGTTAAGTATCAAGCTTTAGTGTTATTTTTATTTAAAAGTAAAGTTGTATTTTATATATAAATTAAATTGTTAATCCAATTTTATTTTGTGCACTCAAATCAATTTAATCTCAATATATGTTTTAGATAAATACATTTGTGTTTGTTATAATTATTAGTCAAATCTCAAGGACAAGTTGTTTAGTCATGTAAAAAATAATAATAGTGCTTATATATTATCAAGTGACCGCTTAGATCTAAATTGGTCTTATTATTATTAGTTTGTTAACACCAAAATTTGAATGATAGAGATAGCTAGTGGATTTAATAATCTAACTAGAAGTATTTGTTATAGTAAATTTTAATAAATTCATTTCCTTATCATTTAAATTGGTTCTTTATTTAGCAGGTGACTAAATTATTTTCTTTTATCATTGACATACTTAAAATTAGTTGTTATGTAAATAACTATTTCATTTATAAAATGCTCCAAATAATTTAGACTAAATTATTTATGATTAAATTCTAAATAAATTAAATTCAATCATACTTTACATTTACTTGTTTTACGGAGTAGATTTATTTTCTTGTAAGACTTAATTAATAATTTAAAGTATTTGATGATCAGTTGTAGTCTATCCATCTTTTATCGTCCTTGGGCCTCATCTAGGGTCTTAATGATCTCCTTTAACTTGTAGGCCAACTTTCGATGCATAGTTGACTTTGGGTCAACTTGGTCAAACCTTGGTCAAAGGCCTCGATTTATGTGCCCAAGTATTTTTTGGTGGCATTCATTTTCCTCCTAGCTCGTTTGCATGTACTTATGTGCATAGTTGACTTTTGGTCAACTCTAGTTGACTTTTAGTCAACTACCTTGATTTGCATACCTAACGGAGCTCGTAGCCTAGGGAATCCTTGTAGCTTTGTTTAGAACTATTGTGGAGGTTTGACTTTCGGTCAAACTTGGTCAATACTTCTATGATTGACCTTGGCGAGTTGCTAAGACACTTAAGTGTTGCCAGTCATTGGATCTCTCTCTACACAGTTTTACGTGCACACGGGGACTTGCACTAGTTAGGGATTCACTTCCTAGTTGCGTAAGTATGTTTTCTTTAGATAGTTTGTAGGTTTTAGAAAAATTTTGTAGTTGTGTTTTGCCCAACTTTTAGGCATGACATCTAGTGCATACCATGACATATATCAAACTAGCTATAGTTGAAGCATATGGTACCTTGAACATTTTGTCTACCTCCTCTTGTGTCTTTAGACACATCTCCTTAGTGAATTTCAAATGAGTAGGAATGTGTGCTACTGGATTTTGCATTCTCCATATGGAATCTTTGCAACACCTTTTCAACATAATCAACCTGAGATAGAGTTAATTTTTTGTTCTTCCTATCTCAGAAAATTTTCATACCAAGGATTTGTTTTTCTACCCTTGAATCCTTTATAGAAAAATATTGTGCCAACTTTTGTTTCAACCCCTTAAGGTGATCCATGTTAGACCCCACTATAAGAATATCATTGGCATATATTAAACATAAAATAATGTAGCGATTATCATCCAACCTCTTAAAATAAACATAATGGTCTGAATTACACCTATTTTAGCCATGCTCAACGATAAATGTATCAAATTTAATATGCTATTGCCAAGGTTCTTTCTTTAAGCCATATAATATTTTCTTCAATCTGCACACTAAGTTCTCCTTATCATTAACCTCAAATCCTTCTGGCTGTTGCATATATATTTCTTCCAAATCACCATGGAGAAAGACTATTTTAATTTCATGTTGTTCCAAATGAAAATCTTCAGTAGCCACAATAATTTTTAGAATAGTACATATAGAAGTCATTTTTATAACTGGGGAAGAGATCTCATCAAAATCAATTCCCTTTTTCTATGCAAATCCATTTACAACTAACTCAGCTTTAAATATTTTCTTACCTCCATCCTCCTCTTTTAGCCTATAAACCCATTTATTTGGTAAAGCCTTTTTACTTGCAGATAACTTGCATAATCCCCAAGTCTGATATTTTCAATAGGAGTCCATTTATTCTTTCATGGAAAGCTCTCACTTAACCTTTGTATCCACTTGTAGAGCTTCATCATATCCTTATGGTTCACTAGCATCTGTTAATACAATAAAATACAAAGAGGGAGAGAATCTTTTAGGAGGTCTACTTAGCCTTGTTGACTGTCTAACATTCACTAGAGTTTGTGGTATTTTTTGTTGTTGTTGCGGAGCATGAGGGACCACTAGAACATCATCTTTTGGAGTATCATCCAGCACTACATAATCATTTTCTTTCTTATCGTGTGGCTGCAACTTATCTTTGTACAACACTTTCTCATTGAATATGACATCCCTTCTTACAATTTTTTGAGTCTCAACATCCCAAAGTCTATAGCTAAATTCATTAATGTCATATCTAACAAATATGCATTTCTTTGACTTACCTTCTAGCTCGGTTCTATTTTCAAAATCTATATGTGCAAATGCTTCACAATGAAAGGTTCTGAGAAAAGAATAACTCACCTTCTTACTTGTCCATGCTTCCTCTTGAATACCACAACCCAAAGAAATAGAGGAACCTCTACTGATTAAATAAACAACAATATTTATATCCTCTTCCCACATGTTTAAGGGCAGTCCATCATGTAACTTCATACTCCTTGCACACTCCATTATTTTCCTATTCATGTGTTCAACCACTCCATTTTCTTGTGGAGTCCTTGGAAGCATTCTATGCCTACGAATATCATTAGTGGAACAATAATTTTCAAACTCTTTGCTGCAATACTCACCACCATTCTCAAATCTGAGACATTTTAGTCTTTTACTAGTCTCATTCTCAACCAAGCTTTTCCATTTTTTAAAAGCTTCAAATACATCAAATTTATGCCTTAGGAAATAAATCCATACTTTTCTCATTGCATCATCAATGAATGTAACATAATATAGAGAACCACCAAGGGAAGATACCTGAGATGGTCCCCATACATTTATATGCACAATCTCTAATTTCTCATCTTTTTGTTCCTTCCCACTCTTCAAAAAATTAACTCTTATTTGTTTTCCACACACACAACTTTCACAGAAATCTATATTGACACATTTTAGACCTGGTAAGACTTTCTATGAATTAAGTAATTTCATACCTTTTTCACTCACGTGCCCATGTTTTTTGTGCCATAGTGTTGTTTCAGAATCCATAGCGACCGTTTCATGTTCTACCTGCTCAACTGCACCAATTGCTCTTGAACATTGACTTTTCTTTGTAACAATTAGAGTAGAAGGAATATTATGACATGTACAAACCATTTTATCAACATTGGGGGAAGTAAACTAAGATGGAGGAGGAGGAAAATAAAATGGCAACTGATCCTCAAAATTAGTTTCTGTTGTTTCCATTGGTTACTCTAACATTTGATCTTTGAAACCTGGAATGTCTTCAAAATAAAAAACATAGAATTCATTAGGGCCAAGGGACTCTCGTAGATCCATTTCCTTCTCCTGTACTCCTGTGGAAGCATCAGTTGGAGGGCCCTCCTTTCTAGCTATCTTATCCTTAGAGGTTGTTCTTGATCTAGTTCTGTGAGTCAATAGTACATCATCTTCCTCATCTTATTCCTCCTCTCCCTCTTGCACAGTTTCTAACTGAGGGGATGTAGACAGTCTCTTACTTTTGTATACTTTCCCTTTCTCCACCTCAGTGGTTCTGGGTCCAGTGACCTTTATTGTTAGGGACCTTCGTGAAGAAGATGTTTGTCCTTGGATACCAAAAACTGAGAAGAAGGTGGATCGATGATTCCTGTCATCTTGGTTCTGGCTAGATTCACCTTTTGATTTGAACCATAGACAGTTGGTGTACCATGCCTATATATTGTCTCAGGCTTTTGAGGGGCAACTCCTTCAAATTGGGGCATCAATACCTTTTCCCCTTTTCCTTTCTCTCCTTTAGGAAGTGATCCATGTTGTTGCTTCATGGGTACAAGATCCATCTTGAAAGACTGTTTAATCCAATCTTTGGTAGTTTTAATTACATGCCTGACTTTGAAGTCCATGTCTTTATTTTATTCTTTATCAACTTCAACATTCAGTATGGCCCTTGTGTATATCTTATCTCGATTATATAGTGGGTTCAACACATTTTCAGAATCAGCCTCCCATACTTTAGGTGGGATGCAGAGGACTAGGGCATCTTGCACCAATTCTAGAGTCATCTGACAATAGTCTCAGATTCTCACCTCATAATCATCTATGCAATTCATCCAATGATCTTCAAAGTGTGATTCATGAACATAGTGCCTCCCCATAATGTGGCTATAGGTGCCTATGGGGTCAAATCTGGTTCTGATCAAATTGAAATATTGCAACGAGCACTCAAAGGCTAAGGACTTGCACACCTTCATGTCCTAAAGATAATGTGGGCTAGTGGAAATGGGAAAGTCCCAACAATGCTTCTTCTTGTGCTTGATGTACTCATAAGCGTCAGATAGTTGCCTTTCCATCTCCAAGAGGATTAATTGGTCAGATGGATACCTTGGAAGCTTCTTAGGTGTTAGAGTGCTTCCTGCCACTTTGATGTATGTAAAGGTTTTGAATTGGATATAAAAGGCACCCAAGGCCTTTACTTTGGAAACAACTTCTTCTGAAAGTCTCTTTGCATAATCACCCTCAATGGAATAGATGATTGCAAAGACAAAAACATAGTTAACAATCCTATATTCAGTGCTATCTTTGCCCAATTGTTCCTTTTCTTACCAGTTGTGGATATATAGTAAACGACCATGCATTGGGTTGGCCTATAGTTCTTGTTTTTATTAAGGTAGGGTATTCTACTCTAGTGGCAATATGTAGATGATATATGAAGTCATATAAAAATGAGGGTCATTCTTTACTGTAATCAGCTGCCTATCAAGGCTGTCACTTAAGATAGTAGCCCAGCCAAACCTGACCCTTCTCCCCTTAATCCTTTCAATTAACAAAATCATCCACTGTTCAAGTTGGATAGATTTAGGAAGACCGTATAATCTTTTTATCATGGTTATAGCAGCCTAAATGTCATCTTTCAGATATCCCCTCCTCATGTCTATTATGTCCAACTTATTTTTCGGGAGGGGGTGCACTAGGTACTCCTGAGTCCTTGTTGACAATTTCATACGCCAACTTAGTATTATTTTTGAACCACTACTTACCCTTCTCCACAAAGAATGCATAGAATTTGTCAACTCCTTTGGAGAGGTGAAAGACATCTTCGATGTTGTTTGGCTTGAGGTCGAGAACCACATCCCCTACTTTATTCTTTACCACCCTCTCATCAAGAACATAGTATTGTACGAGGGTCTGATGTAGGGTAGAGATGGAGGATCCAAGGATGGATGATCCAAACCTACACTGCCAACTATAACAACAACAAACACATCGGAATACAATAATATAATGATTCAAAACAAAATTTCATTTAATATGCCTGACTGCGAGGCCTTCTAGGTTTTGGCCTTATACAATGAAATTACAAAGTATCTCAGCAATCGCTTAGCTATTCCAGCTCTGGAACACATCAGAAATTGATGGAAACACTAAGGAAGATCTAAACTTGAGCTCGCAAGCCTCCAAGCAATCTCCTTGTCTCCAAGCATGCAAACCACTAGCTCTGCTATTACAATATTAGATAAAACATCTGATCTTCAAGATCTCGCAGGATCCAATTATGGTTCTCCTCTACTCTAATCTCATACTACTCATCTAATAATCTTCCTTTGATCCCTTCTACATCAACCAAGGCTCTCAATATATAACTAGCTAAGCCACAAGTCGGCCAGTCAAGTATTAATTACACTATAGGTCCAGCCTAAGGAGAGATACCAAAACTAAAGACAAAAATAACAAAACACGATGCACCATTACATTTAGGTCCACACATGATCCAAGAACAGATCCCAAACTGTGCAAGCTCCAATTTCCCCACATGAAACCACGCAAGATGAAATACCACACGTTTCATGAGCGAAACTGACAGAAAATCAATACTTGAGGAAAATGAAGATAATTCCCAGATCCAAATGAATTAGGATGTGCACCCTTAGGAGAATGCTCATAATTAGGTCCACTACATTGAATTAACTTTGCAAGGAAAGAAACCAACTGCAACATCGGCACTAAAACAAACATAAGACAGGTACAAAAACAAGAAATATTTTTGGTGATGCAAGATTGCTCAAGACCCAAGATGCTCCTGCATCAGACACCCCAGGTAAATAAAAGAAGGTTCTCATGAACTTATGAAAGGAATCAGAACAGCTATGCCATATCTGTTCTCAATCCATATGTCCTCTGCTCCTTCATTCCATGCTGTCTTCACTTTATCCATTGTCACACTTAGCAAAAATCAACTTGTCCTGCACTTTTCTTATCTTTCTTATCTGCCACTAAAAGAAACTAACTCTGACCATCTTTTCCACTGTCAATTACACCAACACTTTGGTGGATCACATCTTCCCCAGACTTACTAATTAGCTCGACACCATCTATATCTCTCTGTGTCACTAGTGTCATTTTCGCTACACTATCTTTGTCAGAAAGTCCATTTGCCTCTTAGTCTCTATAAATTCCTCAGCCATGTCATCATCTCTTCCTTTTAAAATTGGCTTCCTTTCATCCACAAGAATAGGTTCATCAACTCTTTGCTCCTGATGTTTGTCACTATCACAAGGACAACACTTGATAACTCCACATCCACGAGTCCCAACTTCCTGCAAAGGTAACAACTTATGCCTAGATCCACCATGCATTACCACATATGTATTTGCACAACCATCAAACATAACATGTCTATCAAATTACCAAGGTCTCCCAAGCAATAGATGACAAGAATCCATAGGCAATACATCACATAATATTTCATCATGATAAGATCCAATCTGAAAATTAACCAAGATCTGCTCTTCGATCCTCACTTTAGACACATCTTGTATCCAACTAATCTGATAAGGATTAAGATGTTTCCTTCTTTCCAAATTCAACTTACTAACCATTTCTTTTGAAACAAAGTTCTTTGAACTACCACCATCAACTATAACATTACATACCTTATTCTTGCACTTACATCCGGTTCTGAACAAATTCCTTCTTTGCATTGGCTCCTTAGCACATGTAGCCAACCTCCTAGGGATAAGAAATTCACCTTTTTCTGCAACATTCTCAATGTCTTCTTCGGTAGTTAGTGCAACTCTTTTTCTAGGACATTGAAAACTTCTATGACCCTCTTCACCATACTGAAAACAAGTACCAATGAACTCATTTTTCTATCTCCCTCTCTGTCCATTATTGTAGTTCTTAGTGAATTGACCACTGCCAGATCCTACATCAATCTTCTTAGTATTCTCTACCACATTACCTCTAGCAATTGTTTCATTAGTCTTTCCACCTCGGTTCCTATTATTTTATCTCCCTTCAAACCTCTTGTTAAACTTTTCCTCAATCTTCAATGCCATCTAATAAGCATCTCCTATAGTTTTCATTCGAACAGTAAGTAACTCTTCTTGAATACTAGGTTTCAAGCCATAAACATACCTAGCAAACTTCTCTTTATTAGCTTCAGAATGACCAGTCCTAATCAAGATTCTATAAAACTCCTCAGTATACTCTTGCACTAATTTGTTAGTCTTATTCAAGGCTTGCATCTTCTTGAACATCTCTAACTCATAATCCACCATAATGAATTGCTTTTTCAACTTGTCAACCATTCGGTTCCATCTAGTGATCTTTTCTTTTTCTCTTCTACTTCTTTCCAATTGAACTTCTCTCCAACAAATATTTCCATGACCCTTCAGCTTAGTCTTTGCAAATCAAACTCTATCAGGATCTTCTATTTCTTCATACTCAAAGTATTCATCTATCTCATTAATCCAATCAATCAACTCTTATGGCCTAAGGCTTCCAGCAAATGTAGAAACTTCAATCTTAAGTCTTTTCCCAATTTTAGACATAGCCTTCAAGATTCTACTCTCTTCTGGATCTCTGGCTTCTTCTATAGCTTCTTGAAAGTGATCTTCCTCAGACTCATCATCACTATCTTCTTTCAATGTAGTCATCTTTCTCAATTCCTCTTGTAGATCTTGCACTTGTTTCTACAGAGCCCTAAAATCATCAAGACTAAATTCTCCAACAGGTTCTTCCTCTGAGATCTTACGAGCTCTCCTCAGAGGCATCTTCAATCCAAGGTCCTAGTGCAAACTGCCTCACCTCGGTGCTCTATCCACACACTCAGGATCTTCAAGCTCTGATACCGCTTGACGCAGGGTAGAGATGGAGGATCCAAGGATGGATGCTCCAAACCTACACTACCAACTATAACAACAACAAGCACAATGGAATACAATAATATAATGCGTCAAAATAGAATTTCATTCAACATGCCCAGTTGTGAGGCCTTCTGAGTTTTGGCCTTATACAATGAAATTACAAAGTATCTCAGCAATTTCCTAGCTAGTCCAGCTCTTGAACACATCAACAACTGATGGAAACACTAAGGCAGATCTAAACTTGAGCTCGCAAGCCTCCAAGCAATCTCCTTGTCTCCAAGCATGCAAACCACTAGCTCTGCTATTACAATATTAGATAAAACATCTGACATTCAAAATCTCATAAGATCCAATTATGGTTCTCCTCTACTCTAATCTCATACTACTCATCTAATACTCTTCCTCTGCTCCCTTCTACATCAACCAAGGCTCTCAATATATAACCAGCTAAGCCACAAGTTGGCTAGTCAAGTATTAATTACATTGTAGGTCTAGCCTAACTAAAGACAAAAATAACAAAACACAATGTGCCATTACATTTAGGTCCACACATGATCCAAGAATAGATCCCCAATCGCACAAGCTCCAATTTCTCCGTAGGGAACCGTGCAAGACGAAATACCACACGTTTCATGAGCGAAATTGGTAGAAAATCGATACTTGAGGAAAATGAAGATAATTCCCAGATCCATATTAATTAGGACATGTGCCCTTAGGAGAATTCTCACAATTAGGTCCACTACCCTGAATTAAATTCGCAAGGCAAGAAACCAACTGCAACATCAACGCTAAAACAAACATCAGACAGGTACAAAAACATGAAATATTTTTGGTGATGCAAGATTTCTGAAGACCCAAGATGCTCCTACATCAGGGTCATAATCAGGTTTGAAGACAAGATAGACACCAGATGTGCTGCAACATTGTCCAAGCTTGAATATACCAAAGAAGTGTAGTCCTCAGATCTTCCCTTTGGATTTGCACACCTTACTAAAAATTCATTCCAGTTTACATTCTTGGTATTTATCTTTGTAATCTCATTATGCATAATTCTGACCTTTGACAGAGCATGATATCCTTTGAATAAGAACTTCATGGTTGGCCAAGCTATCTTTTTCGTCATTCTGCAAGAAAATATTGCAACTAGTCAGTAAAACCTTATTGAAAAAACAATAAGAGTCAAGCACGAACATGACAAAGATCTAAGATAAGAAAGCCCAAAAGATGGAAACCACAAAGAAAGACTTGAACTTCAGTTTCGGGGTTTCAGAGGTGTGGACACCAAAGAGATGATTGGCCTCCGACAAGCTGAAAGAGCGAAAAAAGGCAGTATCATTATTTAACAGGATTTTCAGCATTTCAGAGTTGGGAATTGCAAGATTTTGTCGAAGGCTGAAAGGGAAATGTCTTTCTTTTCAGTGCTATAGAACATTGGTCTTTCAGAGGCATTAGGATTAATCAAAGGCCGAAAGAAGTTGAAGACATGGGAAAACTTCAGAGAACTAGGGATGACAACGATTCTTGAATGCCGAAAGGCTGTGGAGATGTCTTAGAGTAGTGTCGATTGAAGTCATATCAGATGTTCAAAGACCGAAACACCGAAAGAGAAATGTGAACATGGCGAAAAGGGGAAGTCCTTTCGGACCTTCAGGGACTGAGACAAAGAGGGCAAAACCAGCTTGAAAACTAGCAATCCCTAAACAAACAACGAAAAAAATAAAGAAACAAAAATAGGACCACGAATGAAAATGAAAACAAACACGCAAACAAAGAGCCGAGAAGGAGAACAAAAAACCCTAAGCTAAAAGAAACAAAAACTGAAACAAAACCAAAAACCCTAGTATAAAACCTAACCTCTAAGGCAATCTAAGGACGAGGTAGTTGTGACATGGATCAAGCTAGTGCTGCAGAGCACGAGTTATTGCGAAGGTGAGGAAAAAACCAAAATGACCACAAGCTTGAAGGAAATCACTCTACGGAAGCACCTGGTTAGTTGCTCAAGAAAAATCAAATTGCAGAATGAAAGAAAAGATCGCTCCGACAACCTTTTATAACTGTCCAATAGAAGGTGATGTCACCCCCAGGTTTCGTAGTGTGCAGATGATCGGACTTTTGGACCTTCAGAGATCAGGGTTTCGAAGATCCAAGGACCTCTATTAGTTTGACACTGCGAAAGTCCAAAGGCCGATGATTTCAGTGTTTCGGACTTTCAGAGGTCTGAAAGACCAAAGAAGTCCGAAAACACCGAAAGTGTGAAAAACACTTGAAAAAATCTTTCAAAGAAGGAATTCGCTAGGAGAAAACCCTAAAGCAGAGACAAAACAAAAAACCTAAAGGCTCTGATGAAAAAAACATGAAAAAAACAAAAAAAAAAAAAGGAGCCCTTGGCCAAGGCCAAATAGGGGGGTGTGTTGTGGAACCACAACAATATACAACACATAAATAAAAAACTTCCTTCCTTCCAATTTGTGGATATCAACAAAACAATGTAAGAACAAATGCATGAGGACAACCAACAACAAATGTGTTTAAATTAATCATTTTGACGTTAACTTCTGCACACGTCGGTGGACTTCATCAGCTGTACGCCAGAATCCCCGGTCACGCGTGACATGTTTTAACTGAGCAACTGAAGTGTATTGACGGATTAACAGTAACGGGATTCTCCTGGCGTTGACAAGAGATGAAGCTGGCGGCATTCAACCTCAGAAGAATCCCCTTGCTGTTAAACCAACCTATAATAACATTCAACCTAACGGTCATGTACCAATTCAAAATTTCAAATAACAACTCCCCTTGCTGTTAATCCAACCTATAATAACATTCAAACTAACGGTCATGTACGAATTCAAAATTTCAAATAACAACTCGGCTCCGTTTCTGCCTGCACTAGCTAGCCCTTTGTGCCATTATTGTTTTGGACAAAATTCCGCACACCATGACTGTGAAAGAAGAGGGAATACCAGCTTTCGGTCTAGCGCTCTCCGTGTTCAAGGATGGAGACGAAGAAGAGAGAATACTGAATGTGGGTTATCCTGTTCTTTCTTTTGAGTTAGGTGTCTGGTTAAGTCTGGTGAATAGTCAAAAACTTTTAGATTAAATTCCTTTCTTTCTTTGCTGATTAACATTACTGTTTTTTGAAGGTTCTTTCTGTCAATCATTAGATTCTGTTTGGGGAAGATCCTCTGTCATTGTTTGGGGAGCATCCTCTTAAATTGTGCTGTGTTTTTTTCTTCTCTTCCTACTTGTAACTTGGAAACCTTTGGTACCCTGGATTACAATTTGAGACTTAGCTTTTCAAGGCATTTTGACAAGGTTTCTAGTTCAATTGGGTCCACCGTCCAACATTGTATGAGTTGTAAATTGTAATATTTCATCATCATGCATTCCGCTTGTTTGGAGGAATTCCTGCAGACTTTATTTATATCATAAAGGGACAACTAGATTTGGTTGCTTCAGTTGAATTGCCCCGATTTTTTGTTCAGCTGTTGGTACATTATTCAGTGCTTTGTGGGTAAACAGATCTGCATTATTTTAGGTCATTATATTAGAAATTTGTTGTATTTTTCAAATTATTAACTCTTGATATGCCTTTTTTCTAGATCCCACCCTTGTCTAGAATCATTTCTACCCATGAAATGATGTATGGAATTAATGGTGGAAATGAGGAACAAGTCTCAATGGAAGAGCGACATGCGAATGCTGTTGAATCCTTCTCCAGGAAACTGGTACAACCATAAGCAATAATGTATTATCTTTGCATAAGAATACTCTGTGAACTCCTCTTTTTAATGGCTATTCAGTGCTTTGTGGGTAAACAGATCTGCATTATTTTAGGTCATTATATTAGAAATTTGTTGTATTTTTCAAATTATTAACTCTTGATATGCCTTTTTTCTAGATCCCACCCTTGTCTAGAATCATTTCTACCCATGAAATGATGTATGGAATTAATGGTGGAAATGAGGAACAAGTCTCAATGGAAGAGCGACATGCGAATGCTGTTGAATCCTTCTCCAGGAAACTGGTACAACCATAAGCAATAATGTATTATCTTTGCATAAGAATACTCTGTGAACTCCTCTTTTTAATGGCAATTGTGATTTTTTCTTTATCTTTTACTTGTAATATTAAAAGTTTGTTTAGTAAATCATTTACATTAAAGGCTTAAAAATGTCCTCCTTTCTACACGCTTATATATTACTGGTTTATGTTTATGGACCCAACAAATAGGAGTGTGTGTTTGACATTTAAAATAAGGAACAAGAAAGAGGAAATCCTAGAAACACATACGAACAATACTTGTGTTGTTACTTAAAAAAAATCTCATAGGCACAATGATGCTCTCTAGTGTGTTGTGCTTTCTGTCACAAATTTAGTTATATTTTTGAAGTGTTATATTAATTATTTATTCTGCACTTGCTTTTTCTGTAGGCCCAATCCTTGTCAGACATTATTTCTGAACATGACAAAGAAGAGTGTGGACATAACAATGAAAAAAGGGAACTAGCTTCAAAGCAAAAGGAATATTTCAAAGCTGATGAATCGATTATCCCCAGCCACCTGGTAAAACTATGTGAACCTACGATGAAATAATTTTCTGTCTTAAAGTCTACAAGGATGCTCATTAGAAGGCTCTGTTTCTTTTTTATAATTTTCCTGTAGTATTGTGTTGAAGTGTTTTATCAATTTATTTATCTCATTTGACCACAAGGATTCTCTGTAATGTCCTCTGCTTCCTCCAGTTTACTTTCTAAAATGAGTTAAAATAAAATAAGAAAAGTGATTGAAAACATTAACTTTTGATAATGCTGTTTTAAGAGAGCCTATTCTTCTAAGTGATTGAAAACTTTAACTTTTGATAATGCTGTTTTAAGAGAGCCTAATCTTCTCCTGCATTGTTTTTTATCGCAACAAACAGAAGTCTGGATCCAATTATAAAAACAAGGGGCAATTTTCAAAGGCAGAGGTATATGATGAAGCTATAGAATCCATGCCCTGGACTCTGGTAAAAACATGAGCTTCTCTGTTTTCACTTTGAAATTATTAGTTCATAAAGTGTACCTGTTATTTTGTGTTTTTATGACATTTCTGCTTTCTCTCTTCATCATTTACATGGACTTAAACGTCACAAAGCAGAGTATTGACAGGAATGGTACAATACAGATAAGCACTAAGAATATACGCGGAGTGTTCTGAAGTTGATCTGTCAAATAATTTTCCCAAAATGTCGTTGGGGGAGCATCCTATTTTGTTGATTAAAATTCTGTATTTTTAGTCAGCATCTTATTCCGCTCGATTCTGATTTCCTTTGAAGATAGCTGTTGTAGATTTGAGTAAAACCTTAGTTGACTAGATGTATCATGAATTTTCTTAATTTCTGATTTAATGAAAAAAAACACTTACTTGACGAGATGTTTCATGAATTTTTCTTAATTTCTGATTTAATTCTTGCATTTTCTGAAGAAATATTTATTTTATTTGTTTCTAGCTATTTCATACCATAACTGATTTTTTATTCTAATTCTGCTCACCTGTAATTTGAAGCTTTCTGATACCTTGGATTGTGATTTGATAACTTAGTATATCTAGACAATTTAGATCTTTGATCTTAAGGCTTTTTAACAAGGCTTCTAGTTCAATGAGGGTTACCCTATTCCTTTTTTTTGAGTTAGGTGACTTATCAAGTCTGGTGAATAGTCATGGACTTCTAGATTAAATTCATTTTTTTCCTTTGTTAATTAACAACATTGTTCTTTGAAGGTTGGCTTTGTCAATCATTAAATTCTGTTTTTGCCAGATCCTCTTTGTTAATGTTTGGGGAGCATCCTCTCTTGTTGGTTAAATTCTGCTGTATTGTATTTCCTGTCAACTTGTAACTTGGAAACTTTTGATACCCTGTATTACAATTTGATGACTTAGCTTATGTAGAGAATTCAGACCTTTGAATTTAGAACATTTTAACAAGGTTCTAGTCAATGGTTTCCAACATTGTATTAGTTAAAAATTGTACTATTTTGTGCACTCCGCTTGTTTGAAGGAATTCATGCAGACTTTATTTATATTATAGAGGCACAACTAGACTTGGTTGCTTCAATTGAATCGTCCAGATGTTTTGTATAGCTGTTGGCACATTATTCAATGCTTTGTGGTTAAACAGATCTGCAGTAGTTATGTCATTTTGTTTTATTGAATACTCAATGGGCACTCTTCCATGACAATTGAACTTTAATTGAAGAAACTTTGGGACTAACAGAGTCGTTTTTTCCCTTCCAAGGCCTTTACATTCCCATTGACTTGTTTTAGTTTTTTAATCATTTGTGTACATAAATACAACATTTTCCTTCTGACATTCTTTCTATTAATTTTGTTTCGTTTCAGAAAGTTACTTCTTGTTTATTTCACATTTTTCTGTCAGCATGCGTAAGTTTTATCTCAATGCCTTTGTTTTATAGACCCCAAAATTTTTGCAGAGTGTTTATGGACCCAACAAGCAAGAATGTGCATGCGGGAATATAGGAGCTGGTGGATCAAATTCCTGGAATATGATAAAACCATTGGCACCTCTATTATTATTCTCAAAAGATTTATCTCACATCATATAAAGACTGCAAGGATACTCTCTAACATGCTTTCCATCCTAAAAATTTCCTCTTTATCATTTTTGTTAGAAATTTAAACATTTAATTGTATTACTAACCATATATATAATATAATACAACAAATAGGAGTGTGGCTGTGGATATTATGATACAAGCAAAGAACAATCTGTTGAGGAAGAAGGGTATGCCAATGCTGTTCAATTCATCTCCAGGAATATGGTACAAGCATAAGTACTAATGTATTTTCTTTGCATAAGAATGCTCTGCAAGCTCCTCTGTTTTATGGCAATTGTGATTTTTTCTTCGAGTCTTATCTTAGTATTACAAATTTCAAATTTGTTTATTAAATCATTTATATTAATGGCCTAATGTCTTCTTTTCTATATGCTTAAATATTAGTGAATTATGTTTCTGAACCCAACAAATAGGAGTGTGTTTGACTTTTAATATAGAAACAAGGAAGAGGAATGTGATGGATCTATTAAATCAAATTCTAGAAACACATATGAGGCTTACTTGTGTTAAAAAATGATCTCATAGGGCACAAGGATACCCTCTAATGTGTTGTGCTTTCCCACACAAATTTGATTATTATTTTTAACTGTTCTATTTATTTATTCTGCATGTGCCTTTTCTGTAGACCCCAACCTTGTCAGACATTGTTTCTGAAAATGACAAACAAGAGGGTGGTCATAACAATGAAAACAGGGAAATAGCTTCAAAGCGAAAGGAATATTTCAAAGCTGATGAATCAATTGTTCTTAGCAACCAGGTAAAATTATGTGATTCTATGATGAAATAAATTTCTGCCATAATGTCTACAAGGATGCTCTCTAGAAGGCTCTGTCTCTTTGTTATAATATTCCTGTAGTATTGCGTTGAAGTGTTTTATCAATTTATTTATTTCATAAGGCCACAAGGATTATCTGTAATATGCTTTGCCATCTCCAGTGGACTTTCTAATATCAGTTAAAATAAAATAAACTAAGTGATTCAAAACATTAACTTTTGATATTCCCTTTTAGTAGAACCCAATCTTTTCCGGCATTGTTTATGATACCAACAAACAGAAGTGTGGATTCAATTATGGAATCAACGGGCAAGGCAGAGGTATATGATGAACCTATAGAATCCACTCCCTGGTCTCTGGTAAAAATATGAGCTTCTCTGTTTTCACTTTAAAATTATTAGCCCATGAAGTGTACCAGCTATTCTCTATTTTATGACATTGCTGCTTTTTCTCTTCATCACATATATTCTGAATTTAATTTGTTAAATTATTTTCCCAAAATGACCCTTTTCCTATCCAACCCAATTCTTGTGGATGATTTTTCTGAATCTGTCAAATAGACAAAAATAAAGAACAAACCTTAGAAGAAGAGCGGTATGTATCAGCTATTGAAACAAATTCTGGAAATATGATACAATGATACAACCATTTATACCTCTGTTGTGACTTTTGCAAAAACTGATCCCATGATGATGAAGGCCACCAGGATACACTTCTAACATGCTTTGCTTTCTAAAAGCCTTCTTGTTAAATTGTTAACCTTGGTCCTTATACATTTCCTTTCTATGAGGTATAAACCACAGCCCTGAGGGACATTGTTTCCAAACCCACAAAACAAGCATGTTCATTTAACAACAAAAGCAAGGAACAAGCCTTAAAGGAAAATGAATATGTTAAAACTGTTGAGTCCATCATCCCCAAGAATTCTGTAAAATCCTGCTAGGGTATTACTCTTACAGTTTTTGTTTTGTGAAAATTGTTCTTTCTCACTTTTCATTTTCTCTATTGTGTTTAATTTATTTATCAATTATTTGCCCCATATATTTATCCATAAATGGAGACCCCAATCCTTTTGGAGAGTGTTTCTGAACCCGATAAACAGGAGCCTACAGTTTTTATCATAAACAAGGAACAGGCCTTAGAGGAACATGAACATGTTGAAACTGTTCAGTCTGTCCCAAATAATACAAGAAAGATCCCAATCTATTTGAAGAGTGTTTTTAGAATGCAACAAAGGCAAGGGTTCATTTCCTTGTGAAAACGAGGAACAAGTCTTAAAAGGAGATGGAAATATTGGTGCTGGGTCTGGAGCATGTTGTAGAGAGCTTGCGATGCAACAAAAAGGAGTGTGCCTTTGATGGTGACAAGAGGGATGATGTCTAAAAGGATCATGGGCAAACTGAAGTTGTTGAACCTGTCCAAGACTCCATAGTAATCCAGCAAAAAATATAATCTTTATGCAATATGTTTCTGAACCCAAAATATAGGCAGTGCCGCAGTTGCATTATCTGGTGAAAACAAGAAACAGGTCTTAAAGGAACATGGACATGCTGAAGCTTTTGAATCTGTCCTAACTCCTAAGTAATATTTAAAGAACCCAAAATTTTTGGTGAGTTGTTGAACGGTGAACCTAATAAAGATGAAAATACATTTTTTGGTGAAAACAGGGAACAAATCTTAAAGGAATGGGAACATGTTGAGGTTGTTGAATCTGTCTCAAATTATACAATAAAGATCCCAATCTATTTAGAGAGTGTATCTGATTGGAACAGAGGGGAGTGTTCTTTTATTCTGTGCTAGGTCTGCATTCTGCAATTTTTCTTCAACTTGCTCTCTTGCATCTTGATGATGGATCATGTAGTGTGATCCAAAACATTGATGATAAAAATTTGTACACAATCTAATCCAGAAGCTTTTATGAACATGCTGAAGTTACTGTCTGTCCCAAGCAATCCAGTAAAGATTGCAATATTAATGGAGTGTTTCTGAATGCCAAAAACAGGTATTTGCATTTGCTGGTAAAAACCAAGAACAGATCATAAAGAAACAAAGATCTTTTGGAGCTGATTGTTACATACCTCTTGGAAGACCATCACACAAATGTTGTGTGATAAAAGAAACAATAAAAAAAATTGAAGTAAAATACTATAGAGTAGGACTGAAATAAAAGGGTAAAAAGAACAAAACAAAACATAAATTAAACATTACTAACAAAACCAAAGGGAAGGAAATATGAATTAAAGCATTTTTTTCTAAGTTGTGAAGAACCCAAAAGGTGAGAAGAGGGCATTTTTCTTCCTGGACATGCAGGAGACAGCCTGCAATGAAGAGAGGGGGCAAAGAGAAAATATGGTCATGCCATCAATGCAGCACGGTGTCCCTGCTCGTGGAAGGTGCGGCTTTGACTGTGAGTGTAGAAAAACAAGCAAACACACAGCTATTAAGAGCCACATGACCCCTTGACTGCAGACACACACACTGTTGGAAGAAAAAGGCGAGAAGGGAGGAGAGGAATGGCGTGGAAGGAAGAGCAGGGAGGAGCTGGAAATTTATGGCTTATTTTAAAAGTCAATTCTGACACTGGGATGGTGTGAGACCAACATGGGGGAAGTTATTTGGGATGGATGCCATGAAGATATAAATCGTCCAACTGAGAGAGGGAAAACTCCAGTTGCTCCCAAGACATGGAAGAAGCAAGGAAGGAAGGAGAAGAGGAGGAAGGTCATGAGTGTTGCAGATTTGAGGGTGATTGAAGATCATACCAGGATAGCAGAAGAAGATGCTCATTTAGGTACCTATTATTGCTATATATCTGCTATCATCGTAAAATTACAAAGTTATTTGTTGGATGAAACATAGGTGCTGCCTGTAATGACCCTTACTATAAAGGCCACTAAAAACCCCCAAATCTGAACTGTGGCAATTCATCAAACAGTTGGCATGCACTGAAATGTTTTGCTTGCAATGATGTGTTTCAATGTGATTGTTGTTTCAGCATCAAGTACAATTGAGATAACAATACCAATATGCAATAAAATGGAAGAACTCAAATAACAATGCAATAGTGTCAACGCCAAATGAAAAGTGAGATTTCCAAGGACTGATTACAATGTACAGTTGACTGATTATTCTGAATATATATTTGACTGTCACATAATCAAGAACCTAAGGAAAAACAAGACCTTTCAATGCTCTCTTATTTCCATACAATGCACTACTATTACTATGACAATTTCAATTGCAAATGATGGAAAAACAGCAACTGATTCTGATTGTTATAACAGTGATTACATGTGCCTTCTTCAATGCAATTATTACATCAAATATCAACATTCAAGCTATGAAATGAACCTGGATATAGCTCCTAAAATGCTGATGATATACGCTGATGAAAGGTAGACAATCTGCAACCAATCCTGTCCCCAAATCTGTTCCTTGCTGCCTGCCATACAGTCCCAGGTACAGGCCATACAGTACGGCACCTGTACTAAAATCTGTGCCAAGTAACAGCTGCCGAAAATGATGGGAATAGGGGCGCCTAGGGTTAGATAATAACCCCTTAAATGCATAAAATTTATCTCCAAGTGGATTAGGAGATATGAGCAAAAATTCTGATTCCAGGCCCTGATATGGAAAGTCTAAAAATGTGCCAAAATGATCTTCAACTATCACCAAAATGGTTCACCAATGCAAGAGGTGAATTCAAACCCTTATTCCAACCAAAAACAAACCCTTACAACAATTCTCAATGAAGTACCAATGAGATGGCTGAGTACCAACTCCAAACTTGCAACCCTTCAGTAGATATTTCACTACCTCAGTTATGCCAATCTAGGGGAGTTATCGTTCCCAAAGATCGAATAGTATTTGCAGACCACAAGGCTACAAATTGCTTCACAATGAAGAAGTAGAAGAAATCCCAAATCCAAGCATGTAGAAATGATAGCCCAAGCCCTCTATTTATTCTTTTTCTTGAAAAGTTACTAGAACTTCTAGAAACATCTAATTATAATGTACTTTATAATAAAATAACATTATAATAATAAAGTACATTTCTCAACTCAAAAATATAACAATGTAGGCCAAGATGTCTCATAATCGAATGTAGGCCCAACTAGACTGAATGTAGGCTCGAACTGGATGTAGGCTCACTTCTGGACGTAGGCTCCACTACAACTGCATGTAGGCCTCAAACTGGATGTAGGCTCTGCCGAATGTAGGCTCTGTCAGCAATAAGCAATCAAATGATCCACACAATGACTCTCTCTCCAAACTATTTGCCTACGAGAGTCGATGATAGGCAAATCCGTCATGAAAGAACATGTCTCTAGAAAGGGGACATGACAGTCCGCCCCTCCTGAAGTTGCTTGCCCTCAAGCAATCTCAAAGCTGGGTGCTGCAAAATCTCCTCCGACTCCCAAGTAGCATCCTCAACAGGAAGATCTCTCCACTTCACCAAGTACTCTCTGATAACTCTCCTGCGAAGCTGTTTCTCCCTGCTATCCAAGATAGACTCTGGCACCAAAACCAACTTCCCCTCATCATCCAAGGGTGGTAACACTGTAGAAGGCACAACATGCTGCCCTAACGCCTTCTTGAGGTGCGACACATGAAACACATTATGCACTCTACTATCAGCTGGAAGCTCAAGCTCATAAGCCAACTCACCAACATGCCTAATGATCCTGAAAGGCCCATAGTATCTCGGCTTAAGCTTCTCCAACCCACTCTTCTTGAGAGTAGACTACCTGTATGGCTGAAGCATGAGGTAAACCATATCACCAACCTCAAAGCTCCTCTCAATCCACTTCTGATCTGCATACTGCTTGTACTGATTTTGTGCCCTGGCTATATTATCCTTGAGAGCATCAACAATGTCTTTGCTCTCCTGAAGCAAATCCCCAACACGTGGAACTCTAATATCAGACATAAGCAAATCAATGAAGCTAGGCGCATCATACCCATATAGAGCCCTGAAAGGTGACATCTGAATCGACATGTGAAATGTGGTATTGTAACAATACTCACACAGATGTATCCATCTCACCCATGCCCTTTGCTGACTAGCTACGTAATTCCTCAAATAACCTTCCACCCACTTGTTAACTATCTCTGTCTGTCCATCCATCTATGGGTGATAACTGGTGCTAGGTGTAAGCTCAGTGCCACAAAGTCTAAATACCTCCTGCCAAAAGTGACTCAAAAATCTGCCGTCCCTGTCACTCACTATGTTGCGGGGTATCCCATGCAATCTGAAGACCTCTCTGAAGAAGACCTCAGCTACCTATACTGCTGTGTAAGTAGTAGTGATGGGAAAGAAGTGTGCATACTTCGTCAGTCTATCCACCACCACGTAGATACAATCACGCCCTTGGGCCTTGGGCAAGCCCGTAATGAAATCCATGGATATGCACTCCCACTTTTGATCAGGAATGGGAAGTGGCTGTAGGAGCCCGGCTGGAAAGGTGTGCTCTTGTTTGTTCTACTGACAAACAGGGCACTCACAAACATACTGCAATACATCTGTCTTCAATCCTTTCCAAGTGAACCGCTCCCGCACCTGTCTATATGTCTTGAAGTACCCGGGGTGACCAGCTGTAGGTGAATCATGAAGAGCTCTCAATATAGATCACTTCACCTTCGATCCTGGGGCTAGAAAGATCCTGCTCTTGTAGATAATCAAATCATCTACAAGTGTATACCAGGTATCAACAACTGACCCATCAACTACCCTTGACACCCATGGGTCTCTAGCATACTCTGCCACTATCATATGTCGCCAATCCTTTGATATCTCAATCAATGCACTGAGATGTGGTCTATGTGACAATGCATCTACTACCACATTCTGAGTCCCTCTCACATATGATATATCAAAATCGTAAGCCTGTAACTTACTTACCCACTTCTGCTGCCTATCGTTGAGATCTCTCTGACTAAGGAAATGCCTCAAACTGTTGTGGTCAGTTTTAATGCAAAACTTACCACCCACTAGATACTGTCTAAACTTAGCCAATGCATGCATGATGGCTAACATCTCCTTATCGTAAATGCTGAAAGATCTCTCAGGTCCACAGAGTTTCCTGCTCTCATATGCAATAGGGTGCTTGTCCTGCATCAACACAGCACCTATACCATCTCCGGATGCATCACATTGAAGCTCAAATGGCTTCGAGAAATCAGGCAAAGCTAACACCGGACATGAAGTCATGATCTCCTTGAACCTGTCAAAGCAAGCCTGCGCCTCTGGTGTCCAAACAAAGGCCCCCTTCTTCAGCAAGTCTATCATAGGGGCTGCATGATGTGAATACCCACTCACAAATCTGCGGTAGAATCCACATAGGCCTAGGAACCCTCTCAACTGTGTCAGGTTCTCTAGAATAGGCCACTCCACTATAGCACGGATCTTATCAGGATCCATCCGCACTCCATCTGCACTGATAATATGACCCAAGTACAAGAGCTCAGTCATACCCAAATCACACTTGGACTCCTTGGCATACAAGGACTCCCTCTGCAATATACTCAATACAGTCTCCAAATGTATTACATGCTCCTGCCATGTCCGATTGTATACCAAGATATCATCGAAGAAAACCAATACAAATCTCCTCAACTGATGATGGAAGACCTTATTCATCGTAGACTGAAAAGTGGCTGGTGCATTGGTCAACCCAAATAGCATGACCACGAACTCGAAGTGTCCACAATGGCATCTAAATGCAGTCTTCTCTATATCCTGCTCTCTGACTCTGATCTGATGATACCCTGATCTCAAGTCTATCTTGCTGAAGTAGCAAGCCCCATGAAGCTCATCTATCAGCTCATCTATCCGTGGGATGGGGTACCTATTCTTAATAGTCCTCTTGTTTAGCGCCTTGTAATCAATGCACATACGTAGAGAACCATCCTTCTTCTTCACCAATACTACTGAAGAAGCAAAAGGAGACTTACTCGGTCGAATATGCCCCATCTCAAGCAGCTCCTTGATGGTTTTCTCTATCTCATCCTTGAGCCTCCTAGGATGTCTATATGGTGTGATCATCACGGGTTTAGCACCCTCCTCTAGCTCAATGATGTGCTCAATTCCACGGTCAAGTGGTGCACCAGGTGGAATGTCACTGAACACCCTATCATACTGCTCTCTCAATCTCTGAATATCAGGGTGATACTCTGTCATCTGATGCTCCTCCTGTGTAGGCATGAGAGTACACATGGCTGCCCATCCGATCCCATCATGTCTAACCATCCTCTCCATGTGCCTGAAAGAAATAGTCCTAATATCACTATTTCTGATAGCCCTCAAGACATGCTGCCTACCATCAACCTCAAACTTGATCTCCATGTCCCTGAGTCTGAAAGTGACCTCACCCAATGAATGCAACCAAGTCATCCCCAATACAATATCTAGGTCACCCATTTTAACTACATGGTAATCCGCTTTGAACTCATAATTGCTCAAGCGTAAGGGCATATCTCTGATCATCCTATTACACTTAAGAGTGTAACCATCAGCAACCTATACTTGGAGACCCTCAAACTCCTCTGTCTCAATGCCATGGCGCTCAACCAAACGTGCATCAATGAAATTATGCGTAGCACCTGTGTCAACTAGGGTAATCACCTTCTATCCTGCTAGAACTCAACGCAATCTAAAGGACCCCTCCTGCTGAATACTAGATAAGCGTGCCTACTGCAAATGTAGCTCTGGCTCCACCTTAGGCTCTGAAGCCTCTGCCTCTGCCTCTACCTCAGGCTCTGTGTCACTGTGCTCATCCTCATGTGTCGTGCTATCTGAATCTGAGTCCTCATAGTACGCCCACATAACTCTATTGGCCTTCCCCTTAGGCCTCAAAGGACAGTCATGATCCCTATCATATGGACCTTTGCAATAGAAGCATAGCTTCTTCCTGCGTAGGTCATTTAGTGCCTCAGTATCCAAGGGTGGAGTGGATTTCCCCTTGGTATCAACCTTCTTCCCCTTCCCCTTATCAAACTTCTTATTATCTCTGAAAGAAGTAGAACTCCTAGGGGTAAATCTGCTAGAAGGTGCGATAAGCTCCATACTACGAGCTTTCCTCATGGCCTCCTGTAGTGATGATGGATCAAATGCCTTGATCCAACCCTTGAGGGGTTCAGACAATCCCTCAGTGAATAGGATAACCAACCGCCTCTCCGATACATCCTGGACCATAACTGACAACCTCTGAAACTCATTGATATAAGTCTCTAAGCTGCCTGTCTGTCTCAACTGTGCAAGATCATGGAAGAAGATCTCTGGATCCTTCCTGTCAAAATGCTCCACCAGCCTATCCACAAAATCCTGGTACGATGTCACCTGGTTGTGTTGCAAGGTAACCATACCATGTGACCACCAGTCATGAGTTGCGCCCTCCAAATGCAAGGTGGTGTATCTGATGGCATCTATCTCTGACATGGGTCTCAATGCTAAGAAAGTATCCAACTTATATATCCATGCCTGTGCTGTCATCTGTCCACTACCATCAAAAGAAGGTAAAGTGAGCTTGCTAGCAGCTCGCTGCAACTCACTGTCATGGCCTCCTCTAGGTCTCCTATTCTGCCGAGTATTCCTCATGTGCTCTCTCCTCTGGTTCAAGTAGCGATCAAAGTTAAGTAACTCACGCACATGTGGTGGTAATGCCTGCCATTCTGCAGTAGCAGCTCTAAGATCATCCTGAAACTCATCCTGTACATCACCCTCTCCTGCCTCTTGAGCCTCCTCTCTAAGGAAAGTAGGACGAGTAGGTCTATCCGCTGTCCAAGACCTGTGCCTAGGAGCACCCTGTGAACCTGCCACGCTCCTATTATCATGATCAAGTGTACCTCTACCCTATTCCTGTGTCTGGGCTGAACCACTCTCTCCATCATAGTGGTCAAATTATGCAAGGACTGGACCATCTCCTGCTGTCCCGTAGTCATAATCCGAAAGAATTCCCTCTCATCATCAGGAATTCTAGGTGGGCTCTGTGACTGTCTCTCACCCATGGTAAGAGTATCTCCGAAGCCCTGTTCACCCTCTAGTGCTGCTCTTCTTCGTGTGTAGTACCTGTGATGCCCAAATGCTGAAGGATGCATATAGGTTTCTTACCCAACAGGATGGCAAGAACACCGCTTTGATATCACTGTAATGACCCTTACTATAAAGGCCACTAAAAACCCCCAAATTTGAACTGTGGCAATTCGTCAAACAGTTGGCATGCACTGAAATGTTTTGCTTGCAATGATGTGTTTCAATGTGATTGTTGTTTGAGCATCAAGTACAATTGAGATAACAATACCAATATGCAATAAAATGGAAGAACTCAAATAACAATGCAATAGTGTCAACGCCAAATGAAAAGTGAGATTTCCAAGGACTGATTACAATGTACAGTTGACTGATTATTTTGAATATATATTTGACTGTCACATAATCAAGAACCTAAGGAAAAACAAGACCTTTCAATGCTCTCTTATTTCCATACAATGCACTACTATTACTATGACAATTTCAATTGCAAATGATGGAAAAACAGCAACTGATTCTGATTGTTATAACAGTGATTACATGTGCCTTCTTCAATGCAATTATTACATCAAATATCAACATTCAAACTATGAAATGAACTTGGATATAGCTCCTAAAATGCTGATGATATACGCTGATGAAAGGTAGACAATTTGCAACCAATCCTGTCCCCAAATCTGTTCCTTGCTGCCTGCCGTACAGTCCCAGGTATAGGCCGTACAGTACGACACCTGTACTAAAATTTGTGCCAAGTAACAGCTGCCAAAAATGATGGGAATAGGGGGCGCCTAGGGTTAGATAATAACCCCTTAAATGCATAAAATTTATCTCCAAGTGGATTAGGAGATATGAGCAAAAATTCTGATTCCAGGCTCTGATATGGAAAGTCTAAAAATGTGCCAAAATGATCTTCAACTATCACCAAAATAATTCACCAATGCAAGAGGTGAATTCAAACCCTTATTCCAACCAAAAACAAACCCTTACAACAATTCTCAATGAAGTACCAATGAGATGGCTGAGTACCAACTCCAAACTTGCAACCCTTCAGTAGATATTTCACTACCTCAGTTATGCCAATCTAGGGGAGTTATCGTTCCCAAAGATCGAATAGTATTTGCAGACCACAAGGCTACAAATTGCTTCACAATGAAGAAGTAGAAGAAATCCCAAATCCAAGCATGTAGAAATGATAGCCCAAGCCCTCTATTTATTCTTTTTCTTGAGAAGTTACTAGAACTTCTAGAAACATCTAATTATAATGTACTTTATAATAAAATAACATTATAATAATAAAGTACATTTCTCAACTCAAAAATATAACAATGTAGGCCAAGATGTCTCATAACCGAATGTAGGCCCAACTAGACTGAATGTAGGCTCGAACTGGATGTAGGCTCACTTCTGGACGTAGGCTCCACTACAACTGCATGTAGGCCTCAAACTGGATGTAGGCTCTGCCGAATGTAGGCTCTGTCAGCAATAAGCAATCAAATGATCCACACAATGACTCTCTCTCCAAACTATTTGCCTACGAGAGTCGATGATAGGCAAATCTGTCATGAAAGAACATGTCTCTAGAAAGGGGACATGACATTGCCTTTGCATTTAATAACCTCTATCCATCTCTGTAGTCTATATTTCCAAGCTGGTTGTGGAATGTGTAGGTGAAAGCTTAACCAAGAATTGCAAAGGGAGAATAGTGAATACTAGGTTACAGTTCAGATAATAAAATTTCAGTCTTTTCCCCAAAAACTCATATGTTAGCCATTGGTAGTAGAAGAATGATAGGTGACAGTTAAAGAAATGCAATAAAAATTGTCTTTCTTTACACATACGGTAATTTTGAATACAAAATATGGAAGCTTATACTAGCTAGGTGTGTTGTTTGACAAAACGCCTCCATGAAATGTGGCCTTACATGGTGTGAAGAGGGCAGGGTATGTTCAAAATGGATTATTGAGAAGGCCTTAGAAACTTTTTAATTAAATGAACTAGCCAAATGTGACTGAAAAGGCATTCCTGTCAGATTTAAATGACAAGAGCCACTTCTTATCACCATAGCCTTCACAAAACTACGAAGAGATTATGCATGAGCTTTCTCTTGTATGAATTCAGATTGACTCACTAAGGCTGTGGATCTAGTCTTCACTGAGGCAGACCATAAGTGGTTTGACCAGGTAGATAGAGAGGCTGAGGCTGTGGCCATGGCAAAGGAGGCGGCTAGAGCACGTTCAGGCACTGGCAGACACATATGCACACGCACAGACACAGGCCCTAGTGATGTTGTTCGTGAGCCCATCTTACATGTAGGGGCTATGGCTCAACAATCCTCTAGGACCTACCTTAGACGTCTTTGTAGAAGGCAGACAGGATACTCAGAAGCTGAGGCTGAGGCTGCGGGTGAGCTTGAGGATGATGATGAGGCTTAAGCTAGAGCCTTGTTTTTCATTTCGTTTACAGATACTGATAGACATACATTTCATGGATCTTCATCTTACATACATTTATGATTTGATGTCTTATGGATCTTCATCTTACATACATTCTATGATTTGACTCATTATGATCCTATGATTTCTATTTACTTCAGCTACAATTTACATTTTATATGTAACGTATGTGATGGATTTATCATTTATGTTCCTTGTTTATGTATGTTAGCTTCTATTTGATGATGTTATAGTGTGTTTGAGTTATATTCAATAAAGGGTGCATGAAATAAGTTTTAAATTGTTAAAATCTCTAAATTTCAAGGGTTTTTTAAATTTGCCAATTCATAGCCGATTCGCAATTCGATTCGGCCTTGCTGATTCCGATCTGATTCCAATTCTCTTTACTTTGATATAAACGCAAAGTGGGTACAAAATCACATTCTCATTAAATTAGTTCTCTGTAAAGACAATAGCCCTTGTTAAATGAAAAGTTGGAATGATGCAAAAAAAAAGTAGTTGGCTTCAATTTTAATTAAAAAAATTAAAAATTAATATTTTATTCGTTGCTTGAGTTACATGTATTCTTAATAGAAACTGTGCCATTCGATTATAAAGCCTTTCATTTTGTAAATGGTCTTTAGCTTCATATTCAACTGGCAGCATTTTCACCTGACCTACAACTGAAATTAGTAGAGTTAGACATGCATCCCAAATAGAGTGGACAGTTTACAAATTGGAAGTCCATTTCTGCAAAGAAAAGACTTTACAAGATCATTTATAAGATAAAGTATGTCTAAATGATGAGTGTTTTTTCAAGTGTTCCGTTTAGGATAGAATAGTTGATAGGAGTAGACTACAATGATGACAATATGAGGTCAGGTATAATTCTATCATTGGAGAGACTTGACAGTATATGTGTAGAGGTTTTGGATGTGATTAAAATGAATGCTACCAATGTAAACATAGTTTCACAAATATGATTATAGAGGCATATGGATTCCCAAAATAGATTGTATATGCAAATCCTAGTGGTCAAAACAAGTGGTATGAATGAGACAACTATTTCTCATTAGAAAATAAAATGAAGTGTGCTGTTTTTTGAGTTTAAATGCTGAACATCAAAGGTGGGCGACTTTTTTAAACAACTCGCCAAGTTTTTGGGAAAAACTCTCTGATTAATGGGCGAGGTTTTACTAAAACCTCTGAATTTTTTCTGTGATTTTTTCTCTGACTAACTCGCGATCTCTAAAACTTGGCAATTAATTGGCAAGTTTTCCATCTATGGTTGCAATATATGGTGAAAACAAGGAACGGGTCTTAAAGGAACATGAACATGCTGAAGCTTTTGAATCTGTCCTAAGTAATATTTAAAGATCCCAATATTTTTGTTGTTGAACCTAATAAAGATGAAAATAGATTTTTTGGTGAAAATAGAGAACAAATCTTAAAGGAACAGGACCATGTTGAGGTTGTCGAATCTGTGTCAAATTCTACGATAAAGACCCCAATCTATTTAGAGAGTGTATCTGAATGCAACAGATGGGAGTGATCTTTTATTCTGTGCTAGTTCTGCATTCTGCAATTTTTCTTCTCCTTGCTCTGTTGGATCATGATGATGGATCATGTAGTGTGATTCAAAACATTGATGATAAAAATTTGTACACAATCTAATCCAGAAGCTTTTATGCACATGCTGACGCCACTGAATCTGTCCCAAGCAATCCAGTAAAGATTGCAATATTAATGGAGAGTGTTTCTGAATGCCAAAAACAGGTATTTGGATTTTCTGGTAAAAACAAAGAACAGATCATAAAGAAACAAAGATATTTTGGAGCTGATTATTACATACCCATGGAAGATTATCACACGAATGTTGTGTGATCAAAGAAACAATAAAATTAATAGTAGTAAAATACTATAGAGTAGGACTGAAATAAAAGGGTAAAAAGAACAAAAAAAAACATAAATTAAACATTAGAAACAAAACCAAAGGGAAGGAAATAGGAATTAAAGCATTTCTTTCTAAGTTGTGAAGAACCTAAAAGGTGAGAAGAGGGCACTTTTCTTCCTGGACATGCAGGAGACAGCCTGCAATGAAGAGAGGGGCAAAGAGAAAATATGGTCATGGCATCAATGTAGCATGGTGTCCTTGCTCATGGAAGGCGCGGCTTTGACTGTGAGTGTAGAAAAACAAGAAACCACACAGCTATTAAGAGCCACATGACCCCTTGACTGGAGACACACACTCTGCTGGAAGAAAAAGGCAAGAAAGGAGGAGAGGAATGGCATGGAAGGAAGAGAAGGGAGGAGCTGGAAATTTATGGCTTATTTTAAAAGTCAATTCTGACACTGGGATGGTGTGAGACCAACATGGGGGAAGTTATTTGGAATGGACTACTCCCGAGACATGGAGGAAGCAAGGAATGAAGGAGAAGAGGAGGAAGGCAATGAGTGTTGCAGATTTGAGGGGGATTGAAGATTTTACCAGGATAGCAGAAGGAGATGCTCATTTAGGCACCTATTATTGCTATATATCTGCTATCATAGTAAAACTACAAAGTTATTTGTTGGATGAAACATAGGTGCCGCCTTTGCATTTAATAACCTCGATCCATCTCTGTAGTCTACATTTCCAAGCTGGTTGTGGAATGTGTAGGTGAAAGCTTAACCAAGAATTGCAAAGGGAGAATAGTAAATACTAGTTTACAGTTCAGATAATAAAATTTCAGTCTTTTCCCAAAAAACTCATATGTTAGCCATTGGTAGTAGAAGAATGATAGGTGACAGTTAAAGAAATGCAATAAAAATTGTCTTTCTTTACACATACGGTAATTTTGAATACAAAATATGGAAGCTTATACTAGCTAGGTGTGTTGTTTGACAAAACACCTCCATGAAATGTGGCCTTACATGGTGTGAAGAGGGCAGGGTATGTTCAAAATGGATTATTGAGAAGGCCTTAGAAACTTTTTAATTAAATGAACTAGCCAAATGTGACTGAAAAGACATTCCTGTCAGATTTAAATAACAAGAGCCACTTCTTATCACCATAGCCTTCACAAAACTACGAAGAGATTATGCATGAGCTTTCTCTTGTATGAAATCAAACTATGATAATTACCCATCAATTTATCAAACACTTGTCATGCCTTTCTTTGAAGTGTATGCGCACTGCAAAATTTGAACAAGACATTTGGATGAACATTTAAATTTGTATTATCCACTCCTGCAGCTAGACAATAAGTAGTCTAGAATGATCTCTATTTATGGTTATTGCTATAAACGAGATTGAAGCGTATTCAAAAGAGTTATGGCTGTAGCAAGCAGCAGTCTCTGTAAGATTTCTGGTATAGTTAAAGGTTTTTAAAATGATGGGATTGCCTTGGTAGCCTAACGGTTGAAAGAGTAGTAGATGGATTGAGACATGATAATCATACTTAAGATGGAGATAGGTGGTTTATTATTGCCATAAGTATGTTGTCTTGAATGTGGACACCACTTGCAATCTTGGCTGCTTCCCTAAACATCAATCTGTTATCAGAAACTTTTCTGCTCACATGTCTTGATTGATATTTTCAATTCCTTTGTATTAGTTTGCTATTTCTTAGGTTTCCAATATAATTTTGAAGTGTTGAATTCTGAGGAGAAATGAGGAAGTTATGGCAATTTTATGACAGCCTAGTAATTATGTTGTAAACTGCTAAAATTGTCTCAATGAATAGATAAAGTAATTAAATAACATTAAATTGTTATTAGCAATATTTGGTTAACTTGATTTTTAGATTGGAAAAGGGATGTGGACTTTAGGTTTTTAAGATGAAATCTAACCAATCACGGTAAGGCTTGTTAACGACACTGTAGACTACCAATCATGGTAAGGCTTGTTAACGACACTGTAGACTTCTCTAGCAAACTCAAATGGAGTCAGCATAATCTCCCAAATGTATGGTCTTTGCAATAATGTTAAGTACAAATAAAAAATGTCATCTCTGTATCCTGCACCTTAAGATTTACCATGTGTTATGATTAAACTTGTTGTACATCGTAATCTTGTGAAATAGGGGAAATTGTTCATGTTGTTGACAATATTCTTTATATGAATAATGTGCTAAAGTGTCATTTATGCGATCCAGATTTTAGGATTATGAAGGTAGAATGGGATGGAAAACGAGATTATTTATTTCACAAAAATGCTGTTAGTATTCTACCTTGTATTATAGTAACTAGTAAGGTTCAAACACATAATGTAAAGTTGCTTTAAGGTCCTCAGTAAAAATTAAAAGGCTTGTATCAAATATATTCAAATTGAAGACACTTGAAGTGATTTGATAGCACTTATTTAGATATCTCCACTAGTTTGGGCATAATTCTATGTTTGGTGTTGCCCCCATATCTATTGAGTAGTTTGGATAGAATTTGCTAAAATTATTAGTGGTGTAGGTTAATTGTGATATCCTTGATTAACTTCATAAATGAAATCTTCTTTAGAAATTTGGGGTGTAATCAAAGTACTACACATAGATGAGGCGCAAATATACCTATGTTGTAAGACATACAAACTCACATTTTCTTCCTTTTGACTTGTTGATAACTATGACTGAGTTATAAGACAAATGGTTAACATTTGCCATTGCAAACAAAGAGAATTTCTTCTGTTAGGTAATCAATGTAACCATTGTTTCAAGGAGATGAACCTTTAGGATATTTTGGGATGTTCATGTTTAATTATTAATAACAATGGTGGTGAGGTATGATTGGAGATCTCAACATGCTTGGATGAAAGTGTCGTGATAAAGGTTTGCCAAAATTGAGAATCGATGTGTATGTTCTCATTTGGAATTTGGGTATGTAGGAAGTCCTTGGGTGAAGGATGCCCCTGTGACCTCAAGTCCATAAGGGGAGGGTTTGAAGGGGCAAACCTCCAAGGTTTCGAGTTGTCCCAAACTTGTTTGACCTTTTGCTCGTCAATAGGCTTTAGTATGAGGCCAAAATGGGAATTTTTTGGTTATGAGCGTGTTAAGGAAACTTGATATTTTTAACTCAATGTACTTTAGAATAGTAAAATAAATGAAGCGAATGGGTTGACTACCTTGTAGTTGGCCATCTTGTGTAGTTCAAAGTTATTCTTACATGTTTTTGGAATTCAAATATAGACCTATAGGGATTTATGTGTAGGCTCCTAAATTGCTTGATTGAGATATACCTAAACCATTTGACCAATATTGTGAATCCTATTATATGTGACCCCAACAATGGTGAACCTTTGAGATATTTGAGAAGTCATTGACAATCAAAGGACCATGCCAATGATTGATTCTTGGGCTACTGAAAGCCTGCAAGAGATTAGTTGGTACCCACCTGGTTCATGGAGGCAAAGGTTGCCTATATTTGTAATGGTAACTAAGGCTCATCATTATATTGGGAGAGTTATCAGACAATCATCTATAGCATAGGGGTGACTGATGCCAAGTGCTACTTGAAATTTTGAAGAAGGTAGTTGACAATATCATTATAGTCACCATATGTTATATGTTGAAAGCTACTTCTTAGGTGGATAGACATGTTGCCAATGGCCTATAGGCAATTGAAGTTGGAATCAACTAGGCTAATTTGGTTCATTGCTTGTGGAAATCCTTGGGATGGGGGATGAATGCTCATTGTAGTATGGGATATATTGAATCCTTTTCTTAGTTGTCAAATGGTATACTTGACCTTGTTGGGTTGTGGACATATCCCTGATGTAATATTAGATACATCGAATCCTCTTCTTAGTTGCTTGCTTGTGTAAAAGAATGGAGAAAAGAATGGGACTCGCGATGTGGTGTGCAATGCTCCAACATTTCTTTTCTATTTGGGATGTTCTATGGATAGGTATGCATTAGCCCTTATGGATGAGTCAATCACTATTGTACCTGTGATGCATATAATGATCCACTCACTGTGTATTGATGTATGCTAGAGATAGTCTTTGTGAGTATGTTGAAGCTACTCACTGTGTATTTGTAATGTATGTTGGAGCTAGTCACCTTGTTTATATGTGATCTATACTCGAGTCAATCACTATGGAGATATGGGGATTATGGAATGATATGATCCTTGTGTATTTGTGTATGTTTGTTTGTACACTACTAATTGGTAATGTTTGTTATATTATAATTGGACTAAGTTAATAGATTGCACTTAATGAATAGTTGTGGTTGAAAGGTGAGATTAGAAAATCCAATGCAAGAGAAGACAATGAACTTCCTCTAACATTGACATACGAACTACAAAGCTCCGATTTTCCAAAACATATACATAGGCAAGGTCATCATGAATGAATGCTTGAGGTTTAGGTCTTGGTCTAGGGATGAGCCTAACCTAGGGAGCTTATTAGTTCCATGTGTAAGCATAGGAGTGTTGATGTTAAGTTGACCCCAATACGGTGAATGGAGAAGCTCTGAAATTAGCACTTCTAATCTAGATAGAAATTGCTTGGTTGATTAAGTTGTAAATTGTAGTGACGGAGGGGCAGGTTTTACATTTGGAGAAGTCTTGAAATTAGAACTTTTAATTGAGATTTAAAATGCTTGTTAATTGAGTTGAAATAGTTGTTAATATCTAAGTTACCAGGGTTCGCCCTGGACCCCTCTGAACTGGACCAAGTTCAAACTGGTTTGTGGTTCAGGTCCAGTTTGCCTGTGGGTCTAGCCAAGGTCCGGATTTTCAGGCCCAGTTCGAACTTGTGGTCCAGAAGTTCAAACCCGGGCGGACCATGACGAAAAACGATGAACCCCGTATGAACTTCAGCGAACTTCGCCACCCGGATGTCACTTAAGTGATCAAATTTGCAAAATTTTAATATTTTTTTGCATCCAAAACTCTAAAAGTTCATTATGAAAGCCTAATTTGTGCTTCTCATTATCATTTGTTGTGTGCAAGTAGGCTATTTGACTTCAGCAAGAGTAAAAGAGCAAGTTCGTGATTGTGCAAGGAGGAGTTGGAAGATTTTTCAAGATTGGTTTGTGAGCTTTCTTCAAGAGTTTGTGCCTCATACGTACAACTTTGCAATTTTACAATGAGTAGAGGTAAGTTATTGTTTCATTTGTTTTTTGTTTTTGTTTAAGTTTTTTAGTTTTTTCATTTATCTTTCATTCTCCATAAGATATTTCATAGTAGCCATTTTTTCAATAATTTTTCATTCTCTTGCTTTTAAACTTTAAAGTTTTAAGTTTTATATTGAATAATGAATATGTATACAATTTAAAATTTTTTCCCATAAGAAAAGGAACTACAATGGCATCTACCTCATCCTCAGTAGGCAATACCGAACAAAGAATAGAACCCAACTCTGATTCTCCTTTGTGGAAACATGTTGATATTATAAGAGCCCTTCCTGGAGGTGGTGCATTTCATTGGAAATGTAGGGGTTGTGATGTAGAAAGAAATAGCTCATGTTTTCGTGTAGTAGGCCATTTGTGTGGATACTCTGGTAGAGGAGTCAAGAAATGCCCTAAAAAAAGAGGTGTACTTGTACCCAATGAAACTATACTAAAGTATAATCAAGAGCATGAGGCAACAGAAGAGAGAGAAGAACATAGGCAAATTTCAGCTGATGGCATTTGCAATAGAGGTAAAAATTAAAAAAAAAGCAAGGGTAACACAACCCCCCACAGATGTTGTGATAGAAGACCACCCCTTTTTTACTACCATAGCTACCCGTGAGCCTAAAAAAGAACCCCTTGGCCTTACACGCAAAAGAAAGGGGCCACTAGAAACTGCATTTCAAAATCAAAGCCAGGAAATTGCCGACATTGATGTGGGAAGATGCTTGTTTGCAAATGGGTTGTCTTTTAATGTTGCTCGCTCTCCATATTGGAGACAAATGTTGAGAAGTGCCAACGAAGCTCCGAGGGTATCAGGGCCCCGGTTTTGAGAAAATACGAACCACCTTGTTGGATAATGAGGTCAAGTGGATTGATGATCAATTGAAGCCCATAAAGGATTCATGGATCGAGAAAGGGGTAACAATTGTTTTAGATGGGTGGAAAGATGCTAGAAACCGTCCCTTGATCAATGTCCTAGCAGTTTCCCCTAAAAAGGCAATGTTTTTGAAAGCGGTGGATTGTGAGGGACAAGTAAAAGATGGGCAATTTATTGCTAATATTCTCATCTCTGCCATTGAACAAGTGGGTGCTAGTAATGTTGTCCAAGTCATAATAGACAACGCAAAGAATTGTAGAGCTGCTGGTTTGTTGGTTGAAGAGCGATATCAACATATCCTTTGGACACCTTGTGCAGTCCATTCACTCAATCTTATGCTACAAAAGATTGGGAACACAATTGGGTGGATCAAGGAGGTGTATGCAGAGGCTAAGGACATCCAGATGTTCATCACAAACCATCACATGACTCAAGGAATATTCAGAATGTTCTCACATTTGGAGTTACTGAAGGTAAGTGAATTTAAAAAAAAATTAGTATCTTACAATTTCTGATTTTTATTTTTTTTATTGTGTAATGTGTATTCTTTTATAAAGCATGTATCTAATAGCTATATTTTTTTACTCTAATTTATGTTACAGGTTGCTAAAACTTGCTTTGCATCAAATTTAATCATCTTGAGACGACTTGTGCAAGTGAAAGAGGCACTTTGCAGTATGGTAATCAACAACAATTGGGCTATATGGAAGCAAAGCAACACTAAGAGGGCAACTTCAATAAAGAGCAAGATATTGGATGACTTATGGTGGGAACGTGTGGAATATATCATTAAGTTCACCGAGCCCATTATGAGCATGCTTAGGTACGCTGACATGGATAGGCCTTGCCTTGGAGAGATCTATGATGGCATAGACTCAACGCTTGAGAAGATCAATCAAATTGTAAATGAAAAAGAGCAAGTTCCTGAATAGACCCTCTTCAAACAATTGCAAACAATTATTGTAGAACGCTGGAACAAAATGACCACACCTCTACTTTTGCTTGCCTATGCATTGACACCCAAATATTATAGCAACCAATATCTTGATCTGCCAGGAAGGCTACCACCCTATAGAGATTTAGAAGTGTCTAATGGATACAAGGCGGCATTTGAAAGACTCTTTCCTGATGATGATATGAGAGATATGATTACAGATGAGTTCATAGAGTTTGTGAATGCAAGAGGTCTAAGTAATGATGCTCTTCGTCATTGGTTTAGGAAGGATGCTCATAGTTGGTGGTACCTCCATGGCTAAAGATTCCAAACATTGCAACCCCTTGCAATAAAAATCATATCACAAGTAAGTTTTATTTTTAATTTACTTGATCTTCATGACTAGCAAGTATTTTTTATAATTTTATTTTAATTTCTTACCTTGCCTTGTCTTCATAGGTTGCTAGTTCATCTGCATAAGAAAGAAATTGGAGCACATATTCTTTCATCCACTCAATGAACCGCAATAGATTGCAATCAAAAAGAGCAGAGAACTTGGTATTTGTACATTACAACTTGCGCCTTCTCTCACACAAGACTAAAGAATACAATGAAGGGGACATGAAGAGGTGGGATGAAAATGCAGAGGTTGCGGACTTGGATGCTTCCACTTCTCGGCTTTCACTAGATGATTTTGCAGATTTTGACGCCAATACTATTATTGATGCTGCTGATCGCATTGGCCTTAACTCTATTGCTGAGTCAACTAATGTTGAAGATGAAGATGAAGATGAAGAGGAAGATGAAGATTAATACTGTTTTTAAATTTTAATTCATTAGTTGAACTTGAAAGTTTGAAACAATGATATTATTGATACTTGAACAGTTGAACTTGATGTTATGATAATTTTAGTTTTAATGTTTTGAATCTTTGATGTTGAACTTGAAGTATATGATGGTATGATCACGATTCATGATGCTATGATTATAAATTTATAAGTTTATGGTGTTTTTATTGTTTAAATGTTGTTTTTATGATACTATGTGACATTCTAATTTTAACTCATGCTTCTAGGCTTCTAGGCTTCATATATATATATATATATATAAACCCAAACCCCTTTTCAAAATTTTGTCGAACTTACGAACCGGTTCTTCGAACCTGAACTTCGAACCAAACTTGAACCAGTAACTTAGGTTAATATAATTGAAAAAAAAATTGTACTGGCTGAGGGACAGATTTAGAGTGCTATGCTTGTCCGCAGTAATATGGTACACTATTTATGTTTCTAACCTGTTATATATCATGAATTTTTTTGTCTTTATTGATAATTTGTTTGTTAGAATTTTCAAGCAACAGTAACTAAATTACACTCTTTGACCATTTTTATAGGCCCCATTCTTGTTTGATGCTCTTTCAGAACTTAACAAACAAGAGAGTGAATTTGATGAAGAAAACATGGAAAAAACCTCAGCGAAAGAGGGTGATGTCAAAGTTATCCACCCATCTTTTTCTTGTGAATATGCATACTATTATTTCTTTATGAATCACAATGTTGACACTTATTCATCAAGAAAGAAAGAAAAGGGTGATGTCAAAGTTATTCAATCAGATCCCAAAAACCTGGTAAATCCGTTAACATCTTATTTTTTGTTTGAAGAAATCTTCCTTGTTTGGGCCACTGGGATACTTTACATAAAATTCATTGTTTCATGAGAAGTCCTCTAGATTTTTCCAGTAAATTTTGGCTTATACTAAATTTATCCTTTTTAGAGAATCAAATAATGTTGGATGGTATTTGTGAACCCAACAAACAGACTTTTGATAAAAATAAGAAACAATTCTTACTGGAAGAGTAGTACGTGGACCTAGTTCAATCAGTCTGATTGAAGCCTAAACAACCATTAGCACCTCCACTTTTGGAATCTCAATCTCATCTGGATTGTTTCGCTGTGGTAACTGATGCTGAGCTGACACTAGTGCAGGAGAACTAGAGCCTTCCAAGGGAGAAAAATGTAGGCATAGGAGCTTCAAACCTTTGTTCAAGAAAGCAAAAAGATGGTAATCATTTATAGACAGGTTGTCTGGAAATGAATTTAAATCCTAAGAAATTGAAGGAAAACCAGGTAGAGATGGCAAAGCAAAGAAGAATTCTAAAAGAGAATTCGAGTACTGAAATCATCCTTGAGGAAAAGAATGTGAGATGTGACAAGAAAAGTGGGGTTCTTGGTGAAAAGAAGAGAGATTGTATTTTGTAGGTATTGCCACCAGAAATTAGTGCATATGGGTTCTCTTCAACTGAATTTAACCCACATGACAATGACTTTTATCCATCTGACGAGGACAATTGGACTTCAAAAATTTCAGGCCAAGCATTGAAAAAAACTACAAGGAACTTTGGTAGAGTAGACCAAGACACTCTTTTTCTTCAAACAGATACAGGAAGGGTGCCCTTTCATTCTCTCTCTCAGAATTCAAGGGTGAAAAATAGACCGCTGATAAAAGCCTCCTTGAAGAATACTAACACAAGTGTGGATAATTACCAAGGCTTACAATCTGAGGTAATTTTTCAACTTTTCCTTTCTCTGAATATCAACTTTTATGGGCTAGTTCCAATGTTAAACATTTTCATAGAGATGGGGAGTTTTGGAATCAAGTGTTTCTTTTATTACAATGTTTCACCAGAGCTTTGTTTTGACACATCCAAGTTTTGTATTTTCCCTGATAAAACTTGTATGTTCACTTATATCAAAATGAGGAGAGAATCTGAGGTTGCTCTTAATATCATGAACAGAGTATCTTAGACCACTACATCAACCTAAAGCATATCCTTTATTGTACATAGGGTCTTATTAGTTTGTCGTGTTTGAACTTTGTATATAGTAATCCACAACTATTGCACAATGCTGACACACAAATGTTTCTGTTTAAGATATCTCCAAAATGGGACCTGCTGTAATATTCTTTGTAATCAGCATGGAAAAAATATATTTCCTTCTTCAGTTATTTAAGCAAGGATGGGATTCTTAGGATAAATTTTGATCCTTAAGAAAATAGGTCATTACTGCCAAGATTGTGATGCAGTTTGAAGGTTTACTAGACGATAAATAACATACGAATGTTTAATAGAAATGCTTCACCATGTTGCATCATCTAGACATAAATATATAAGTTGAATGTTCCAGATACTAAATGTTGTAAATGTTTTCTCTATAGTTGACAGGAAATATATCATTCAGTGACTATCCGTGTTAAATTAAATTTTCTTAAGATGGTATTGTGGTCACATTACAATTCGTATCCTTTTCTGGACTATATTCATACTGCATATAAAGAAAAGCTGCACTTTAACTGCTCGTAATTTGCCAAGTGAGTTATTTGGTTGAACCTTCACCATCCAACCAATTGTTTGCATGTCTTGCACTGGAGTTTTTCTTTCAAGCACATAACCAATATTTTCTATCATGGATAGAATTTGTTGTGGGATGACATTGCGAATTTTGAAGTTATATTTCAGATATGATCTAATGAATTGTCAATCTGTAGGAGATCTCTTTGTGTGTGCTTTGACAGAAGATTTCTTTTGTTTACATATGAAAGTTGATAACTTTGGCAAGATAAAATTCTATGGTCACTCTATGGTTTCAATGAGTAAAGTTGTGTGAGCCCTACCCCAATACAAAAATCTCATTGGCACGAGATATCTTATTTAGGTTCAAATACCTGGAATAGTTCAACTTCCAAATATAGCAGACTTGAAGAAGAAATGGCATATGGTTGTGGATACTGGCTGCCTTATTCATGACGAATCTATATAGGCCTTGAAGCAACTGGAAGGCATTAAGGGACTCATCTGATCATCCCTAGAATTGGTAAATTTCATTGTTCTTTAATTCCACGTGCACAAATGCACAAATATTTGACTAGTCAAAGCGATAGATTTATTTAGTTTTACTTTTCTTATTTCTAGATATCCTTCTTTTGTAGTTATACAAGAATTAGATTGTCTAAAATACCAAAACAAGTCAAAGCAAGAGGAGGCTCAGGATATTTTGAGATGGATTGAATAGTGCATGATAAACAAGGGTTGGTGGGTTCACGTGCAAAGCTCTGCAGAATGCTTTTCAGTTGGAGACGTTATGTCACCTATTGCAAAAGATCATATTCTTGAATGCACTTTAATGTATGAAAGATTACCAAATTATGGGCATGTTGTTCTTTTGAGTAATGGTGTTTCTCTCAAAGTCAAAGCTATGGCTGAGGTAAATCATATGAAAGATTTATTACTTTTATGCAAATCAAGAACAAAAGAAATATTAGCTTTTGAATTGGTCTATTTTAATTTTTAAAAGTGGCTTGTTTGATTACACTGAGCTACAAATGAATGTTTGATTGTAGGGGGTGTTATGTGAAAATGCCAGGGAGTTTTGTCAAAGTTTATTAAGTCCTTATTCAGAGAGATTCTTGTGGTCAGAAAGCACTGCGCATGGCTACAACTGGACTGACATCAACAACAGCAACATCAGGAAACCTTTTGGGTTGACAAGGAAGTGGACATGCTTTGGCATGATAAGAAACTCTTTGCTTCATCATGAAGAACCAAAAAAGAAGAGAAATGAGGACGCAAAGGGATTAAAGCTGATCTTGCTCCAATCTTCTCATTTTGACCCTTCAGCTTCCTATGGAATATGAAAGATGATTGGTAGTTAAATGAATAATATTTGAAAAATAGCTGTCTTTTGTAAAAAATGATGTATACTTTTCCTAGTGGAGTAAACAAATTTTGAAGTTGAATTCATTTGTATTTCTTGTTTTCATGCTTTGTTTCTTTGTTTTTTGCCATTTCATTTTCTGGACAAATAGTGCCCTTGGCAACATTTTGATTCTTTTATTTTTTCAGAAATTATAAAGAAATTAGCTTTGTTAAACATGCAGATTTCTTCTGGGGTTCATGATTATTTTTATAAATCTTGTGCAGATGGAACCTTACTGCAAGTGGCCCTTAGTCTAATTCAGAGGGATATTACCACAATGGAAATATAACTATCTCAAGGACTATCAGACTTTCAAATTTGGCTCCTATGATCATTTGGATGTGTAAATATGCTCTAAGAAGTGTTTCATTCAACCCACTTAATACTCCTTTGAACTTGGCTGATCGCTTCAAAATACGGGGTGGCTCAAGCTTGAATTCTATTCCAGAAAATCTCGTAGGCGTTGGTGGTTACCTGTAGCCAGCTGTTATGGCTGCTAATTTCAAAGAGTTTAGGACAATACATATCAAGATCTATTCTAGCCATGTGTAAATAATCAACATACAATACACCACCTGTAATTATGCCATGATTACTCTTCATGTAACCATCGTTGCTTGTGAATATGATCATGTATACCAAAATTCTTCTCAAGTCTGGACTCGGGAATCTCTTTTTTGAAAATGACATAGGCACAAGGTCTAAATGACTATTAGCGATTCTGCAAATTTTGCTTTTGATGTTTCGGTTTCTGCTTTTAAGACAATTGATTTTATAGAGAAAAAAATCATGCATTTCCATAAAAACATTATGGGTATAATAATCATATAATTTTGTAGGCAATCATGTAACCACTTGTTCACTATCTCTATCTAGTCATCGGTCTCTGGGTAATAGTTAGTGCTAGGAGTAAGCTTTGTACCACTTAATTTGAAAAGTTTTTGCTAAAATAGACTCAGGGATTTTTTGAACATGTTACTCATAATGTTCCTGGGCAACCCATGCAACCTAAAAGCCTCTTTAAAGAACAAGTTAGCCACTTGGGTTGCGGTATATGTGGCTACAATAGCAAATAAATGTGCAAAATTTTCCAACCTATCAACCACCACATATATATAGTCCTTACCTTGCACCATGGGCAATTCTGTAATGAAGTCAGTCAATATACTCTCCCATTTTTTTTCTCTAGAATCCACAAAGGCTGAAGTAAACCAACTGGGTAAGTTTGTTCACTCTTATTCTACTAGCATACTAGACATTCCCTAACATACTTCATGACTTCATTCTTGAACCTTTTCCATGTAAATCTCTCTCAGATCTGCATGTAAGTTTTGAAGAAAATTGAGTGACCAGACAATGAAGCATTATGAAATATCTTCATAATCACTTCTTTGAAGTGGGAAGAAGGCACTAAATAGATTTTGTCCTTATTAAATATGGGGTTACCAATCATTGTATACCTGTCACCCTAAACTATGCCCTTAATTAAGCTTGTTGCCCATGAATTCTTGGTATATTATGCTACAATATTGTCCTTCCATTCAGCTGCTATTTCCACTAAAGAGCATATATGTGGCTTTTGTGATAGTTCATCCACCACTACATTTTTCTTTCCTTTGACATATTCAATATCAAAGTCATAGACCTGCAACTTAGTGATCCATTTTTGTTGCCTATCATTGAAATCCCTCTAGCTCATGAAATAGTTAATGTTATGATATATTTTTATCACAAACATGCCTCCTACGAAATAAGACTTGAACTTGACTGATACATGCATGATGGCCAACATCTTCCAATTGTAGATAGAATAGCTCTTACCCTTATATGCTATGGGGTGCTTTTCTTACATTAGAAATGCACCAATCTCATCACTTGAAGCATCACACTATAGCTCAAATGGTTTGGTGAAATTTGGCATAACTAACACTGGGAAAGATGACATCACCTTCTTGAAGTGCTCAAAATATTGTTGTGCTATCTTTGACCACTCAAAGACTCCCTTCTTTGCAAGATCTATCAACCAAATTGCTATCTGGGAAAACCTTTGTACAAACCTCGTGTAAAAGACACACAATCCAAGTAACCCCTTTAGCTATGTGAGGTTAGTTGGAGTTGGCCATTCAATGATGACTCTAATCTTCTTTGGATCTACTCTCACCCCATCTAAATAAATAATATGTCTAAGCTATAAGAGTTCTATCACGTAGAACTCACATTTAGATTCATTGGAAAATAATCACTCGCTCTCCAATGTACTCAAAACCTCTTCTCAAGATGTCATCAAAGAAGACTAATACAAATTTCCTTAACTGTCTCTTGAATACCCCATTCATACAATTTTGAAATGTAGTTGGGGTGTTGGTAAGCCCAAATGGACTTACCAAAAACATAAAGTGGCCATAGTGACACTTGAATGTTGTATTATCTATATCATGGGCTCTCATCTTGATCTAGTGATAACCTGACCACAAGTCTATTTTGGTGAAATAGCGGGCTCTATGCAACTCATCAATAAGCTAATCTATCTGCAACATGGGATACCTGTTCTTGATAGTCTTTTTATTGAAGGCCCTATAGTCAATGCACATCCTCATAGTGCCATTTTTTTTCTTCACTAAAACTACTGCTAATGCAAAGGGACTCTTGTTGGGCCTAATGTGTCCCATCTCTAATAATTCCTTCATGGTTTTCTCAATCTTGTACTTGTGTTTCTTTGGAAGCCTGTATGGGGTGGTTATCATTGATTTTTGCCCTCCTTTAATTCTATCATATTTTTGATTCCCCTCTCAGGAGGAACTCCATAAGGGATGCTATCAAACACCTTAGTGTGTCATAAGATCACCTCTTATATATTTGGATGGAAACTCTTAACCTACTACTTAGAAACTATAGGCATAACAAATGATGTGGTCCAAGGAAGGAGAAATCCCCAAAGGAGATGTCTAACCTTGCAACAAGAGATTACACAATGGAAATGATAAAACAAAGCAATAATCAACACCAACAAGTAAGGAATAATGTTCTTCAATTATCATCAAGTTAGCCTGCAAATGCAAATTACAGATCTTCAAAAGACACGCCTCATTACTAAGGGCATAAGTCTTATTCTTGGTCTTCACTATCAGATATACTAGCTCTCCTCATTACCAATATGCTACTCCCTCCCCCCCCCCTAAACAAGAACTACTACCCTACTTATATACAAGATCGCCATCCACAAGTCAACTTATCCAATCAATAATCTTCAAGATAAAGGAAATGTTTTATGAGATATAGATCAAGACCTAAATTCATAAGAGAACCCCCAAATAGATAGATCATGATGTGCGAACACACAAGGATGTCGACCACATGTATAAAAATATAGAATGATGTGCCATGAAGCTTCACATAATGGGAATCTCCATCGCAAGTTGAAACCCACCAACCTAACCGTTAGAACATGAAAAAAATATAAGACCAAACCAATCATAGGATAACTTCATTTGGAAACATCGGATCGAGCTATGAAGATAGACATAGGATCTCTATGATACCTAGATCACAACATAATGATCACATAAGATAATAAGATAACTGGAACAATCGCTACCTAAAACATAGAAAACTGCCCAACTGGAACACAAAGTCAAACAAATGAAATGAAATATTTTTGGGTGATGCAAGATAGCCAATGACCCAAGGATGATCTGGCATCAGACATCCCAGGTGAATAGTAGATGTTCCACAAGAGGAACTTATGAACATTTGACATGATTCAAGACATAAGTCTCATGCTCATTCTTAACCCACATGTCCTCATCTTCAAAGGTACATTTTTGGCAAATGGCTATGTCGTTTATCCAAATGCACAAACCCATAAGTATACCATCCTTCATCAGGTACTGCTCTTCTACTACTTCAACAACCACTACTCTGATTATCCAACTCACACCATTTGCTTCTTATTTTATAGCTCCTACAGTCAGCAATTGATGTCTACTTCCTCCTTTGTTGCTTGACTCCACCTTAACTATCAAATCATTTTTATTAAGATTTTGTAGTTTCTTAAACAATCCCAATTCATAATCCTCCAGTATGAACTTGGCCTTAAGCCTAGAAATCATAACTCTCCACCTAGTGATCTTAGGTTCACCATTATCTTCCCTATCTTTCTGCAACTATTTCCACTATAAGGAATCATGACCCTTCAACTTAGTCTATGCTAACCTAACCCTCTGTTGATCCTTAACATCTTCAAGCTCAAAGTAATCCTCTAGTTCATTAATCCAATTTATCAATTCCTCAAGATGTAATGAACCAACAAAACAAGAAACATCAAGTCTATGATTCTTACCCATTTGTGCCATATCTCTCAATAACCTTTCTTTATCTGCAGGGATCTCAACTTTAGTTGTCTCAAGATCTTTAGAAAATTCTTCATATTTATCTTTGGTTTTGGGGTTCCTACTGACCCCAATCAAATAATTTTGGATCTTAGTCCACATTCTATTCCTGAATTCCTCCATCATTTTCTTTACCCTTCTAGGATTCATTTTTCTAGGTGGCATCCTTGCAAACTTAAGGAACCTCTTTCTCAACTTCCTCAGCTTTGGGAATATGATGAGAAGTGTTTATTTCCGTAACACAATCAAGAAATCTACCAACACCAACAATTTGCCTCAAACAATCTATCTGTATAATCCTTGAAAATCACCAACTTGCCTCTCAATCGATCCACCAACTTTCCCTGCAGCTTCCTTTGTGTAATCCTATGCAATTGTAGGTCATATCTATCTTCTGCCACCCCACAACTAGGATCTTTAGGGTTGGAAACCGCTCGGATTTGATGTGATCGATTCTCTTATCGAAATTCATTTTGTCATGTCCAATCATAAATAAATCCTATTCTCGACCACCTCACACAAGCCGCTTGTTAATGTAGGTCAAATCCTGGGTTCTACCACCCCACAAACAACAAATCTACAACTTCACAAGATTAGGAATTCAAATCTGCAATCCAAGAATCACAATCATGCTATGATACCATATGATATAGTCCAAGTAAAGAGAAATACCCAAAGGAGATGTCCAACCTTGCAACTAGAGATTACACAATGGAAATGACAAAACAAAGCAATAATCAACACTAGAAAGTAAGGAATAATGTTCTTTAATTATCATCAAGTTGGCTTGCAAATGAACATTATAGATGTTCAACATACATGCCTCATTACTAAAGACATAAGACTTATTTGTAATATTTACTATCAGATATAAGGGAACAACACATAACAAATACTTTCACAATAATATAGAAATAATACTTATGCAAAATTATAGAAGTAGAGTTTGATAAAAATACACCACATTTAGATTTTGTCAAAAAAAATTTAATCTTAACAAACATAGACAAACATTAAAACCCTAGTATCTATTTTAGAATTGTGTACAATGAGTTGATGCCTCTCATTCGTGCTCTAAACATGATTCTTCATATTACATACATGTGCGGCTAGGTGCATGCTTGTTTGGAAATGTTGTATGGTCTCTTTGATTGATAGAAGCCATACTTGATGATTCTCATACCTATATGGTCTTACAGCATCTATGCAACTGCTAGTATGCCACCCTTAATAATAACTCCATTCATATATGGTGTGCATATTAAAGTTTTAGCCTATATGACATTCTTGGCAGCCTCTAAACTTGTGTACGACACCTCTACATGAAACCAAAAATATTTCCAATGATAATCTCTCAATCAAAACTATTTGATAATGGAAACTAGTATGACAAATATCAACTACAACAACAATACTTAGCTTCCTATCACTATTTCTCATAATTGGCTCCCAAGAAGTTTCACAAATTCATTCAATGGATCTAGCAATTTTTAGGTAGTATATTTTACCTTGAACCTTAACCAAATTCTCCTTATTGTATTTTTCCATGGCAAAGAGAATGTCATCATAGAGGGATTTCGTCCTCCAAAACCAAGAATATGAACCCTGCAAAAAATCTCATAAATTTTATATATTATCCAAGCATTCCTAAAGAGATCTCTTCAATCTATTTTATAATACTCTCACAAGAGCTCACAAAATCATTTTATCAATGTGGGATTAATAGACGTAACACCCTTTTTACAATTTATGTCTTTGATGTGTTATAAAATAAAGGCGACCATTTAATTTAAATAGTTCCCTTAAACTATAGACTATGCATTAATAAAGTTAATATTTAAATTTAACTTTATAATATAACTTTATTAATACAAAATAAATTATATTAATGATAAATAAATCCTCTTGTTAGTATTAAAAATTTGCCATCAATATGTCACTAGCACTAGAGATCCAATCATTTCGAGAATGACACTATAAATAGTAAGTGTGCCCAAAACTACCTCAAAATAAACTGCAACTAAAACTACCTAGGTCAAATGGCCTATAAGTCCCTTTTATGTCCTAGTCATCCTATGATACCATGAGGAAATAGGATAACAATAACATCATATAATGAACGTTAGAAATGAGACATTACATAGATCTTTCATTGAAATTATCTAAGTTGTTGATTCATGTACAGGATACAAATTTGAGTAGTTAGGTATGGAGTTTTTTTTCCTTGGGTACAAGTACAAGTATGTCCATACACACATGCTTGTGTGTATACAATATACCATTCCATAGTCATCTTCATTAGAAGCATCAAGGTCAACATTTGGTTCAAATTCATTTGAACCAAACTCCATTAGATTTTCACTACCACTAGCTTTGTCTATTTCATGTACAAAAGATGTTGCATGTTCATCTATAGAAACTTGGGAAAGTTGTGAGACTATAGCATCCAAATTAACATACTTAAGGGCTAGATCTAAATTCCTTGTCACACCCTCATTGTATTCAGGTTTCTTATTGACAATAGACTAAGGTTGGAAAAACTAATAATGTTATAATATTAACATTATTTGAAATGACACCATGTTGTAGTAGGCGACTACCTAAGTTGACAATTCACTAGCTATGGATGAAAGGGAGGTGTCCCACATTAATATAAATAACAAGATATATGGGGGATCACATAATAACTATTGGGGCATAGAAGGAAAAGTAGGAAGTAAGTGAACACTTAGGTTAAAAGATCAAAATCTCTTTCCAATACTCTCTAAGTTGTTACATGGTTGAGGAACTGGGACATACGTCTAGACCTTAGCCTATTATCATTTCAGTAGAACGAACAAGAAATGATGGAGAAAGTAAAGGATACAATCAATAATTGCATATGATATAGGCACATGGGGATAAGGACATTCAACACTTACTATAGCAACGACGACAAGGATATAGTGTGGTATGTAGTTAGGAATGAATCCATACACTTTGTGTATGGATAATGTATTACATGGAGTTACATACGTAGTGTTATAGATAAATAAATGTGCAGTGAGTTGTAAATGAATAAATATGTAAAGATACATATGGATCGTATATATATATATATATATATATATATATATATATATATATATATATATATATATATATATTTCGTAATTGAAAGGAATTAAATATTTTCTATTCCTTAATCATTTACTACAACCCCTTAATAGGATAGTGTGTGGTTTAAAATTGATATTCAATTGAAATGTAACCAACACTCATTAAACCATTAACTCAATAATTTATCTACAAGAGTTCAAATCAAATGAACAACCAAACCCTCAAAAGTGACTTATTGCTTCCTAGTTGAAGCGAGTTTAATCCTTTATATAATGCTCATCAGATTGTGCATGAAGGATTAGTGACTTGAATACTCCAAAATGGAAGATTCAATTCATGAATGAGATACAATACTTTCATTCACCATTCCAAGATGATCTAAAACATGCAAATGTAAAACTAGAATGAAGCTATCATGCAAGATTAATCTAACAAAAATGATGTTACTATGAAAGAAAAATAGATAACAATGCAAGAGAGACATGAGATAAGAAACTATGATGAAAGAATAAAAGAACTAAGAATTCAAAATAGAATAGTAACTGCAAGAATCTCCTTAAGATGCAAAGTGATCAAGATGAAACCCTTGAGCCAAGGAAGAGCTTCCTTTTAAAGAAATCGCCTCAAGAACAAAGGGTGGAGATTAAGAGACAAAAGATGTTAGGTAGAAATGAGTGGTGAGGGAGATCAACCCATGTGAGAGAATCCAAGAGTTTTGATCGGCCAAGCTTGATGACAAAATAAGCCAAAATAGTAAATCTCCTTTTAATTGTCATTTAATCAAGATTAAGTTGCACAACCATGTGAGGAATGAGTTATTTTAATAAAGTGTTAGGAATTTATATTAAAGAAAATATTTTGACAATTAAATGATTTTAAAGCTTTAATATTAGAAATGATTTAGGCTTGATTAGACATAATTTAATTATGTAAGGGGGATTATCCAGGTTACTTGTATAACTATGTCTAGTAAATTATGCCTTTGAGATTTAGAATTTTTCTTAAGGAAAATTGATCGAATTTAGGGGCTTAGGTTTTACTAGATAAATTTTAGGTGATTACATTTTCCCCTCTTTGAATCGATGTGTGGGGAAACACATTGATTCAAAGATTAGATTGTAGATAAGTCAGAGAAAAGACTAATATGAAGCGATAAGACTATTCCTGACTGTACACACTAGGATGTGCACTTTTCTAAGCCATTCCTTCCAAGGGAATCCATGAATGGGAAACCTTGAAAATTGACCTAGAGCTCCCTAGGCATGGAGTGCAAGGGTCTTAAGAATGCTCTCAGCTAGAACTATTAAGCCTATGACCTTGCTAGTAAACCATGCAATGGGAGATTCAATGAAGACAAGGGCAAGAATGCCAATATCCTCAAGAATCAAGATGAAAATGAAATGCAACTTATGCTAGAAATGAGAATGCAAGCTAAACTATGAAAGGAAAGATGCAAGTGTTACAAATCCAAACTAATTAATCTATGTGAGCTAATCTAGAGCATGAAAATGAAATCTAAACTAGGAAAACATAAATATGAAACTAAGCTAAGAATGCAAAAATATGAAGCTATGATGCAAGAAATGAAGGCTAGATGCAAGAATGTCTTCAAAAGCTCCAAAGTCTCCAAGCAATCCTGTAGCATAAAGTTAGTATTCAAAAGATTCATCCTAAAATGAGAAGAGAGCTCTCCTTTTATAAGAAATGAGAAAGAATGGACCATGGAGATTAAGAGGCAAAAGATTTAATCAATGGTGGAGCTTGAAAGAGGAGCAATCCAAATGCACAAATATCCTCCAATGAGAAAAATAAGAGTTGACTTTTGTGTCTATATGAGACAAAAAGTGCTTTTTCCCTTTTTATAAAATAAGAATAATGCTTTATTTGTGCAACTTAGGATAAGAGGAAAAGTTGGGGCTTTTTATTTAATAAAAGAGGAGGAAAATTCCTTTTTAATTAAATAAAGACTTAGAATAAAATGGTTAGCCCATAGAAAATAATCGAATAAATGATAGAATTAGGATTTGATCAAGAATAAGCAATTGATGATTTTAGCAAATAATGCTAGCAAGGGGCTAATAGTCTAGGTGACCATTTTTGGGTGATTACATTTGCCCCTCTTTGACTAATGTGTGATCGATCTGGGAAAATATTATGTCAAAGAATAGATCAGCCAAGAAGGCAATAGAGATCTGACTCCAAAGTATAAAGTGCAGAGAGATAGCAAATCCTGTGTGGTTAGCCTAGTAGCGATAGTACTGAACACTTAGGAAAGAGATGGACAGTATCAGGACTCGAGACGAGAACTAACATGTCAAGCACAAAGATAGATCGATCAGAGAAAATGGAATGGTCAAGCATATGCTCTAGAGAATAGCCAATAGGATGTGATGTGTCTACCCCCTTGGGATCGAAAGCAAAATCAGGTAGAGGGAAGGCAAAAGCAAGAGCAACGTGATCAAATCACTAGAAATCATAATCGAAGATGAAAGATGATATGATAGCCATCAAGCAATGAAGATATGTCCCAATCAAGACCTTAGAGAGAGATGAATGAAATGAATGAAAAACTAGAAGGGTGAGAGAGATGGAGATGAAGAAGGAAAGGATGCCCCAATGAAGATCGAAGGATCAAGCCTCAAAAGGTCAGTCAACTGCGCGAAAGAAGGAGAAATGAAATTTTGATGATCAAGGTGAACTCAGATTTTGGTTTTGATCCTGAAATGAAGAGAAAATGATGTGATATGAAAGACAAGAAGTGAAAGATGTGATTAGGAAGAAGCGAAAGGTGAGCACAGTTGACCAACAGGTCCACGAAAGATGAAAGGAGAGCTCTCTCCATATGCAAGATGCAAAACTAACTAACATGAACCTAAAAATGCAAGCTATTATGAAAAGTGGTTTACTTGCAAGGTCACAAAGCTATTAGACTCTAATATTCATCATCAAGAGTTATTGGTAGTGTCGCAAGATCATACAATACACACCAGTATAACTATGTGAATTTGAATATGATCTATATCAGATAGGAATGTGGAAATCCGACCTAGGCACCAAAGACATATAAGTCAAGATGATTAGTGTAGGGAGGTTGCCTAAGTTTGATATAGCAAGATTATGCTCGCATCAAGACACAAGAAAGTCAAGATAACTATAAGCACACACTTGCAGAAAAATAGTCAAGGATAATACCTTGTGGATCCTAGAGTCAAGTGGAACAAGCATAAATGCTCATGACAACCAAGATCAACACAATATACCCACAGGAAGAAAGCAAATAAAACATGTCCTTATGCCCTAGTCTTCTAGCTCGACATCATCGAAAACTATTAGCGATAGAACACTCATCAAAGAAATCATCATAGACAATACACAAAGAAATAAAGCAAATTACAGCAAGTCAAGTGTTTAAGTGCGTATGTGTAGGTCATAGAGTCAAACTTTGAGTATAGCATCTGCTAATGAGAAATATTGCATCATTCAAGACTACAGATAGGATATCTAATAAGTGTTGAGAAACACTCGACACAAGGAAAGTGTTGAAAAACACAATTGGGGAGGTGTTGAAAAACACCGTTGGAACCAAGAGGCCCAAGAAACCCAAACGCACAAAGAGACCCAAGATAAGCTAGAACAATGTATGCCCCCTAGACTAAGACAAGAGTCAATTCCAGGCTAGGAGAGGCAAAGTGAAAAGTGGAGTGGAGGAGCGCCACCCAAGACTGATAGACATAGGTGCAAGGGTCTCAAGTAGTGCCTGTTTCCAGGTTTTCACCACTTGATAGATTTTTTCAGGACTTTTTTCAAAAAAAAAAAAATTGAATTTTTGAATTTTTTTGGTGAGACATCAAAGCGCCTATTGCTAGGTTTTCACTAGGATGCTCATTTTTTAAGTAATTTTTATGCTTTTTAGGATTTTTTCAGCATCATATATGAATTTTTTTGAATTTTTTCATGATCAATAAAAATATGTACAAAGAGCTCAAGAACCTTAGGCATAGAACTTCTTCAGATGTAGAACATTAATAGGCTCAGTAAGCTCTTCTCCCTCAGGGGTAGATAACTGATAGGCTCCAAACCCAAATGCTATTGTGATGATATAAGGCCCTAACCAATTGGGCTCAAACTTGCCTTTCTGCTCTCAATTCTGCTGGTTTTTGGGATTTTCTCTTAGAACTAGTTCATCCACTTGGAACTCTCTAGGATGGACTTTCTTATTGTAAGCAGTAGACATTCTCTTCTGATAAGTGTGCATGTGATCAAAAGTGGTCTTGTGGCATTCTTCCAAAGTAGTGAGCTCATGCACTCGCATGGCCCGCTCATCTTCATCAGTAATCAAACCATGTAGAGAGACTCTCGGTGAAGGTATTTCAACCTCTAATGGTAAGACAGCCTCAGAACCATAGACCAAGGAAAAAGGTGTGGCACCTGTAGGAGTGCAGATAGAAGTTCTATAAGCCCATAGCATGGGATTGATCTGTAGATGCCAATCCTTGCCTGATTTGTGCACCGTTCTGTGGAGAATTTTTAGCAATGTTTTGTTGGAGGCCTTAGCTTGGTCATTCCCTTAAGGGTAGTAAATAGAAGACCAATGTTGTTTGATTTTGAATTTTTTGCACAAGTGTTTCAGGTCTTTGTTCTTAAATTGGCCGCCATTATCCATGATGATGGAAGAAGGAATACCATAGCAGCAAATGATGTGATTCAAAATAAATAGGGCAACATGTTTGCCTGTAGCTACAGATAGTGGGATAGCCTCAACCCATTTGGTAAAATATTTAGTAGCTGTAATAATGAACTTATGCCCACTCAAAGAACTAGGATGGATCTTGCCTACCAAGTCAAAGGCCCATTGTTGAAATGGATAGTAGGTGACAGAGGGAATGAGCTCGCGTCTAGGAGCATGAATGAGATTCCCATGTAGTTGACATTTCGTGCAGGACTTGGCATATCGAACAACATCAGCTTGCATAGTAGGCCAATAGTAGCTAGCCCTAAGCAATTTTTGAGCTAGTGCAAGACCATTAGAGTGCGAACCACATATGCCATCATGGACTTCAGCTAGCACCTTTTCAGACTCCTCTATTTCTAGACACCTAAGGAGAGTTCCGTCTAGACTCTTCCTATACAAGTCACTAGAGACGAGGGTAAAGTGTGAGGCATTGCAAATGAGCTGGCGCTTCTCATTACGCGTTAGATTTTCAGGGATAACTTGATCTTAGAGATAGGAAAAGATGGTGGCATAGCAGGAGGAATCATGCTTGACCACAGTGTAAATGACATGGTCATCAAGGGAATTGTAGGCAGGATAGCACAATTCTTCCACCAGGAACTCAAAGCGTGATTCGTGCTCTTCTAGTTGCAAAATGGATGCCAAAGTAGCCATGGCATCAGCAGCCTTGTTTTCAGCTCTAGGAATTTGTTGGAATATGATAGATGTGAAATAGTTCTTGAGTGAGTCTATCATCTTCTTGTAAGGGATTAACTTGTCATCCTTTGTTTGGTAATCATTGTTTACTTGATTTATGACAAGCTGAGAATCTCCAAAAATGTGCAACTTAGTGATCCTCCATTCAAGGGCAAGCTTAACGCCATTCATAAGGACTTCATATTCAGCTATGTTTGTCATGCCCCGCAAGGGAACCGGGGAAGAGAACAAAGATTCTCTTTGTTAAAGAAAACCTAAGTAATAATTTATGAAAAATTTTGAACTTTAAAAAGAATTATGTAATCAAAACTTAAACTTAGATTCCTTCCAAGGTTCCCTTTTCATCTTAAATGCATGATTCATTCAAATCCATTAAGTAAACTAACAACAAGATTTAATTCTCAAAGCAAACTGCATCATATCTTTAAGAAATTACAAAATATTTTCATTTCAGCTTTCCATTTAAAAATCATCTATGAACAATGTAACTCATAAAATTTATTCAACTCATTTGATACATTAAAATATACTACATTTGGCTTTTCAATAGCTTCACTTAAACAACAATAATGAAAGCATGTTACATAATTTGGAATGTTACAAAATCCTTTTTCCTTTCCAACATACATCTTAAACATAAAGTTCACATTTCCCTTTTCCCTTCTTCCTAAGTCTACCCATTCCAATTACATCATTTTGAAATACATTATTGATTACATTGCATTCAACTCCTCATAAGAGGTAACAAGATTATGCATCATGAAATATAATCACCAGGCCTTCATTCTTCAAATCTGGTACATAAGCAAGCATGAATCTTCAAGCATGTATCTGCAAAAGATACCTCGATAAAAATGTTTACCACCCAACCATGTGGGTACCTATAAGGCCCACTCCCCCGTGCTAGGAGATAAACACCAAGGTCCACAAAGAAGGAATAGCTAGGCCAAACCTAGGGTTGGGCAATCTTTCCCAAAATAGCAAATGAAAAGAGAGTCAAAGTATAGATCTTTCCCAAAAGGTTCTAAGGCTTGGGTAGAAACTCTAAGCAACAACCTAAGTGAGTGTCATCGCATAGCCCTCACCCCTTGGGTTGTCCTGGTACTAGCCACTCTGGGCCCCGGCCCCCAAGTAGGCACATGCGGGATCGAATGCCTTTCGTACAGACAAGTGCCATTCGATCGTACCTACGCATAGGTACCTTCTCCCACTCCCATCCATAGCCTTTACTAGCACTAATGGCATGGGCGAGGCACATTTAATCTTTTTAATGTTTTGACCCATTCCCATCAGTTTAATTAAATTTTCACTTGTTAAATAACTCTTCAGTCGGTTATCCTGGTTCTAGCCACTTTAGGGCCCCGGCCCCGCACTGAGAGCCACTCACTAGGTGTCGTTAGGTTTTCTACCCTCAACCCATACATCACAATTACATCATACACATAGTAAAAGCATATTGCAAACACATTCGAGAACTACTACCAAGAATTGAAAATAATAGGATAGTTATGTATGTTTAGAGAAATTAGGTATGTTAAGAATGTTTAGAATGTCTTGACTCTAAACCCTAAACTGCTCCTTACAAACATTCTATCTCAATAAAGGCATCTAAATGTACTGAAAATAATCTCCACTAAACAAGGAATGAACAATCTTCAGGTTTATACAAAATTTCTTTCTAAACCTTAAACCTGGCTAATCCTGAAAATTGGCTAAGTCTGATTTAATTAAAAATCTAAAATTTAAAAGTTACAACTTAACTCCTAGGAACCTGAAACCTATTCCAATGGATTCAAAGGGTACCTAATCCCTTTATACAAGTATAACTTAAAGTATAAGAAATTAAAGTACGTAAACTTATACTTAAATGTTATAATTGTAATAATTGTATAAAGTCTGAATCCTATTTTCCTCGGTTAGCACACTACCGACCTAGCTCGGTTAACACACTACCGACCTAGCTCAGTTGACACATTACCGACCTCACTCGGTTGACACATTACCGACCTAGCTCGGTTAACACATTACCGACCTAACTCGGTTAACACATTACCGACCTAACTCGGTTAACACGTTACCGACCTAACTCGGTTCACACATTACCGACCTAACTCGGTTAACACTGAGCCGACCTAACTCGGTTAACACTGAGCCGACCTAACTCGGTTAACACCATTACTGACCTCACTCGGTTAACACACTGAGCCGACTGGAACCGCAGAGAACGACTGTCAACTTTGTTTTGCGGGTAAAACTAGGTGTTATGGGGACTAAGGTTGCCTAATATGAGCACGAACCATTTGAGATATCCCAGTTTCCCTTCAGAAACGGCCCATCAATCCTCCCTACCTATCTAACAAATATATTCTAGATCTGGGAAAAGAAAGGGTGGCACATAGATAGACATGAAACAGTAAGGTTGCAACAAAAGTTCTAAAATCTGGAAGCGTTCATAATACATCCAGTGACAGTAAAATACACTACTCTACCAGATCAAAACCACTTCTACCCTTCTAGGGAGGTTTCACCACAGTTAACATACAAACATTCATAAAATAACTTTCCACAAACACATTTCAAATACATAGAAAATAAAGCATATATATATATTTTGCAACCATAGCACAATATACAGAAACTTTTCCAGAAATCTAGATTTTACATTCATTCTACAAGATAAATCTACTTCTCAGGATGGATTCCAACCTGGAGTCCTGCGAAGACCAGTTGGAGAAGAAGGAAGATCAAACCCTCTCCAATGTTTCCAACACTCCTTGAATCCCTTTGCTCGCAATCTTCCAGCCTCTACCCGTAACAATCCAAATGCCAAACTCACAGGATAAATTTTCTACCACAATAATAATAATAATCCTCTTCTCCCAACTCCTTTTACACAGGAAATCTTTCCTGTAAATAGGATGGAGGAGGAGGTTGCACAGGTAATCCAACCGGTGCAACCATCTCAACTATCCATCTGTTAATGAGATGGTTTTGAAAACTCATTCCCGTAAAGGAATAAATAAACTATAATCTGAGTCCCCAAATTTAATGATATTAAAATAAATATTATAATCTTAAAACAATTTATTAAATTATTCAACTATGGTAATAGGATAATCCTATTTACCATACCACTAATTGATCTAATTATTTATTAATATAATAAATGATTACATGGTAATAATTATATATAAATATATGTATGCATATGCATATGTGTGCACCCATATGCCTATGTGTACATATATTATTATTATTACAAATATTATTACAAGCATAATATTATTATTATAAAACATATTATTATTTTTATTGCTATAGACTCTTTGTCATTATTAGTATTATAAAATAATACCATAAATAAGGTACATTATTATTAATGTTAAACATTAGAATAACATTATTATAAACTATATTGTTTATTCATACCTTAATCCCCATTCTAAAATATATATGCATATATTAAGTAGCCACTAACATAGGTTAGAATTTTACCACTATTATTATTTAAAACCTCTTATTATTAATATTTCCTTAGACATTAAAATACCATAAAATTAATCCTTATCATGGGTATTAAAACCACATGATTTAATTGCACTCAAAATCGCTCCTAATGAGATACGCTACTAAATCATACCCTCAAATGAACAATAATCTACATCCATGATCTACTAACAGAATTGAACATATCACGAAGGCAAGAACTAGCTACAAGATCCACAGTTCCATCAATTACAAAACCACATAAGACATTTACACAAGGGACTGACTTGACACTTCCCACCTAAGGATAAAAGGATCAAAGGTGAAGTTTCTTCCTGTGGACCTGGTGATACCTCCGTAACAACAACAACGATCGAGGATTTTGAGGGATCGCTCAGACCTGTGAAGCCAGGTGGAGATGACACCTGGTACCTGCAATCCTGCATCACCAAGAAGAGATACATATATATACATATGGAGATACAAATCAGATATATGCAAGCAGATGACCAGGATCGATACATCATGTGGACCTCAACTAAGTGAGTAACTACGACTTCGTCCTGGAGTCATGAAAAACACATCAGACACCTCCATGAAACATAAAACATCATGATAGTGGGTAGATTCAAATAATTGGGTTAGATCCATATAAAAATAGATAATTTTCTAATCTCATAAACATGTAATTACTAACCATAAATGAGCATATTCATCATGTCATCATCCACAAAACATAAATGTAAATGTATAGTCTTGACCATAATAATAATAAAATGTCCAAATTAGAAAAGTCTAAGTATCACCATAGGAGAGGTATTACAATGTTATTAGTGCATGGAAAGAGAAGTTTATAGGATTTAGGAATGGTGTATCCATGAGGGGTAACAAATAGGATTCTAGCACCAACTCCATTCTGTGTATGAGAACTGTCAAAAAACATTTTCCATGTACGCCCTATGATATGCATGATTGAAGCATTTGGGAAGTCTATCTGAAGAGGATCATTATTAGTTATGGGGAACTCAGCCAATTGATCCGCAATCGCTTTCCCTTTAATAGCTTTCCTTTTGACATACTGAATGTCAAATTCTGAGAGAATCAACATCCATTTAGCAAGTCAGCCAGTGAGCGTAGCTTTACTTAAGAGATATTTTAAAGGATCAATTTTGGCAACCAGCTATGTAGTATGTGCAAGCATGTAATGTCTGAGTTTTTGAGATGCAAACACCACTGCTAAACAAGCCTTTTTGATGCTAGTGTAGTTGAGTTCATAAGAAACCAGAGTGTGACTGATATAGTAAATAGCACGCTCTTTTCCCATATCATCGTGTTGTGCAAGGAGAGCCCCTAAAGACTTTGTTGTAGTAGAAATGTATAGTATAAAAGGTTTCCCTTGGATAGGTGGCATAAGAATAGGAGGTCGTGCTAGGTAATCCTTGATCTGGTCTAGGTTCTTTTGACACTCCTCATTCCATATACAAGTAGCTCCTTTGTGCAAATTCTGATTGAATGGTTGAGCTCTATCAGCTAACTGAGAAATGAACCGCTTGATAGATTGGAGATGACCCTGGAGACCCCTTAATTATTTGATGTTGTGAGGAGGTGGCATCTCCATGATAGCTTGCACCTTTTCTGGGTCTACTTCTATCCCTTTTGCTGAGATAATGTACCCTAGCAGTTTCCCAGAAGTGACACCAAAATCACATTTTTTGGGATTTAATCTAAGTTGGAATCATTCCATGCGGTCTAATATCAAACTCAAATCAGATAGATGTGTGCTCCTTTGTTGAGATTTAGCAAGTGTATCATCAACATAGTCTTCCATGTTCTTATGCATCATATCATGGAATATGGTGGTCATGGCTCTTTGATAGGTTGCACTAGCATTTTAAAGCCCAAACGGCATGACATTCCAGCAAAAAGTACCCCATGCACATGTGAAGGCTGTCTTCTCTTGGTCTTCAGGGGCAATCTTTATTTGGTTATATCTGGAGAAGCCATCCATAAGGGAATACATCTCGTAGCCTGCTGTCATGTCCACTATCATGTCAATGTTTGGAAGTGGAAAATCATCCTTAGGGCATGCTTTATTCAAGTCTCTAAAATTAGTGCATACACGAATGGACTTGTCATGTTTAGAAATAGGGACAATGTTAGAAATCCACTCGATGTAGTTGATAGCTCCGATGAAGTTGGCTTTTAGAAGCTTCTCAAGTTCAGCTTTAACCAATAATGCCACATGGGGATGCATCTTTCTCAGTTTTTGTTTGATAGGTTTGACCTCTGGAGCAATAGAGAGATGATGCATAATAAGCTCAGTGTCCAAACCAAGCATGTCCGAGTATGTCCATGCAAAATTGATCTTTTTCTCTTGAAAGAATGTGGCAAATTGTTCTTTTTCTTCTGTTGAGAGGGACTGAGCCACATGTATGATTTTAGGAGAATCTTCTATCCCTAAGTTGATGGGCTGGGTAGGCTCTATTAGAACTGAAGACCTTTCTTGAAAATAGCTTGATAGACTACCAAGTACCTCATCCTCGGGTGCCTCAGAGAGGTTTTCACCCTTAGATACATCTTTATTTTTACTATTTTGAGGTTTGGATACCGCCATGATGTGGTTTTCACCATCCAACCATTGCTTTTTTTCTTTTGATTTTATGACTGAGGTACTTGATATTTGATTCAATCATGTTTTTTGTTGGTTTGCTGGTGGAAGAAGTGACATGTTCAATGGCATTGAGGTAGCAAGTGATCTCATAGTCATTTTGAAAGGAAGGCAATAGAGGTTTTTGATCTTGGGCAGACCAATCTATGAGATCTGAGTGCATGAGGGAGAGCAAAATGACCAGTCCAAGGTTATTGATGCGGGGGGTATCATCTCTAGTGGCAAGAGAAGTCGAGCCCATAGGGTAGGCTCCAAAAGTATTGAGATCTAAATTTGTCATAGAAGGACTAGCATGGTCCATTAAAGCAATACGTGGATTGAACTTGTCAGACCCTATGTGAGACTCATCAACTACGTTGGGTTGGTCACTATAGGTAGGAATCACATCAACTTCCATATCCATTATGGAAGAGTTATCTGAGAGAGTGTCCCTTTCATACTCATTTGAATTAGTCGTGGAACTTCTGCTAGGATGTTTGCACCAAGAAGGCTTAGGATGCCTAGAAGTAGAGGCACCCATGTCATTATGTGTGAGATTTCCTCTTTCCATCAACCGTGCAATATTTCTACGCTGTCTATCAAAGCTCAATGACTCATTAGGTACAAAGTTTCTAGGTGTAGAAGCTTTAGGTGTATCATCAGTAGGCATGCATTCTCCTCCCCAAAGAAGTGAAGTAGAAGGAAGACAATCTCCCATTTGAGTCATAGTGCATAGTAGTGATTCCTCCAAATCTGTATTTGAGTCACTAAGCATGGGAGTATTTTTGGAATATTTAGGGATGTCATTTTCAACACCATATCCTAGACCTGTAGTGTCCTTAAAGGGTTGGCCATCAGTATGACTCAAAGGTTCAACTAGAGCATGTCCATTGCTATTTAAAGGTCCTTGACCTTGATAGCCCATTTGTTTCAAAAATTTATAGCCTTTACCATAGCGCTTAGGAGAAATGGGAGTAGCAATTGTCATACTATCTTCTTCCTCTCTATAAATCCACTCTCTAATAGCTTGTTCTTCTTTTTTGGCCTCTAAGGGTACAAACGATTGAACAAAGGTACCAAAAACTATCATGGTAGAAGTGAAAGGCTTTGTCTTGTCGGAAGGTCTACCATAGGACTTAGGAGAAGTAGGCCTAGTAGCAATAGAGTCCAATGTATATTCTCCCATACCAATACTCATCATTTTTAATTTTTGTTTAGCAACAATAAGGGATGCATTATGATCATGAGAAGGTTTTTTGTGAGGAACAAACATCTTAGCAGTAGTTAGAGTATTGATAGCTATAGCATTGTCCCTAGGAATCACAATCTCAGCTCCATTGTGTGGAAACTTAACACATTGATGATAGGTGGAGGGGATAGCTTTCATGTCATGGATCCAAGGATGACCCAGAAGAGTGTTATATGCGAGTGGGATGTCCAATACTTGGAACACAACATCTTTCATGACAGGGCCCACTCGAACAAGCAGCACAACAAGACCTTTGGAAGATCTTTCCACTTCATCATATGCTTTTATAGTAATCTTTCACCTAGGATCTATGGCCAATTTAGACAATCCTAACTATTGGACAACATGGAAGGAAACAATATTTAACCCTGCACCATTGTCTATCAAGACTCGGCGGACTCGGGTATGGTAGACTAGAACTTCAATGTGTAAAGCCAGATTATGAGGGTGACTAAGAGATGTGTCATCTTCTACAGAAAATGATAGGTAGTGGGGAGACAAGATGTGGTTGACCATAGCCTGGAACCGATTTGGATCAATATCATTGGGAACATTTGATGTATGCAAAGCTTTTTCAAGGATCTCCTTGTGCAAAGGGGATAGCTCAAGCAACTCAAAAATTGATATCTAAGTGGGTGTTCATTGTAATTGGTGCACAAGGTCATAGGTAGACAAGGCTGAAGGAGCCATTTGTTTGGAAGAAGATGCTTTCTTGGGATCATGCACGGTTTTAAGGACAATTTTGGCTTGCCCCCTAGTAACAACATTTAGTGTCTCACTCCGGGAAGATGAATCATCTAGTGTTCGCAAGACCAACTTTGGCATACCATAATTGGTGTTGTTATCATCTTGGGACCTCATCATAAGAACACTCTCAATAGGCTCTATCATGTTGATCATAGGTGAATCGGGAGTGTATGTATAGTTGATCTTTGCATCATGATTCTTCTTATGTGCTTGAGAGGATTCTACTTTCTCATATTTAGGTAGAGGAGTCTTGAAAGCCTTGTGATCATAATTTTTAACTAAGCCATCTGTGAGAACTGTGCCTCCATCAATAAGATCTTGAATAGCATCTTTAAGCTTAAAACAATTGTCTGTCTTGTGTCCCTTATTCCTGTGATAGTGGCAAAAATTATCATCTCTCCACCAATCAGGCTTAACCGGTGGATCATAGGGATGAGAATTGTCAAGAAGTGTAAGATACTTGTTGGGAACCAAAGTCTTAAGAATCACATTTTATGGTTCAGCCAACTTGGTGTAGACCCGATGGTGGTATTGCTTCTTTGGCTTATCTGCATACTGAGGCTTAGGAGCACTATGAGCGTTGGCAACCTCTTGTTGTTTTGCTGCATAGATAGCATTAGAAAGGTTGAAAGAAAGCTCTTTAGCTTTTGGGACATCCACAACCCCATCATTAACAACATACTTGTTTCTATTCCAAGGTTTGTTCTTGTCTTTGCCATTGCCTCGAGTATTTTTATTAATAATAATATCCCCCTTTCTTATGGCCACATCCTCAATTTGATATGAACTTTCAACCATGTCAGTGAAAGAGGAGAATAATTGTTTCCTTAGATCATAATACAGTTCTGGCACAAGAGTGTTGATGAAAATGTCAATCTTTTCTCTCTCGGGTAGCTGATGAGGATACTGAGAATACAATGACCTCCAACATTGTAAGTAAGTGGAAAATGGCTCACCTTGATTTTTTTTTAGAGCAATGAGATCTATCATGGTGATAGGTTGTTGGATGTTGTATGAATAATGCTGGGTGAAGCGCCTAGCCAACTCATCAAAGGTCTTAAGAGGTGGTGTCAACTTTGCAAACCATTCCAAGGCTTGTCCTCTTAAAATTCTAGGGAAGAGTCATAGAAGAAATGTGTCTTCATGAAGGAAGTCCATGCTAAGAGCGTAAAAGTGATACACATGGTCATGGGGGTCACCATTTCCATCATACTTGTCATATTTGGGAACCTCAATATCCCTAGGAAACGGGACCATGTATAGACTCCTATCAAAGGGAAGAGCACAGATAGACTCTACAAAAGAGACCTTTGGAGGCTCCCTTTTGTTGGTGTTCAAAATGACGCTTATGCTCTTATGCTACCAATATACCCTTAGATGGATTTTAGGAGTGGTTAGCTCCAAAATGTGAAGGGATCTTGGGGTAATTGGACCAACTATAGGGACAAGACTGCCCTCTTCTGCTTCTAGCTCTACAAAACCAAGGCAGGTGCACCTAACCCAGTGAAAACTATACTTCACACACCAAGGACCGGGTTTAAACAATAGATTGAATAGTAAGAAAGTACTAAATGCTAACCTCACATTCATTGACTCTCCATTACTATGGGGTAGAACACTTATACAACCAAAGACTTAAAACTTAGGGATGGTTCTTAATTTATATGTTTGAATCATAACAACCTCAATCAGTATGTGTTAATAAAAGGAATACTCATCTAGGCTAGTGCCTCATCCATTGGGCAAGATCTCTTAGACAAACTCCACACACACACCAGACTATATCTAAGATTCAAAGCCATAAACACATTTAAAATCTCCTTTACTGCTTATAGAATATCCTTACATAGACAAGAGATAAACCTATGTCTCATCTAGAGCATCATTTCATCTAATCCTAGATTAGAACTCAATAATGAAGACACATACATAAATTAATATGTAATGAACTAGAAAGTTCAAAATCTACCTGTATTGACACAAAGGAGAGAGAAGAATCATGTATCTGTATTAAGTATGAAGAATCCTCAAGTGTATACAATCAGTCCAAGCAAACCATGCTTGCAAATTACAACTTAGACCTGCAACTTTCTTTCTATTATCAACAAATATTGAGAGCAAAAATATTACAATTCTGACTGAGAAGAGGACTCACAACCAAAATGTTTTTGAATACCTAACTCCCAATACTTTCGAATGATCATAAAAATCTCTTTATACCAAGGGTAACAATACAAGCATAATGATCATCCAGATTCAACATTCAAAACTACCTAACACCACTAAGGAGTTAATACAGACATGACAGAGACCAAGCTACAACCGGTGAGCTCAAAATAGTTCAAATTCAACATCTATCTAGCCCTGTACCAGTCCCAAGTACAAATCATCACAAAACCCCTAGAAATCTAGCTAAAATGACCCCTGCAACAGGTCTTGAGTACTATTTCATTTACTTTCCCATGACAAGACATTCCTCTGCAAATACCCATGGCAGCTTGGACCATACTGCAACTGCTGGCAATACCAACCAAATCAAATCCGGCCACTAAAGCGATCAATTTTGTCCTTTCTGTCGCTGAAAGCACTCAAAACTTCAAATCTATAGAGAATGACTATTTTCATGGTGCCACTGACATATCTATAGCCCACATTCAAACTAAGATTATCCTTATATCATGGCCATCAGATCTTGATCCTTTCCCGGGCTTTATGTTCTACTTTGAAAGACTCAGCGAATACGCGACTTAAGACTAGCTCCAATTGGCAGAAAACTTTCCTTAACCCCTGTCAGATCCAATGACCACGCAAACACTGCATTCACCAAATCTCATAATCCTTTCCTTAACCTTAGGTTATATCTCACGAATATGAGAAAGCATTGTTCGCCAGGTCACCGAATAGTCTCTTGACCCAAGCATAGGAATCCTGGTTTACATTTGCCCTTAGTCACAAGACCGCTAGATATCATTTCTAACTTTGGTTAAACTTGGCGATTTAGTGATTTGTAGTAAATCTCATGTTTGTGAAATCATTTTCTAACCCTTGACTTCATTCCGAGAACATGCAATTGAGGGACCCTCACCTATTCACGAGATGCAAAATTTAACTTACCATCCATTCAGTGAACTGGCGAATACATAAGAAATTTGAGGGCCCACTTACTATCTAGCAAATTAGCGACCAAAGACCATTCTCACATTTGCTGAATGTTTTAGCTAACTGCTATTTCATTTGGAGGTCATGCGAACACCTCATTTGCCAATTCACCCAGACTTTTGGAACACCGCCAAATCATTCCGTGAACAAGTGAAGACACAAAAATTATCAGAGCCGCTGAAACTTATCAAAGCTACCAAACCTCAAACTCGGGCCAGCCTGTGCCACATGTCATCACATCATATGCTGCTACCTTGTCACTTCTGACATAGGCTCCACTACAACTCCACATCAACACTAGGCTTGGCCAATCAAACATGGACACATCGGCATGACTTAGCGATCAGGGCCCACACAAATATTTCTTTATTTATTTTGCTGCAAGACTAACCCCAGGGGATTTAGCGAATATGCGACTAAAGCAACCTCTAGTTCATGAAACACTTATCTTAACCATGGTCATATCTAGAGAATACATGAATAAGAGCTTTCACCAGTTCGCCAAATCATATCCTAACCCTAGGTTTCATTGTGAGAACATGCGCTAGCCATTGATCTTATCTCCATCCAACGATCCATACTGAATCACTAGATGTTTCATAACTTAACCACTACATCACACGAACAGGAGATAACTGCATTCGCTAGATCGCTGAGTGTTAAAGCATTGACCACCAGGATTAAGAGAACTCACGAACACACATTCACTAAATCACCAAAAGGATTAGACAACCACCAAAGTATTCTAAGAATATGCGAACAAAGGAAACACCTGCCAAGGAAAAAGCATAGTCGCCAGTTCACCAAATGACATCAAAGCTATGCAATGACATTACTCGATTTAGCGAACAAATGGAAAAGAAAACCCATGTGCAGAAAGGGGATTTTAAGTGGCCTGAAAAAGTAACTGAGAAATATAACAAGGCCATGACATGCTAGGGTTTTTTCACATAATGGCTAGATTTTGAATTTTTTGCCTAGGGTTTGAGCCAAAAACCAAGAAAACTTTGCAGGGAATAGGGGGAAAAAGACTAGGAACCATGAAATTTTTTACCAGTGCTAACACCTTTCTATTGCCATTTGGGCAAGACATTGATTTGTCTGTTGTAATTCCTCTCTAAGGATTTCCAATTTTATTGGCACTCTTTCTTGAACAATTTAGTGCACATCATAACCAGGGGGGAGTTTGTATCCTTTAGAAGTCATGTATTGAAAGTATTGGTCCCCATTACGCTCTAAAATTTTAAGCATCATACGTTGGGAGGCTTCATCTTGTTCAAACCTCATAAGTTCTTCACTAGAAATCTCATTGTTGGCTTCTTCCTCATGTTGAGAGGGAGGAGGCCTAGGAGGTGAAGAAGGTGCAACAAAAGTCCATCTTGGTGGTGTGTTGTTGCCATAGTTAAAAGGAGGAGGTCTATATTCGTAACCACTAATCTCAGGTTGTTCTTGAGATACTCCCCTTGAACCCATGCACCTAGCAGCATCCATTTTGTCTAAACGTGCTTGGTTTTCCTTATGCTCAAAATGTTCTTGCCAACAATGGAACTTTTCTTGTTCAGTCAGAGTGAGTGAGACACTATTTGTGCTTTTGGAGGTCTTGAATGCAGAAAAAAGGAAGCCCCCTTTGTACCACGGGGTGACCTTAGAATCTTTAGATTGGTTAGGACTAGAACTATCGTTACTAACTGGCACTCATGAGCATCTTGTAGGAGAGGGTAACTACATATAACTGAATGGAGGATGACTCTCCTGCTCAAATTGAGACCGAGTTGTAACCGGCATGAAAAGAATTGTTGGTTGACTAATAGAATGAGACAAAGTTTTTCAGATATTGAGATAAGCAAAGCTAATGAAGATCACTTGTCAAAGTAGAACAATAGAGATGACTGGTCAAAAGTGCTCAAGAACTTACAACAATCAATTGACTCAAGTTGAGAGTTGAGCAAGAAGCTCGATTAGCAAGTAGCTATAGAGGTAACTGTGGTGTGACAAGTGATCAAGAGTAGCATTTGTTAGACTCAAACCCAATAGTTTTAGCTCATTTTTTTTAGTCTAGAACAAACCTAAGCATGCAGATAACAAACCAACTTTCAGGTAAGAACAAGAAAAGATACTCCACAACAGGTTAAAATTCCAGTAGCAGGACAACAGAATAACTCAGGATTCTTGGTTGAGGGTATGCGATGATATTTTAGTATCGTATGACTCTTGACTAGTGAATGTGAAAAACTTAGTTTTGAAAGCAATTTGGTCAATGTTGTAGGTTGCAAGTACAATTTTTTGGTTTCAAGCATAGTAATATCTAGAAATAGACAAGTTTGCAAACAGTAGGTGATCAAACATGTCATCAAACACTTGTGCAAGAGCAAAAGCAACCTTGCCAAGACAAGCAATTGTGATATCAAAATGAAAAACTCTATGAGGACTACCATGATGTTTTTATGTTCGAGAATGTTTGCATGGGTAGATCATAGCGAGAACACTTCAAGCACTTACTAGCCTAGAAGGACAAAGGCTCAATACTTAGCAACTTGGCCCACACTTGATGTCCCATCACCTCACACAAAGTGGTTACCCACAATAGATGTTGGCTTTGTCATGGAGGTGTCAATGACACAACCAAAGGAACACAGATGGTGAGTAATCTTGGGGTGATCTAGGTTAGTCCACTAGGATCAATCCTTGCACCAAGATGCTAAGCGGAAAAGTAGGGTGGCTTCTATCTATGGTTCTTAGTAAGGGCTTCCGTTCATAATACTCCCCTTGCTCCCCGAAGGGACTCCTTACCTTGCGGCAAGTAACGGACCTCGCAGCCACAAAAGTACCTTAAGCATTCTTGCTCAACATTTTCTTCATGGTCACAATCCCACAAGTACTCACATTAAGAGAAGACAAGTACTATGTCTACCAAGGTTTTGTGTCCTTGATAGCCTTAAGTTTATAGTGGGTTGGAATAGCTTGGTATTAGCTTGTCCCCACTTGGGTCATTCCTCTTGATTGCTCAAGAGTAGGCCCGCTAAAGGATCCTAAACTACACAAACAGTGGATCAATCTTAGAGGTTCAAGGTTTTTGGTTCACCACAAGGGTGAAGAGCATACTCTCCTATCTCAAAACATTTCTTCCAAACACACAAAACAAAGTTCATTTACCCTCTTGCTTTCAAAATCCAAAGATGGGTCAAGATTTTTGTTTCACCACAAGGGTGAAGAGCATACTCTCCTACCACCAAAAGATTTCTACAACAAGATCTTAAGTGCCTAAAAAATGAAACAACTAGTATATGCCACACTTAAAAGGAAAGTAATAAATAAGCACTTATTTGTTTTTAGGCATTGGGCAGCCCTGCAAAACACAATTAGTAGCCCTTTTGCCTTTGGAGCTTTGACATGCGTTCTTTTAAGAAAATATTTCAAGCAATGAGAGCACCTACAAGCACAACTTGTTAGGTCCACAATGGTTAGCACATAAAAAATTAGATAATTTGCAAGTAAAATAGCTAATCAAACAACAAAATTTGAAAATGAAACTAGCATGGTTGGATTAGGCTCGGAAAGAGCTTTCCAACGATATATCACACTTCAATTTTTGATACCATATGCAAAAATTTCTCAAAAATGGGTGCCAGTTTTGTGGAGTGGCACGGATTTTGAAAACATCAAAATTTTCAAAAAGAGCAAATTAGAAAATAGAAAGTAGGAAAACTGAAATAGAAATTCTAGGTCTCTGTCTATTGTGGAATTTCACACGAGACAATATCCAAGACCGCTCGAGAAAGTACCGAACTACGCGTGAGAAAGCACAAATCTGTGTGAGAATGTATGAAGGCTCATGTGAGAAAGTACATAGGCTCGTGTGAGAAAGTACATAGGCCCGCATGATAAAACACCTTTGTCATGTACAAAAGTGATAGTACCAAAAAAACTTCATGCGATATGGTGAGAAACCTCGCGCAAGATTCTGTAATAGTGATGCACAAAAGTACAGACAGCGTACAAAAATCATAAAAAAATAAAAAATAGCCGAGACCTGCAGCGGAAATGCAAAAAAAGAAAGGCAAAACAAAGCTATCTTGCCCCACGGTGGGCATAAAAAATGTACACACTAAGATGTGCACTTCTCTAAGCCATTCTTTCCAAGGGAATCCATGAATGGGAAACCTTGAAAATTGACCTAGAGCTCCCTAGGCAGGAAGTGCAAGGGTCTTAAGAATGCTCTCAGCTAGAGCTATTAAGCCTATGACCTTGTTAGTAAACCATGCAATGGGAGATTCAATGAAGACAAGGGCAAGAATGCCAATATCCTCAAGAATCAAGATGAAAATGAAATGCAACTTATGCTAGAAATGAGAATGCAAGCTAAAATATGAAAGGAAAGATGCAAGTGTTACAAATCCAAACTAATTAATCTATGTAAGCTAATCTAGAGCATGAAAATGAAATCTAAACTAGTAAAGCATAAATATGAAACTAAGCTAAGAATGCAAAAATATGAAGCTATGATGCAAGAAATGAAGGCTAGATGCAAGAATGTCTTCAAAAGCTCCAAAGTCTCCAAGCAATCCTGTAGCATAAAGTTAGCATTCAAAAGATTCATCCTAAAATGAGAAGAGAGCTCTCCTTTTATAAGAAATGAGAAAGAATAGACCATGGAGATTAAGAGGCAAAAGATTTAATCAATGGTGGAGCTTGAAAGAGGAGCAATCCAAGTGCACAAATATCCTCCAATGAGAAAAATAAGAGTTGACTTTTGTGTCCATATAAGATAAAAAGTGTTTTTTCCCTTTTTATAAAATAAGAATAATGCTTTATTTGTGCAACTTAGGATAAGAGGAAAAGTTGGGGCTTTTTATTTAATAAAAGAGGAGGAAAATTCCTTTTTAATTAAATAAAGACTTAGAATAAAATGGTTAGCCCATAGAAAATAATCAAATAAATGATAGAATTAGGATTTGATCAAGAATAAGCAATTGATGATTTTAGCAAATAATGCTAGCAAGGGGCTAATAGTCTAGGTGACCATTTTTGGGTGATTACACTGACAAGGAAAAATCGACTCCAAACTTGATGCCCGAGGAGTGGGTATGCCATATATATACATTGATATATAGGTTCTATTCACTAGCCCAATTTGGGAAAAACTATATTTTGGCAACGATAGTTGGATGATGTGACTGGAATGGTATGGTGGCCATATATAGGCTACAAGAAATGATCATGTTATGCCTGAGAGTATTCTTACATGTCCTCCAGCAGGCCACTAATCAACATGTAAGCTTTTATTTTTTAGAGATATTATTGTTGTGTTAACTTCTTGTCTTTGTATCTTTTATCCTGTAATCGTGACATGTATCATATATTTGTAGGTGTACTGCCCTAGTAGAGAAATTTTGTATTAGCAGAGTCTAGCGGTAGTTCAATTAGAGACAAGACACACTGACTAAGTTTGCAACATATGCTCGATACCTAGATGAGGAGGCATACTAGGGGCCCCGAACAGTTTATGTCATTGTTGTACAGGAGTTGTGAGATATGATAGGGGTTGATTGAGAGTACGTACTTACTACTATAGATGTTGGCATGTGACACAAGGGTAGGGGTCAAGAGGGGCCAAGTGATGGCACACCCTGATGATCCAAGCCCACTCAACACAATGTGGAAGCCAACAAACACAACAGTGAGAGAGAGAATGCAAAATCATTCATAAATTTGATGAAATAGAATCATACATGCCGGGCTGTAAGGCCTTCCTAGTTTCGGCCAGATATTACAATGAATCTTAGAATTCCTCAAACATGCGAGGCTCTATTACAATCTCAATTCTAATGTCTACCTCTATCTTCTATCCAAAACTACCTCTAAACTACAACCAAACAACTACATTTATACAAGAGTCTACCAAACTGAGTCAGCCTTCAGATCCACAATCAACAAAAGGAATAGTCAGATCTAGGACCACATGTCTCCCAATGAAAAATTCCATCATTAAATTTGTGACCCATAATAAATGCACAAGTCGGCCCAACAAGAACTCAAAATAAACTACTTGGCAAACAAGGATGACCGAGCAACAAACAAGCAACGATGAGCACCAGTGAAACAACCAACTACCTAGGAGATGACTGACCATACTTGGTAACCAAAGGAATTCGACCAACTACCGACCAACTTGGTGAAAGAAGAAACCGAGCAACATAGAAAACTTCAAACATATTTTTGGTGACACAAAATTGCCAAGGACCCAAGATGCTGCTACATCAGACACCCGGGGTTATTTTGAAATTCTCAGAATCATTTATCAAGTATGATCCAAGCTGCATCCAACTTAGACTATGAAATTCATGAACTATCTTCCATCGGTCTATTCTTCCATTTTATCAGATATTTCGTATATTGTTTTCCTCTTGTGCTCTTGCCAACTCTTTCTTTTAGAATTTGCTCTATTTCTTCCTTTTGCTTCTTAGGATACTCTGTTGATACTGTCATTGCTTCACCAGATTCATGATATTCATACATATCATCAATATTGAAAATAGGTGATATGTCCATATCATTAGGTAACTCAATCTCAAAAGCATTTCCATTGTCAAATTTCTTCAAAATCTTGCAAGGTCCAAATTTCTTCATCTTCAGCTTTCCATATGTGCCAATAGGAAATCAACCTTTCTTCAAATGAACCATCACTTCATCACCAACATCAAAAGTCTTATGTCTTCTTGATCTATCAGCTCTATCTTTATATTTCCGATTACTCTCTTCCAGCTTCAGCTTCACATCTTCATGCAATGTCTTCATGTATTCAACAAATTTCACTCCTTTAGCACTTCTCTTATTCTCATCATCAATGTCTCTCAAATTAGATATTCCTCTTAGTTGTATACCATTCACAATCTCAAATGGTGTTTTCCCAATACTTCTATTCACTAAATTATTATATGCAAACTCTATTTGTGCCAACACAGAATCCCAACTACTTGGTGTGTCTCCAACTAAGCATCTCAAAAAATTACCCAAAATTTTGTTTACAACCTCTGTCTGTCCTTTAGTTTGTGGGTGAAATGTAGAACTATATTTCAACTCAGTGCCAAACTTTTTCCAAAGGGTCTTCCAAAAGTATCCAACAAATTTACTATCTTAGTTAGAGATAATACTTCTCAATAACCCATGCAATCTCACAATTTCTTTGAAGAAAACATCTGCTATATGTACTACATTCGATGTCTTTCTACATGGTATAAAATGTGCCATCTTAGAAAATATATCCACAACAAAAAATATAGAATCATTACCCCTTATTGTCTTCGACAATCCAAGAACAAAATCCATACTGGTGTCAATCCAAAGTTTCTCAAGTACAACAATTGGTACATACGAACCAATATTTTGACTTACTCCTTTTGCAACTTGACAAATTCCACAAGTTTTCACAAATTTTTGAACATCTTTATGCAACTGCGGCCAAAAGTATTTTTCCTTCAACAAATTCCATGTTTTGTCAATGCCAAAATGTCCAGCCAAACCACTACTATGTTTCTCTTTTATCAAATTATTTCTCATTACTCCTCTCAGTATACACAACTGAATACCTTTGAACAACATACCTTCCTGAATAAAATATTCATCCCAATTAGTATCATGTTGATCTTGTATAGGTGCTCTGCACTTTCTCCATGGCTCAGAAAAATCAAGATCATCCTCATAAGAATCCTTCATCTCATCAAAACCAAGAACTTGAATTTTCATCTCGGTCATCAAAGATCTTCTACTCAATGCATCAGTAACTCATTTAGTGACTCCACTCTTATTTTTTATCACAAATGTATAACTCTGTAGATACTCAACCCACTTCATATGTCTCTGATTCAACTTATTCTAACTACCCAAATATTATAAAGCCTTATGATCAGTATACAACACAAATTCACTCGGTATCAAATAATGTCTCCATTTCTTCAGTGCTTGAACAATAGCATAGAACTCTTGATCATACATAGAATATTTCCTTCTAGCATCATTCAACTTTTCACTAAAGAAAGCAACAGGTTTACCTTCTTGACTCAACACAGCTCCAATTGCACTTCCACTTGCATCACATTCTACTTGAAATACTTTACTGAAATCAGGTAATGCCAAAATAGGTAATTTAGTAACCTTCTACTTCAGAGTTTCAAAACTTTTATTAGCTCCATGTGTCCGCATGAATACTCTTTTGTCTCCTCTCATAGTCTCAGTCATAGCATTACAAATTGCACTAAAATTTCTAATGAACTTCCTATAAAAACTTGCCAGTCCATGAAATGATCTTACCTCACTAGAATTTTTAGGTGTAGGCCAATTTAGAATAGCTTCAACCTTTTCAGGATCCATCTTCAATCCATCGGCAGAAATAACAAATCCTAAATACACAATCTCCTTTCATAAATGAACACTTTTTCAGATTTATCAGCAACTTTTCCTCTTTCAATCTCTGCAAAACTTGTCTAACATGCAACAAATGTTCTTCTCTAGTCTTACTAAATATTAGAATGTCATTAAGATATACAATCACAAATTTACCCAAGAATTTCTTCAAAACTTCATTCATCAGCGTCATAAAAGTACTCAGTACATTAGTTAAACCAAAAGGCATAACCAACCACTCATACAAACCTTCTTTTGTCTTGAAAGCAGTCTTCCATTCATCACCTTCTTTGATTCTGATCTGATGATATCCACTTTTCAAATCAATCTTGGTGAAATACTTTGCTCCAGTCAAACTGTCCATTATGTCATCCATTCTCGGTATAGGAAACCTATACTTCATTGTTATCTTGTTGATTGCTCTGGAATCAGTGCACATTCTCCATTCTCCATTCTTCTTCAGTGCTAATACAATAGGTACTACACAAGGACTCAAACTTTCTCTGATCAAACCTTTCTCCAACCACTCTTGAATCTATCGGTTCAATTCTTGATTCTCGGCAGGTGTTAACCGATGAGGTGCCTTATTCGATAAACTAGCTCTAGGGATTAGATCCATACAATGATCAATACTTCTTTTTGGTGGAAAACCATCAAGTACATTATCAAAAATGATTTCACTATACTCGGTGAGTAACTTGTCAATCTCCTTAGGAACATTATCTTCTATTTTCTTACTCAGCTTATTAGGAATTACAGCAAAACATACATCATTCCTTTTCAAATCTTTCACAAACTTCCTTCCTTCCATCAAGAAAATTTTCACAGATGTGCAAACATTACTAATAGGTTCTTCCATCAATGGTAACAAGATTTGTTTCTTTCCATCAGCCACAATAGTATAGTTATGCAATCTCCCATCATATATAACATGTCTATCATATTGCCAAGGTCTACCCAACAAAATATGACAACAATCCATAGGCATGATATCACACAACACCTTATCATAGTATTTTACAGTCTTCAAATTCACATAACATTGTTCACTTACCAGGAGTGTATGCTCTTCTTTGATCCATGAAATCTGATAGGGTTTTGGATGTTCCAGTCTTTCCAACTGCAGTTTGGTGACCATCTCTTTAGATGCCAGATTCTCTAAGCTACCACTATCAATGATTACCTTCCAAAATTTATCAAAAACTCTACATCCGGTCTTGAACAAACTTTTCCTTACTGGATCTTCCTTTTTTCTTTCATTCCACAATGCTCTCCTTACCATCAGGTTATTTTCCTTCTTAGGTTCATTCAATGGCTCTTCTTGTACTACAACATTTCTACTGCTACCAGCCTTCTTAGTTACTTGTGTACATTCAAATGATCTATGTCCTTCTTCTCCACATTTATAACAAGTTCCTTGAAAACTTCCTCTAATATAACCACCTCGGTAGTTATTGCCTTTACCTCTAGATGAACTTTCACCTTTCCATTCGGTCTTGCCTTTTTCCAGATTTGTCTTTTCAGGGTCAGATCTACCATTTTCACCATTAGATCTACCTCTTCCTCTAGGGAATCTACCACCTTGACCTCTCTCTCTTTGCTCATGTATCTTGTTCAATTTCTCCTTGGCTTTCAAAGTAAATTGATAAGCCTCTTCAATGCTCTCCAACTTAACCAACCTGATGTCCTCTTGGATGGAAACTCTCAAACCATTCAGGTATCTACCCATTCTTTCCACATCATCTTCATCATGTCCAGATGTGATATCCAATCTATAGAATTCCTTAGTATACTCTTTTATCGAGCTATCTTTCTGCTTCAAGCTTTGCATTCGCTTAACTAGGTTAATCTGACAGTCATAGGTAAGAATTTTCCTTTCAATTTATTTACCATCTTATTCCATACTTTGATTTTGTCTTTGGACTTCCTTTTTTGATCCAATTGTAGGTGCTCCCACCATAAGGATGCATGACTCTTCAACTTAGTGCTTGCAATCTTCACCTTCTTATCCTTAAGGATATTCTCATATTCAAAATACTTTTCCATTTTAGTGATCCAGTCCACCAATTCATTAGAATCCAATTTTCCACCATATTCAGGAGGATTGAAATGTGGTGTAGACTTTAGACTTGTCAAAGCCTTTAAAAATCTTTCTTCACCTTGATCCATAACAGGTGCAGGTTCTGCATTCACCTGTTCTTCTTCAACTTTATCATCACTAACATCTTCAAGATGTTTGCCTCTTCTTTGGGCTGTCTCCACTGCTTCCAATCTAGTAGCAATCTGTATTAGCATATCTGCCAATCCTAGATCTACATCTTGCCTCCCACAAACCATCTTGACAACCTTTTGCAATTGCAGGTCAGATCACAATCTGCCACCCCACAACAATCAACTAGGGCTTCAAGAGGAACCAACAAACCTAGATCCGCAAACCTAGATCAAGATCTCACCTTGCTCTAATACCACTTGACGCAAGGGTAGGGGTCAAGAAGGGCCAAGGGATGACACACCCTGATGATCCAAGCCTACTCAACATAATGTGGAAGCCAACAAACACAATAGTGAGAGAGAGAATGCAAGATCATTCATAAATTTGATGAAATAGAATCATACATGTCGAGCTGTAAGGCCTTCCCAATTTCGGCCAAATATTACAATGAATCTCAAAAGTCCTCAAACATGTGAGGCTCTGTTACAATCTCAATTCTAATGTCTACCTCTATCTTCTATCCAAAACTACCTCTAAACTAAAACCAAACAACTACATTTATACAAGAGTCTACCGAACTAAGTCAGCCTTCAGATCCACAATCAATGGGAGGAACAGTAAGATCTAGGACCACATGCCTCCCAATGAAAGATTACATCATTAAATCTATGACCCATAATAAATGCACAAGTTGGCCCAACAAGAACTCAAAATAAACTACTCCGGAAACAAGGATGATTGAGCAACAAACAAGCAATGTTGAGTGCCAGTGAAACAACCGACCGCCCAGGAGATGACCGACCATACTCGGTAACCAAAGGAAACCGACCAACTTGGTCAAAGAAGAAACTAAGCAACACAAAAAACTTCAAACATATTTTTGGTGACACAGGATTGCCAAGGACCCAAGATGCTCCTACATCAGCATGGCCCCTACCTATTGACAACACTTGATAGACTACCCTTTCCCTAGATTTACCGATTTGGTTGAGCAAGTACTGAGACCAAATAAGGAGGAGCCAACAAATGAGCCTCAAGGGAGAGGAGTAGGGAGAGAGTAGAGAAGAAGGGAAAGAGGACATCTAGGGGTGAGAAGAAGTAGGCCATGTAGAGATAGAGGATCCTTAGGGTCTATGGGGATAGATATTTCCACAAAGGAGGAGCTTCCAGAGGAGGAGAGATAGGTGAGATAGAAGGAAGACCAATAATAACTTTTGAGGAGAGATAGACATGGTAGACAAGTTAGAGGAGAGGGAGAGCCAAAGGAGGAGGAAGCACCATAGGCACCTTGAGATGAGGTATCATAGGGTATCACAACATATGAGGTGGCACATCTTAGAGAAGATCTTGTAGAGGCATGAATGCAGAGAGAGGTTGTAGAGGCTCAACTACAACTAGCAGAGTGGGATAGAGATCACCAGGTCCACAAGCTCTAGAGTGTGGGACCAACAACATTAGATAATGACATATCAAACATCCCAGATTTATTACTATTATGCATTATATATTAGGGAGGTACTAGCTACAACAAGGGAACCATCATATACTCAGTTTGCTACTTAGTTGGAGGGAGCCATGCCAACACCAACACCCATGAGGGAAGATGCCCCCTATATGCACCCAAAAATGGTCGCCTAGACTTTGGGCCCCATTTATTCAATTTATCAATCCTGAATCAGTTTTATCAATAATCAATATTTTCAACATTATTAATTTCTTGATCAAGTCTTAATTTCGATCATATATTGGATTTTTATCCTATGGGCTAATCATTTATCCTAAGTCTTTATTTGATTAAAAGGAATATTTCCTCCCCTTTTGATTAAATAAAAAGCCCCATTTTCTTCTTGTCCTAAGTTGCACAAATAAAGCATTATTCCTATTTTACAAAAAAGAAAAAAGCACTTTTTGTCTCACATGAGGCTCAAAAGTCAACACTTCACTCTCATTGGAGGATACTTGTGTACATGGATTGCTCCTCTTTCAACCTCCACCACCGATTAAGACTTTTGCCTCTTAATCTCAATGGTCCGTTCCTTTGCATTTCTTATAAAAGGAAAGCTCTCTCCTCCACTTTCATATCATGTTTTGAATACTAATCTTATGCTGCAGAAATTCTTGGAGACTTTTGGAGCTTTTGGAAACCTTATTGTTCTTAGTCTTTCATTCTTTCATTTTAGCTTCATTTCATAGCTTAGTTTCCTTTGATGTAATAGATTTAACTCACATAGCCTAACAGGAAGGATTTGTAACACTTGTTCTTTCCATTTCATAGCTTAGTTGCATTGCCTTTTCATTTCCATAGACTAGTTTGCATTGCATTTTCATAGTGATTCTTGAGGATATTGGCACTCTTGCCCTTGTCTTCATTTGAATCTCTCATTGTGTGGTTGACTAGCAAGGTCACAAACTTGTAGCTCTAGCTGAGAGCAAATACATCATAGTCCCTTACAACTCCATGCATATAATGGTTCATAGAAGTGCACCATTTTAGTGTGCACATTTCTGACGCCCACTGTGGGGCCGAGTAGATAGGCTTTGCCCTTTAGTTTCTTGCATTTTCATCATTTTTCAGATTATTTTTTAGAAATTTTGCAGGTTCTGGTTCTCTGTCTCAGAGTATCGCCCGATACTTCTCAGGTATATCACGTGATATACCTTACTATACGCGTGTGACACTTCGTGCCAGAGAAGAATCGCACGGTAGTATTGAGGTATATCACCTGGTGTCATGTGAAGTATTGTCTGCCTATTGTGCAGTATATCACCCGAACCGAGGTATATCACGCGGGTATAGAGAACTATATCGCGCAATACTGGTGAAGTTCAGGGTATATCGTCTGATTTGACAGAGACCTGCAGTTCAAGCTTTATCATCCGAATCTGATCATATTTAGTTTGCTGGTTTGTTTTACTATATTTAGATAGGTCTAACCTGCATCTTTTAGCTTAGGTAAATTAGTTTCTTGCAATTTTTTTTATTTAAATTTTGGATTTTGCTAACATTGTGAGCCTAACTAGTTGTGGTTGTAGGTGCCTTTTCTTGAGAAGCCTGCCAAAAATCGCATGTCAAAGAGGGCTACTAACAGTTTTTGCAGGGCTGCCCAAAAAGCATAAAAATAAAAAAAAAATCTTGCTTGTTTATTTGCTTTCCTTTCAAGTGTGGCATTCACTAATTGTATTAGGAATTTTTAAAACCTTGTGAAAGGGATTTTGAGGTGGTAGGAGAAGTATGCTCTTCACCTTTAGGTGAATCAAAAAATCTTGACCCATCTTAAGGTTTTGAAAGCAAGGGAGTAATTGAATCTCTTTGCTTGGTGTGTTTGGGAGAGATTCTTGAGATAGGGGAGTATGCTCTTCACCCTTGTGGTGAACCAAAAACCTTGAACCTCAAGAGTTGATTCACTTTTTGTTTAGTTGTTAGAATCCTTTAGCGGGCCTGCTCTTGAGCAATCAAGAGGAACGACTCAAGTGGGGACAACCTTGTCATCATTTTCCTTGGTGTCAAGTGATTCCAACTCACTATAATCTCAAGGCTATCAAAGACACCGAAAACCTTGGTAGACATAACACTTATCTTCATTTGATGTGAGTAGCTCATGGGATTGTGACCATGGGGAAAATATTGAACAAGAATGCTTAAGGTACTCTTGAGGCCGTGAGGTCCTAGTCCTTTATGAGGAGCAAGAGGGGTGTTGTGAATGAAAATCCTTATTAAGAACCATTAGATAGAAGCCACCTTGTTTAGCCGCTTATCTTCTTAGTGCAAGGATTGATCCAAGTGGTTTACCCGGATCACCTTAAGATACTCACCATATGTGTCCCTTTGGTTGTGTCATTTGACACTTCCATGACAAAGCCAATATCTCTTGTGGGTAACCACTTGGTGTGAGGCAAGGGGGCATCAAGTTGTGGGCTAAGTTGGTAAGTATTGAGCCTTGACCTTTTTAGGATAGATTTGCTTGAATTGTCTTCGGTTGTGTGATGCCAGTGTAAACGTTCTTACATACAAACAATCGGTAGCATTCATAAGGTGCTTTTTCATTTTTGATATCATGAGTGTTTATCTTGGCAAGGTTGCTTTTGCCCTTGTTTCAAGTGTTTGGAGACACGTTTGATCCCTCACTATTTGCAAACCTACTAAGATTCTGCTGATGTTGTGACTGAAATCAAAAACATCAACCCTCAGACCAAAAATTTTGACCAAGCAGACCCAAAAATGTAAATTTTACACAGTTCTGGTCAAGAGTTAAGTAATCTTGCAACAGTATCGCGCCCTTTAGAGAAAAGTATCACGCGATACTTCGCGGGTTCGAAAAGTATCACCTGCTTTGAGAAGAAATATCATGCGATAGTTCACCCTTGGCAGACTATCGCCCGACCTGCCTGGAGTGTATCGCCCGACTATTATAAGGTATATCGCCTGGCATAAGGTGAAGTATCACGCGGTTGTAGGTATATCGCCCCAGTAGCCTGGAGTATATCGCCTGGGTAATTTGTATCGTGCTTGCAATTTGGTCAATTTCAGTTGCTATTAATCAGGTTAGGTCTTAGAGTAGGCTTCTTACTCTGACGTCTGAGACCTATCTTGACTCTAAATTTTTGGTTTTATTCCTCCGGGATAGCATCATCCGATTTACAAAATCACTTTGGAATAATTGTCAAATTAGAAGGTCATTCTTGGTGCCAAGGTTCATCTCTAAGATTGTTAGCTACATTCTTGGAAAATTTTAGTGCTCTTATTGTCCAAATCACTTTCATTTAAATCTCAATTTCAATCATATTTTGGCCTAGTCCAACCTCCTAGTTCAAAAGTGCAAGGGTAGTCACCCTTTGATTTGAAGCACCTCTTTGACAGTGTTGGTAAAGCCCCTTTTTTATCTTCTCATTTCTCTTTGGACAATAGAGGACTTTGATTATCCTAGTTTGGCGTTGACACTTTGGGAGGTCACCTTATCATTAAGAGTATCTTTCTTTCATGTCAATTACGACAAGGTACCAAGTCAATCAAGGGAAGCGACCCCCTATTGCCTTTAGCTAGTTACCACCCATCAAGACTCGTCGACGGCATAAGGGAAAAGGACCCCTTTTTGATCAATCACCTAAGAGTGAATCTGAGGTCTGTTTTAATCCAAAAGCTAATCTTAGTGAAGTGAGCACCTCTTTTATACCACTTTCATCAAGTATGGACATGAGTTACACTTTCACCCGACAACAAAGAGAAGCCATGAATCAAACTCTTGAGGATATCTTCCAATGACATAGAAGAGAGTATGGTGGTTCTTCTCATGCTAGTCCACCCGGGTCACCTCCCAACAACGTGAGGTATTTTGATGCTCACCAACAAGCCGAGAGACATCATAAGCAAGCTCACTTAGATTCAGGGTCACAACACGAGGACTAGAACAACAAATCTAGTGATCACCACATAAACACAGCCAATGTAATAAGGCATTCAAGACCATCCTCCCCACTTAAAGACACCTCTTGATATGCAAATACATGATTGAGAAGCATTGAGAGGGAGAAGCAAGCTTATATGGATGAACAAGCTGCTAAAAAGGAAAAATTTAGACAACTAGAAGAAGAGGAATGTGCGTTATTGGATATAAAGAAGAGAGTCACCCAAGAAGAAGAAGATAGACTCTACGCACAACAACTCCAAAGATGATTCAATGGGAGGGGAACCAATAGTGGGACCAACTCACCCCCATCTACCCCTTCACCAAGTCCTAGAAGAAGATCAAGGATGCCCTCACGATCCCCAAGTCCTAGAGGAAGAAGGGTTTCAAGATATGATCGTCATAGGAGACGATCACCTCATAGACATTCAAAGCAACCCTCCCAATGAGCACATCATGGCTCACAACATGGAGGAAGTTATGCCAAATTTGACCATATGGATTTTATGACTATGCAACAAGAACCATCCTTTCAAGCATATGTGGAACGATATGTGGAACAAAACAAGGATCAATTCCTAGAGAGCCTTATCAACAAAGGTGCTAAAGTTCCATATGATTTTGACGTCCACCAAAAGATTAAGAAATAGAATCCTTCAACAATTGAGGTGATCATGGAAATGCAGAAGGACATAGAAAGGATGAGGGCTCCTAAGAGCACATTTAATTTGGACTCCATATGTCCCAACCTGATTGAAAAGAGTGTGGTGTTGGTTGAGTTCCCTAAGAAAGTTGAGTTTCCAACCTATGACAAATATGACGGCATTGGTGACCCTCATGACCATGTTCGACAGTTCTACATAATGAGCTTTTCTTTTCATCATGAAGACTCCTACTTGATGAGATTATTTCTGAGGAGTTTCAAAGGTCAAGCCATGGAATGGTTCACCAACCTTACTCCTCCAGTAAAGACATTTAAAGAACTCATCCAAAGATTTGTTCAACATTTTTCTTATAATCTATCAAGGTCGGTCACAATGCTTGATTTGTGCAAGCTTAACCAAAATCAAGGAGAACCTTTTGTCACTTTCCTACAAAGATGGAGATGTTTGTGCTCAAAATATCCCAGGACAATTCCTGAGGAGGAAAGAATAGACATCATTGTGAGTAACTTAGTGCTGGAATTAAGATATGAGGTAAGAAAGATACCATTTAATTCTTTCGATACCATGGTAGAAGTGGCATGTCGCATAGAGGATGTCCTAAAAGAACAAGGAATTTTGGCTAAATCAACTAATAACAACAATGGCCAAAACAACAACAATCATGGTTATAAGGACAAAAAGAACTCCTATTGGAACAAGAATAAACAGGTGGTCAATGACAGAGTTGTTGACTCACCACAACCTAAGAATGAAGGAGTTCTTAATCTCTCCAATGCGGTACAAGCCATGAAGCTGCAAGCATCCTCAGGACAACAAGAGAATAAATCAAAGTATCAAGGGAAACCCAAGAAAGAAAAGAGACAATTCACCAAACTTGGGGACTCCTATGCCGACATTTTCAAAACACTAATTGCTCATAATTTGGTGCAACCTCAGGATCCTGCCAAGCACCGCATACCCGATCCTAAACCTCATTGGTGGGATGAGAAAGCCTTTTGTGTCTTCCACAATGGAATTGGACATGATATCAAAAATTGTTTTAGGCTTAAACATCTTGTCCAAGACCTCATTGAAAGTTGGCGATTACAAGTTGATAGTTTAACCACTAATGCGGATCATAAGGCTTTTAAGGAACCCTTGCCCAAATATGAAAAAGGGGAAAATTCTAACAACAAGCATGGTAAGGCTGCTATCAACTATACATACACAAATGCTGAAAATGTGATTAACATGCTTGAAGTGGCTAACGATAACATCAAAATGATGAGAGGGAAAGATCCTTATGGATATGATGTGGAATCAACTCCTATGACTGATGAAAGACCCGCTGTGGTGATAAGAGGTCCTCACTCATGAAGAATGCCCTAGTCCCTCAATGCTATCACTAGGGGTCAGGCTCAAGCTCCCATTATTATCAGAGGTCCTAGCACTAGCAAGTCTAAGCAGCCCATGTCCAAGGGCATTCCTCCTAAATCTACCATTGGTCCTGATTCCAATTATAATCTTATTAACCAATTACAACATACACCCATGCAGATATCTATTTTTGAACTTTTAGAATTGTCCCCTAAGCACAAGCATGTCCTTGAGGATGCTTTGCGAGCAGCCAGTGTCCCTAACAACTTAGATATTGATCAATTCTAGAATATGGTCAACCATTTGGCTAGCCCTCATTACCTCACCTTCTCAGAAGAAGATGACAAATCCATCAGTCACCCACATAACTTGGCCTTACACATCGAAGTCATGATTCATAAAACCCGTGTCAGACGTGTATTGATAGATGGGGGTGCGGGGCTCAATATTTGTACCATGAGTTTGTTGAAGGCTCTAGGATATTTCGAAGATGTCATTGACACAAGGAAAAAGATCACAATCAAGGCATATGATGAAGCAGAAAGTTCTAAGGGATTGGCCATTTTGCCTATTCGCATTGGTCCAGTAGAAAAGGATATCTTATTTCAAATTGTTGATGTTGGACCTTTAGCCTACAACATTTTGCTAGGTAGGCCATGGATTCATGAAATGCAAGCAGTCCCATCAACATATCACCAGTGTGTTAAGTTTCCCCATAATGGTGTAGAAATTTGCATACCTGGAGATAGTGCTTTGTCAGTTAATACCATTTCTACTAGATCACATGTACCTTTGAATAGGGAAGCTGACAGTCCTAGTATTTCACTTGAACAATACAAGTAGAAGTTTAAGACCATAGATCTTGGGATGGGAGATTATAAAATTGATTCTTTTACAAAAATGCCAATCTCTCCTAGGTCTTATGGGAAACCATCACCAAATATGAAATCTTCGTCATCAGCAATGACATTATTTGGAAAATTTGTTGAGTCTTCGGTTCCTATTCAGGATGAGAAAGAGGAAGTTGCTATAAGGGACTGGATCTATCATGAGGAAAAATACCAACACAACGAGAACTTTGCTCCTTCACCTAAAGCTTATGGGAGAGGGTATACACTGGTTAAGAATATGGGTTATCCCGAATATGGTCCCCTTAGCCATAGGCTAGATGCTAAAGCTGAGCCTCTTGACCATGCCCTTTTTGGATGAAAGAATAAGTCAACAGTTGGCTTAGGTTTTGAAAATAAGAAGAAGAAAGGTGTTCCTGTCCTAGCTGCGACGGACAGTAACAGTGATTCAGACTATACACCTGATCTTTCTAATCAACAAGACATGTCTGATGATTGGGTGCCTTCAAAAAATCTTCTTTGGGGAGATTCAAAACATTTGATACTTGACGGTCCTACTATCCCAGCTGCAACGGATAGTGACTATATGACTACTAGATCGATAATGGAAAGTGTTGCTATCCTAGCTGCGACGGATAGTACCAATGCTAGCACTAGAGAAGGGGAAACCTTTCCTAACCTTGAGGCTTCTACATCACGAGGCCCAAATGATGATTCAGACACAGACTCCCATGAGTATGAATGGGACTCACTTTCAGATGCAACAGTTGATTTGGACATGGATGTTGTCCATACTTATAGTACCCAACCTAATGCGGCTAACGAGCTTAGTGTAGGACTAGAGGATTGTACTCCTCAAATTGCCTTAGTGGATGATGCTTCGTTTGGTAGGATGAGTCCTAATTTGGGTATCTTAGGAGAAGACTTGATGAATCCCAATTGTATGGTCACCAGAGGTAACACCTTTCACATAAATAACATTGAACCAATCATTGACCTACCCCTTGTTCACTATGACCTAATTTACTAGTCTCAGCGCCATCAAGAGCCTATATTCCTCACTTTTCAGAATGATTACAAAATTGCCTACTATCTGAATGCTCTTGAACCCGTGGCTTCTTCCACCAGTGAACCAACAACAAGTATGACAGAGCTTGATATTAAGTACCTCAATCTAAAAATAAAAGAGAAAGAAAGAAAGAAAAATAGGTCTGATGGCAAAAACCACTTTGTGGCGGTATCAGAACCAAAAATAGTAAAAAGAGATGACGTATCTGAGGGTGAAAACCTCTTTGAGGCACCTAAGGATGGGGTACTTAATAACTTGCCGAGTTATTTCCAGGATAGATCATCAGTATTGATTGAGCCAACAAAACCAGTTAATTTGAACACAGAAGAAGCTCCTCAAATAGTTCATCTTGCTCAGTCTTTATCAGAAGAAGAAACCAAGGCATATATACAATTCTTACAAAAGAAGAAAATTCATTTTGCATGGACCTATTCAGACATGCCAGGGCTTGACACAAATCTTATAATGCATCACTTATCCATAGCTCCAGGAGTCAAACCAGTGAAACAGAGACTCAGAAAAATGCATCCACATGTAGCTCTCCTTGTCAAAGCGGAATTAGAAAAACTTTTGAGAGCTGGATTCATCAGAGCCATCGATTATGTAGAATGGATCTCAAACATAGTGCCAGTTTCCAAACATGATGGGTCCATTCGTGTATGCACAGATTTTAGAGATTTAAACAAAGCATGCCCAAAGGATGACTTTCCAGTTCCAAACATTGACATGATAGTGGACATGACAGCGGACTATGAAATATACTCTCTAATGGATGGTTTCTCAGGATATAATCATTTAAAATAGCTCCCGAAGACTAAGAGAAAATAGCGTTCACATGTGCATGGGGAACCTATTGCTGGAATGTCATGCCATTTGGGTTAAAGAATGCAGGAGCAACATACCAACGAGCTATGACCACAATTTTTCATGATATGATGCATAAGAACATGGAAGATTATGTGGATGATACCTTGGCTAAATCAAGAAAAAGAGATGCACACCTTACCGATTTAGAAGTAATTCTAGATCTCATGGAACAGTTTCAACTCAGATTGAATCCAAAGAAGTGCGCATTTGGTGTCACCTCAGGAAAACTTTTAGGATTTATAATATCAGCAAAAGGTATAGAGGTTGATCCCGAAAAGGTCCAAGCAATTTTAGACATGCCACCTCCAAGAAACGTTAGTTAGATGAGAAGTCTTCAGGGATGACTCCAGTCAATTAGGAGGTTTATCTCACAGCTGGTAGATAGAGCACAACCCTTTAATAAGATGCTGCATAAAGGTGCTTCTTGTGTATGGAATGAGGATTGCCAAAAGAGCCTTGATCAAATAAAATAGTATTTAGCTAATCCTCCAATTTTGATGCCGCCTATTCCTGGGCGACCATTGATTTTATACATTTCAGAAATAGAGTCTTCCTTGGGGGCATTGTTGGCTCAATTAGATGATACTGGGAAAGAACGGGCCATAAACTATATCAGCCGTACTCTAGTCTCCTACGAGATCAATTACAATAACATTGAGAAGTCTTGTCTTGCAGTGGTGTTTGCTTCTCAAAAGTTGTGACACTATATGCTTGCTCATACCATACATTTGGTTGCAAAAATTGATCCTCTTAAGTACTTGCTTAGTAAGGTTGCCCTCACGGGTAGAATTGCTAAATGGATGATGTTCTTAACTGAATTTGACATAGAGTACATTGAAAGGAAGGCCATAAAAGGGCAAGCTATTGCTGACCAATTAGCTAATTTCCCAATTCAGGATAGTATGCCTATTCAAGTGGAATTCCTAGATGAACACATCTTGTATATGACTACTCGCACTTGGAAAATGTTCTTTGATGGTTCCCACATGCAAAATGGATTAGGTGCTGGAGTATTATTTGTTTCTCCACATGGGTACAATATTCCAAAGTCTTACAAACTTTTATTCCCATGTACGAATAATATTGCAGAATATGAAGCTTTAACCAATGGCTTGAGAATGGCTATAGAATGGAACATAACAGAGTTACATGTCTTTGGGGATTCCCAGTTAATCATCAACCAAGTCAATGAGGAGTATCAAACCAAGGATGATAAATTGATACCCTACAAAAAGATGGTTGACTCATTGAAACGTTACTTTACCTTTGTGACATTTCAATAGATCCCTAGGACTGAGAACAAAGCTACAGATGCCATGGCCACATTAGCTTCACTTCTTCAGTTGGAGACACATGAATCAAGATTTGAATTCCTAGTGGAAGAGCTACACCATCCCATCTTTGACTTGTCTGAATGCCATGTCATTTGTACCATTGTCACACATGAGTCTTCCCGATATGGTGCTATCTATTCATATCTTCGTGATGGCATCATCCCCAACACATTCAACCATTCTGAATGCTGAAACCTCATCTATAATGCATCTCGCCACACCCTTATCTCTGGTGATTTATATAGGAGGGGTTTAGATGGGATGCTCCTTAGGTGCTTGGAAAAGGAGGAATCCAACCAAGCGTTAGTTGACATCCACGAGGGCATTTGTGGTGGACATTCTAATGGTCTTGCCATGGCCTGAAGGTTGCTTAAGGTGGGATATTATTGGCCCATAATGCAGATAGACACAGTAGCCTTTGCTAAGTCATGTGAAAAATGTCAGAAACATGGAAACCTGATTCATGCTCCAGGTAGGGAGCTGATCCCTTCTATTTCTCATTGGCCATTTCAGCGCTGGGCCTTTGATCTAGTTGGGAAGATTCATCCCAACTCATCAGGTGGACATAAGTTCATTATTACTGCCACTGACTACTTCACAAAATGGGTGGAAGCTGTGCCACTTTCTGTTGCTTCAGGGAAGACTATCTTTTTGTTCATCTTGAATCATATTATTTGCCGATTTGGAGTGCCTTCTGAGATTATCACTGAAAACAGAGGTCAATTCAAGAATAAGGACCTAAAGCATTTATGCAAAAAGTTGAAAATCAAGCAACATTGGTCCTCCATCTATTTTCCATAGGGAAACAGACAGGCAGAAGCCTCTAATAAAACCATTCTTAAAATTCTTCATAGGACAGTAAACAAGAATGGTAGGGATTGGCACTTGCAAATCAATCCAGCACTATGGGCTTACAGAACAAGCATTCGCACACCTACAGGAGCCATGCCTTTTGCCCTTACCTATGGCACTGAAGCGGTATTACCTTTAGAAGTAGAGATCCCATCACTCAGAGTCTCACTCAAAGGATTGATAACAGATGATGATTACCGCGCCATGAGGTTACAGGAACTAGAACTTGTAGATGAGAAGCGTAAGGATTCCTTTGATCATATGAGAGTGTATCAGAAGCGTATGTCCAAGGCATTCAACAAGAAGGTTCACCCTAGAGAATTTCAAATAGGTGATCTTGTTTTGCGAGAGAACCCTAAGAACCAACAGAACAGAGAACAAAAGGGCAAGTTTGAACCTAACTGGCTTGGACCATATGTCATCACAGCTGCTTTTGGTACCGGTGCGTATTTACTGTCAGATCCCGATGGAGAACAGCTCCCTGATCCCATCAACATTGTGCACCTCAAGAAGTTCTATCCTTGATGCCCATTTCTATTTGGGGGCATCCTCTGTACATATTTATGGATCCTGAAAAAAAATACCAAAAAAATTGATATATGATGCTGAAAAAATCCTAAAACGTATAAAAAGTCCTAAAAAAATACAAAAAAATCAAAAAATGCAAAAAGTTCAAAAAAAATATAAAAAGTGCCTTGGTGAAAACTTGGAAACAGGCGCCTTGGTAGCAAAAATCCAAAAAAATGAAAAAATGACAAAAAAAGATTTCAAGTGGTGAAAACCTGGAAACAGGCGCTACTTGCGGCCTTTGCACCCCTATTTGTTAGCATGTGTCCTCGACACTTAGCCACTTTCCATCATGCCTTGACCTTATTTGACTTGATCTGGAATTGGTCTTTGTCTTTGTCTAGGGGGCATACCTGTTAGCGTAGGTCCTTTAGGTACGTTTGTCTCGTGGGGCATTTCACAACAGGTATTTTTCAACACCACCCCAAATAGTGTTTTTCAATACTACCCTTGCGTCGAGTGTTTCTTAACACTTATCAGATGTCTAACCCAATAGTCCAAGTGTAATGTGATATTTCTCACCAAGCAGATGTGATACTTAGAGTTTGACTCTATGACCAACACACACGCACTTAAACAATCAACTCGTTGAGATATGTTGACTTTAGTTTTCTTTGTGTGCTGTCTATGAGGATTTCTTTGATGAGTGGTCTCTCCCTGAGAAGTTTTCGATGATGCATAGCTAGAAGACTGAGGGCATGAGAACATGTTTTATTTCTTTATTTGCTTGTGGGTATATTTTGTTGATCCTAACTATCATGAGCATTTATGCTGGTCTTACTTGACACTTGGGGTTGACAAGGTATTATCCTTGACTGTTTTGCGAGTGCATGCTTCTAATTATCCTGACTTTCATGTGTCTTGATGCAAGCATAATCTCGCCATATCAAACTTAGGTGATCTCACTGCTCTAGTCATCTTGACCTACATGTCTTTGATGCCTAGGTGGGATTTCCACATTTCTATCTGATAAAGATCATATTCATATCCACATAGTTATGCTAGTGTGCATTGTATGATCTTGCGACGCTACTAATAACAATCGATGATGATAATTAGATGTCTATAAGCATTGTGATGTTGCAAGTCAACCACTTTTCATGTAGCTTGCATTCTTAGGTTCATGTTAGATTAGTTTTGCATCTTGCATATGGAGAGATCTCTCCTTTTCATCTTACGTGGACCTATCAGCCAACTGCGCTCACCTTTCCTTCTTTTCGATCATGTCTTTCACTTCTTATCTTTTTCATCTCGAACCTATTCCTATTCATCACAAGGGGTTAATCATATCATCATATCTATATCACAACTATCATTTCCAGAAACATGAGTCTATATCATACACATGAGAATTAAACATACATCTATGAGAAAGAACATACATAAGCATTTTTGAGAAAAATGACAAGACAATATACATCAACTGATACATCCATCACAAGAGAGACATAAACACATGATACAATCGAACATCCAGTAATCTCATATATACATCAATGTCCTGATACAATATACAATATGGGATCCCATAATCTGAATCAATGTCTCAAGATATGTCTAACCCTAACACCTAAGACTGACTACCACCCTCGTGTCCTGGTGCTGGTGGAGGTGGTGCTGGATCAGGAACTACATCTGATCTACCCACTACGGTAGAGTATGACAATGCTCTCTGATCCTCTGGGACTACCTGAATGTAGAGGCCATAATAATATGCAGCTCGTGCTACCTCTCTCTGTCTCTCTGCCAGGGCAACCTGTAGCTGCCTCTCCCAACGCTCTGTCTCTACTCTCTGATCAGTGAGCTACTGCTCTCTCACTGCTATAGTAATCCTAAGCTACAATATTTCAGCCTCTAGAGCCTGTATCCTCGCTCTCAGATCATCTCCACCCGCAGGCTGGTCCTGCTGTGCCTCTGCCTGCCGATGAGCTGGTCTCGCCTCATCCTTAGGTGTCACCGATCTCTGTCCCATGACTGTTTCTGGCCACCTGATCTAGATCCCTCCTCTCTCTCCATCCTCCTCCCTCTCCCCCTCCTACCATCTCCTCCATCCCCTCCATCCCCTCTGTCTCCTCCGTCCCCCCCGTCATCTCCTCCGTCTCCCCCCTGTGCTGGTACCTGTGCATCTGGTATCATAAATTGAGGGAATGGCACTCTCTGCCGCTCTGCCCTCTATGCTACATCGGCCCCTGCATCTACCACATCTAGGTGATACTCCTAGGGCTCACTCCTGATACTCGTTGTCTCTGCGACTGCCTGCTGGTAGTCTAACATGGGTAGCCACCCATGTCCCTCCTCATCCCTGACCCGAGCGTATGTAGTGGTCTCTGTCGAGATTTGCTGCTGCCTCCCAAACTACCGCCATACCCGAGTGATGCAAAATCTCTTTACTATCTCTAGGTGTTGGCCTACTAACGACTGAGTGCACAACATGTAGCTCAACTCCTCATTTGCATCATTCCACCCCTCCACATCCTTGTATGGCCTCCATGTGAATGATGCCATCTCATCCAAGATCCTCTGATAGTATGTCACATCCTCACTATGAGCATGTGATATGAACCCCACATATCTATATATGTAGGGGTATCTCCTCTCCCTCGGCTGAACCCTCGGGTGCATCACCGCGATGTGCTCTCACACCCACACCTGTGCCAGGATGGCACCGCACGCCCACGACCGACTGTCCCTGTACACGATCTCGTGTAGCTCATGGTACATCTCCGCTAGTATGGCCGGACCCCATGCCATGCGCCGAGGTCTACCTACCAAGTCCATCAGTAACCTGGCCCATCCGAGCGAGAATCCCTTCTAACTGCGATCAGTCATCAAGATCTGTGAAATGATCGATGCCACAATACATGGCATTGGGAAATCTCTGCCGAAATCTTCTACTAACCGCTCCCAGCTGACAAGCCGATCTAGGATAGTCACATCTTGGAACATCTCTTGGATCATCCGTTGCCCCTCGGTCACATCCTGATCATAGTATACCTATGCCATCACATGAATCATGTCAGTTTTCATCATATGGAAATATTACACTTACACAATTTAAAAATATGATTATACTTACAGGCTCACCGTGACATGGCACTCATAGGATCCTGTACACATCCTCTAGCGTGATGGATGCCTCGCCTGTGGGAAGATGGAAGGTGTTGTGCTCGCTATGCCATCTCTTGGCCAGCACAGTCAACAACCCATGGTCAGCTCTGATGTCTGGGAATCTCAGTAAATACCTGAATCCCATAGCCCTAATGTCAGCATTGCCCGGATCATCTAGATCTCGGACACACCTCAGCCCAGTCACCTTCGGTGCTCTGATGATCAGCGCTAGAAAAACCTCCTGCAAGCCATTAAACCAAGCCAGTTGTTAGAACATATCATGATGGATGCTTAAAAATCAGTCTAACACATCTTTAAACACATAATATTGTCTGGACCCATGTCATTTTTGCTCAAAATATTTAAAATTTTTTAAATTTGCCCTTGGGCGATACTACTTTTTTTGGAGAAGTATCGTGCGATACTTCTCCCTATAGTGGTGTGATATACTTTGGGTTGTGCGATACTTCGCCCAGTATCGCGCGATACTGGTGCCTATACTCACGCGATACTTTGGGGACCCGTGAAGTATCACATGATATTTATCCCCAAAGGGCGCGATACTTCTAAAGTATCGCGCGATATTTCACCTCACTTAAAATTTAAAATTTTAAAAACTTTGCAAAACGTGCTTAAAAGGTATTAAATGACTGAAAAATAGTGAGTTTTTCAAAAACATACCGGGGCAGGATAGTGTGGTGGCCGGTTGTGCAACCGGGCGTGCTTGAATCGATGCCTATGGATAGGAACTTCTGCTTGCTGGGCCATATTCTCTCTCTCAAGCTTTGAAAATTTTCAAATCACTATAAGACAAATGATTTTTGAAAATGACATTTTCACCCCTTTTATAGCATTTTGACTTTTGACCAATTTTCAAAACACCTCGAAATTGTGCGAAAATTGCACCCCTAGCTAATTTCGACGTCCTGGATCCATTTTCGGACTCAAAATTGAAATCCAAGGTCATCTTGATAGTCAAAATTGTATTTCAATTTTCACCTTCTTCTGCGCAGTTGGCTAAATCTTTTGAGGCCTAATCCTTCGCTCTTTGTTGGGGCATCGTCATTTCTTCATTTCCATATCTTCCAAACTTCTAGTCTTTCATTCATCTTCATTCAATTCACTCCTTTCTCACGTTTGACTACATCTTTCTCAGTCAGGCTGGGGCATGTTTTAATGGTTAACCTATTGACCTTTACATCCGATTATGATTTCATTCTGATTTGATCAAATCTTTATCAATTCACTGTTCTCCTCTCTCTGATTTTGATTTTGACTCCGAGGGGGCAGTACCTATGGGATTCTCATCCCTGATCATCTTGATGCTCTTGATTCAGACATCTTTTGTGAGCTTTTGCTCAAATTTGAGATCCTTATCTCTTACTTTGAATGTGATCCCGAATCGACCTCATGTTCAAAGGCCTTTGTCTATGTTTGTCCGGATGTGATCCCGAATCGACCTCACATCTAAGTTGTTTTGTGATCCCAGATTGATCTCACACTTCAATTTTTCTTTGACTGCATGTGTTCCCAAATCGATCACACATTAGTCAAAGAGGGGCAAATGTATGCACCCAAAAATGGTCGCCTAGACTTTGGGCCCCATTTATTCAATTTATCAATCCTGAATCAGTTTTATCAATAATCAATATTTTCAACATTATCAATTTCTTGATCAAGTCTTAATTTCGATCATATATTGGATTTTTATCCTATGGGCTAATCATTTATCCTAAGTCTTTATTTGATTAAAATGAATATTTCCTCCCCTTTTGATTAAATAAAAAGCCCCATTTTCTTCTTGTCCTAAGTTGCACAAATAAAGCATTATTCCTATTTTACAAAAAGGAAAAAAACACTTTTTGTCTCACATGAGGCTCAAAAGTCAACACTTCACTCTCATTGGAGGATACTTGTGTACATGGATTGCTCCTCTTTCAACCTCCACCGCCGATTAAGAATTTTGCCTCTTAATCTCAATGGTCCATTCCTTTGCATTTCTTATAAAAGGAAAGCTCTCTCCTCCACTTTCATATCATGTTTTGAATACTAATCTTATGCTGCATGAATTCTTGGAGACTTTTGGAGCTTTTGGAAACCTTATTGTTCTTAGTCTTTCATTCTTGCATTTTAGCTTCATTTCATAGCTTAGTTTCCTTTGATGTAATAGATTTAACTCACATAGCCTAATAGGAAGGATTTGTAACACTTGTTCTTTCCATTTCATAGCTTAGTTGCATTGCCTTTTCATTTCCATAGACTAGTTTGCATTGCATTTTCATAGTGATTCTTGAGGATATTGACACTCTTGCCCTTGTCTTCATTTGAATCTCTCATTGTGTAGTTGACTAGCAAGGTCACAAGCTTGTAGCTCTAGCTGAGAGCAAATACATCATAGTCCCTTGCAACTCCATGCATAGAGAGCTATGAACCGCTTTGTGAGGCCTCATTCTTGAGCAACCTTGCATATAACGGTTCATAAAAGTGCACCATTTTAGTGTGTACACCCCCACCTCCACTCTGAGATTAGGAAAAGGGAGGGAGTTAATCTTGATATCCTCTCTCTCACATCTCATCCCTTTCTCATATATATATATATATATATATATATATATATATATGACATATATTCTTGGTTATAGTTGTTGTCTCTATGTTTTATGTGTTATTTCTTTGATCATGATATATGATCATGTATACTACTATTGTTGATTCTCTTTATGCTCATATCATGCTTATGGTGCTAATTCATATGTTAAAATATCTTTAGTTGATTGTGAGGCCTCACCCTAGACCAGCCATAGCTTTTCTGTATCATTATGGTAGCCCTAATAATTGGCTTAATGTTCTGATTAGTTAGTAGATTTTACTCTTTTGACAAAGATTTGTTTACAATAGATGAGTATGCATTGCATTTTATGATGCTTTCTATACGCACAATGTTGACCTTATGATACATTATGACTAACATTATGATAATTAGATAAATACGAAGGTGTGCAATTAGAGAATTTATGTTGTTGTAAGTTGTTAGGAAAATGAAAATCAAGAAATGAATTAGGTTGAGGTGTGTATTTCATTTCGGGTTAAATGTTAGGTGATGAATTATTGATGATTATTTTATGATATAAATATGAATTCTAAATTATGGTTATTTTGATTTATGAATGTTGGGATGAAGTGATGGATTTTGTACGCTTACGTAAGTAACTAGGAAATGGAGATTTGATTTGATTATGATATGATGAGATTTCTATTATGAATCAAAATGTTAAATACTTAGGAGAAGTTTAGGAGTGTCGTGATGACATTTAATTGCAACTAAATTAGATATGCAATATGCTACATGCTTACTTTAGTGAAGAATTGAATATTTCATGATAAGTTGTATGTATGTTATAGATGATTGAATTATACAAATTGAATTGAGATTGATATAATTATTGTATTCTATATGATTACAAGCATGTGATTGAATTATGATTTATATGTGAACATTGTGTTGTAGGTGATTCTATCTACGCAGTTGAATTATGACTTATGTGAAAGTGATTGTATGTATGCATTTGAATTATGGATTATGTGAAAGTGATTAGAAGTATGCATTGAAATTAGGAATTATGTGAAAGTGATTGTATGTATGCATTTGAGTTATGAATTATATGTATGAATTGAATTACGAATCATGTATGCAAATTAAATTATGAATTATACATGCAATTGAAGTATGAATTGAGTTATGCAAATTGAATTTATTTGATGTGATTATTGAATTCTATATGATTACGTGCAGACAATTGAATTATGACATTTCATTCTATGTGATTGAATGTTCAGTTGAATTGTGTGAGATCATTACTTGTTGTGTGATTTCATGTATGCAATTGAGTTATGAATAATGTGTGGATATTACATCTTATATGTTTATATGTAATGGTTTTCTTCCTTGAATTACTGATGCGGCATTGAGGTTTTGCAGGTGGAAGGACCATGGAAATGTTCGGGGAAACCACATTGAATGCATGTGCTAACAGTAAAGCCAAGGCCCCGTCTATTGAAGAGACCAAGGCCTCATTGTGAAGTGTTTTATTTGTAACCGTAATGTGAATGTATGTGTAGGAATGTTAAGTGTTGTAATATTGTGGACATACCTTAATTATGATGTTAATTATGTGAGTGTCACTTGACACCAGAGTTATATGTTAACTAAGGTATGTCATGTGCTTGGAGTGTGAGTGCAAGTTCTAGAAGCTTCTTTGGGGGGAAATCCAAAGTGCATCCACTTGTCATAGGACCCCAAAGTGAAGTCACATCTTACTTTTTCGTGCATACACTTAACCATGGTTTTTGGAGGGTTAAATGGGACCCTAGGGGGTAGTTTCATGCATTTTGAGGTAGCCCATTCCATTTACCCATGGGTTAGGGGTATTTTTAGCAGGTTAGGAGCCCAATATTGACTTTTTGACCCCTTCAAAAGTGCCTTTTTGAATTTGAGCGAAAATGCAAGTTTGAATGTGGTCCAAGATTGTCCTATCTTCATTTTGGACCAATATTAGGTTTCCACTTCCATGGAACACCTTTTTGGGTGTAAGGGGTTGTGTAAGACTTTGGGAAGACCAACCAATGGCATGAGGTTCCATCTTCCTATGATTTTGGGGATTGATTTGGAGGCCATTTTAGAGGGGAGTTGGGGAAACAATGAGTTTTTTCACCCACTCTCTACCTTTAGAGACCACTAAACTTGGAGAAGGAAAAAAGCCGGGGATAGAAGAAGGAAAAGGCACAAAACTTCACCATTTTTGCATTGGATCATAGGTTGGAGGATCTTGCTCTTCATCTCACTCTTTGTTGTAGTAGAATCTTGTAGTTGTAGGAATTTTTTAAGTGTTTTAGCTCCCCATGGTTGGTCATGGTGAGAGCATGAAATGGTATTTGTGTTTTCTTTTGTGATATGATTTTGGGCTGTTTACTCTTGGCTCAATCACCCTTGGGAGGGAAGAGCAACAAAGAGGGGGTGTGGAGATGGAGGCAACTCATGTGTAGAGTCTCCTCCATGTGTGGGGAAGGATGAGCTTGGGTGTGTTGTCCCCAAGTAGCCTTTGCATTTTTAGCCCAAGGGGTATTTTGGGGGGGGCATAAGGAGGGATTTGGCCTTGTGTGCCATTGATATGAGATACATTGTTATTGTGGTCCATGTGTGGCCCTTGATATTGTTTATTGTGGTCCATGTGTGGCCTTATTTTGGCATTAGCTTCTCCATGGGTTGCCCACCCTCACTCCATAAAGGATCAGGTTAGATCCTATGTTTTATCCTTGAGGGAATTTGGTTTTTTGTGGAATGTAAGTATGTTTTGTGTGAGTGTTTGAATGTTCCCCATTCTTTGTGGTTTCCCCTAGCTCGGGGGTGGCCTCTTAGAGGCCTAGCCTGGGAGGTGAGCTCCCATCGTCTTCCTTGAAAATGGTTTTATTGCAGGATTTTGGAGCCATGAAGTCTTCTTGGATGGAGATGTAACCTTGTGAAGATTTGAAGATGTTATCATTTTTATGTTGGAGTACTTTGTATTGTGAATGAATCCTTGAAAGGATATCTTGTGATATCCATGAGCTTTGTAATTTTGTAATGGAGTATCACTCTCCAAGTCATGTATTGTATCAAGGATTGTTGTGATAGGTTGTGAATATTTGTTTGTAAATCTTGTGATAGTTTTATTTATGATATTGTTGAAACATGTTTTTTTTTATGGTTACAATGATTAATGAATAAAGTTGATTTCAATAAGCACATTGTAAGTTTTGCAAAGCATTGAATAGTGTTAGTAAATGTTGTTCCTTGAAGTTTCTCTTTGAGATAGTAATGTGAAAATGAATTGTTATTAAAAAAAAATAGTGTTATGTTTTGGTTTATTATAGTGAAATGAATATAGTGAGGTTGAACTCTCAAAGTCTAGTTAAAGAAAATCTTCATAGTTTTATATGTATTGTAAAGAAAGGAATAATCATGTTTAATAGGTGAAAGAAAAGTTTAAGTTTTCAGCATTTTAGTTGTTCAATAGTTACATTGAATTAATGAATTCATGGCTTGTAGGAATTAATTTTATTTCCTTTTTGCAACCAAATAAAATAGAACTATTAAGTGACTTGTGGCTCATCAAATCAATTCAATTGGAAATGAGAATATAGAATAGACAAACAAAGAATAAAGGAAAACAATGAGAAAAGTTGCAAATTTGAGACCTACAGGTCTCTGGAATTTGTATGGGAAGAATTCCCATACAAATTCCAATTACACAGTCAATATTATAATATATAACTGACTACTTGTTTTTCAAAAAAAAATAAAATAATAGTGAATGATCACACTTCCATTGCTCTCCTAAAAAGTGGTGCAGAGAATAGAAGACCTAACTTAGCAATAAATTTTCATTGTTCCCATTGGTTATTGATATTCTATCAAGAAGTACTTGCTGTCATAAGACCTCCTTAGTACCTCTCCCTTGTCAAATTTTCCATCTTTCCTTAGCCCTGCGTGAGCTTACCTTAGACAAAGCATTTGTTTTGGGGTGGGGCCCAAACCCCCTTGTCACCTTTTATCCTCTTTCCCTTGGAAAATGGCGCAGGCTTTCCTTGCTTGGTTGTATTCCCTAGAACCATGCGCTAGCTCTTTGCTTGGACTAAACTTTTTGCTAAGGCAATGTCCTTAGGAGATTTTGGTGGGCCCTCCTAACTCCCCTTCTTTATTGCAGCTCCTTCTCCCTTCTTTTTCGCAGCTTTTGATGGGAATGTTGTCCCCTCCCACTTGGCACGTGGGTCAAGGGGGAATAGGGTGCTTGGCCTAGGGTAGGGGTAGATGGTAGGTAGGGTGTTTAGGGGATTTAGTAGGCGTTTAGCTAGGTTTTAGGGGAGATTGGTATGTAGTTTAGGTAAAATTATAAATGGTTAATTTGCTTAGCATAGGATAATTTCTTAATAAATTTTTATTGTTTAATTTTAATTGTTATTTCTATAAGTTTGGTTTATTAAAATTTTATTGTAGTAACTATTTAATATATATATATATATATATATATATATATATATATATATATATATATGTTAATAATCAAAATATTATAATATATTAATTAATTAATATTATATTAATTAATTAATATTATATTAATTAATTAATATTATATTAATTAATTAATATTATATTAATTAATTAATATTATATTAATTAGTTAATATATTATAATTATTTATTAATTAATATATATTACTTAATTACTATTATTAATTAAATATATTATTAAATGATATATATAATTTATTAATTGGTTAATAATCATATTAATTAATTGATATGTTATAATTAGTTTATTAATATATGTCTCATTTAATTATAATCGTCATTCAATTGAATATTTAATTTAGAAGATTATAACTTAACATGTTTTGGTTCAATATAAATTATCTTTAAAATTTTTAATAAATAAATTTGATATTAGCTTATGCATATCGCAATCGATGACCAATATTAATAAGAACATTATTTAAAGAGTATTATAGGCAATGTTCTTATACTCTAAATAATCTATGTGGATATTAAATCAATGAATCATTCGTTAAATTCAATTAACGAAAACTCCTAATTTTGAAACCCACTTGGTATCTTTAATAAAATAAATTATGAAAATTAGACCTTCCTAGATTGTAATCTAGTTGTAGCTAGTAGGGTCACCTAATCATGAATAGTTTAATTTTAGTTAATTCTTGGCAAAGGGTCACTCTAATAACACAAATGGTGATCTGTTAACCTATTAGGAATCCTCGGATAGACCTCGTTGGCATCGTCAAATGCTTATCGAGAGTTGTTCATCCTAACCCCTTCGAAACTCGATTACAACTTCACCACCTTAATTGAATACTTATCAACTAGTATCCTTTTGGAAACCAACGTTGGTAAAGGACTTATTCTTCAGAGTCTTTTTGAACTATTGTCAGAAACACCTATTAACCCACAACATTAAATTAGACCTAATTATTCCTTTTAAAAAAAAAAATTGGTGTGATTTAGACTGAATTTTGATGGGCATGACATTGATGCTCTTGTCCCTAATGCTGCATAGTGTAGATGTTGATGATACTTTTTCCGTCTGCTTTGATATCATGTATGCTCTGATATGTATTTATTGTATCATGTTTCTCTTTTCCATAATCAACTATATGTGATAATGAATACTTAGCACTCTATGACCCTTTCATGATGATACTAACCTTGATGCTTACAAATACTAGTCTAAGTCAATGAAAGATGTTGTAGTTGATCATCTTAGAGGAGAGAAAGAAAGGATGGATCAAGGGAGACCAGGAATGCAAAACTAAATCCATCCCTAGAATGAAATGCAACCTAAGGCACGAGTCAAGTCATTGATCGTGTGGTCATTCATTTATCATCATTTGAGTGTGCAGGACATTGGAGGTTAGTACAACCTTCACTGATGCAAGAGAGACCATGAAGATATGAATATGACCCTATCAGATAGATATAGAAAACACATGTAAGCATTAAGGTACAAGAGTCGGCTTGACTTGAACATGATTTCTAGTTTGATGTTGTAAGATAACACATGTATCAAAGCACAAGCTGGCAAGATAACCAAGAGTGTCTTCTTACATAGAACAAACATGCAATAGACAAGGATTTAATTCTAACCTCACCTAAGTGTCCAGATAAAGAGGGTCGAGGTTTGTGTGGTGTTGCAATTGTGATGGAGACTCTTACCACAAACACCCAATTTATGAGACAACTTACACTAGTGCATTTTGCACCTTTTTTTGACAGAGTATTGGTCGAAGGTTCTACCCAAATGGGTCAAATACTCAACCAATTGTTTGGTCTCTATTTTTGTTGTCGAAATATCGACATTTCACTTTAATCGTAGAATATTCAATGCCAAGCTTGGTAAAAAATGAGGCCAATCTTGCCCGAAAACAACATTACAAAGTGGTGATCTATTGGTCAAACATTCGACCAATTTGGGTTGAAATATTTAGCCACTTCTACCACGATGCCAAACTATCGACAGTCGTATTTCGACCAAAAGTCATTGTGCTTTAGACCAATATTGGTTGAAATATTTGGCAACTCTGACTAGGATGCCAAACTCACGATGGTCATATTTTGACCAAATTTTGTCACACTTTAGACCAATATTGGTTAAATTATTTGCCGGCTCCGACCAGGGGGCCAAACCCGCAATGCCACATTTTGACCATGGTTAGTCAAAATTTTGACAAAATATGGAATGTTTAAAAAAAATTGAAGATAAATATCTAGACTAATCACCAATGACATCCTGATCGGTGATTAGTCTAGATATTTATCTTCAAGTGTCCACACTCATTCTGCTACTTGTTGCTAGTGGGTCCGTGCTCATTTTGTTTTCTAGACTGCTGTGGACTCTAGCAATCCATCTACTCTGCTCTGTGTGAAACTGTGGGTTTTTTCATTTTGTTTGAACTATTTGAGAGATAGGCTCTGACTGGTGATGCATAATTGGTTTGCATGTTTGCAGCATGGAAGCAGTGTTGGGGATGTTGGTGGTGCTGCGAATAGAGTCCTTAACCAGTTGTTGACGAAGATGGATGGTATGACAACCAAGAAAATAGTTTTCATTATTGGTGCTACAAACAGACCCGATATAATCGATCCTGCATTGCTAAGGCCTAGCCAACTTGACCAATTGATTTATATTCCCTTACCTGATGAGTCCTCATGTTATCAAATTTTTAGTTCTTGCTTGAGAAAATCACCCGTATCAAAGGATGTGGACCTAATGGCACTGGCTTGCTATACCCAAGGATTCAGTGGAGCCAATATTACAAAGATTTGTCACTGGGCTTGCATGTATGCTATTAGAGAAATATTGAGAAGGTGAGTTTCAATTGTGGCAGCTTTTGCAAACTAGATTTGGTTATGAATTTCTTAATGGTTTTTTTTGAACTGGTTTGTTAGAATTTTACATTTTTTGATTCAATTTTCCTCAACTTGTATCTTATTATTTCAATTTGTCATGTTCTCTATCCTCTACACTTTTACAGGATATTGAATGTGAAAGAAAAAGAAGTGAGAACACCGAGGCAATGGATGAGGATGATAGTGATGACGTAGCTGAAATAAAGGCTTCTCATTTTGAGGAGTCAATGAAATATGCCTGAAGAAGTGTTAGTGATGTTGATATTCAGAAGTATCAAGCCTTTGTGAAAACACTACAACAATCTTGAGGCTTTGGTTCTAAATTTTGATTTCTAGATAGACCTGTTGGTGCTTCTGCTAGTGCTTCAAATGTATTTTCTATAGTAGATAATAAAGATGATGATGAATTATATAGCTAGGAAACTTAGTACACAATTGTCATCTTAATGAAGTGACAAATGTGTCTTTTCTAGTAGGGACCTTTCACTGACAAATAGCCAATGCTATTCAATTTGGCTCTGGCTTTTGCTTGTATGAGTTTTATCTGTTCATATGTTTGAAACTTTATTTAGTTTATCAACCCTTTAGCCGAGGACTTACTAACTTGTAAGTCTTTAGAGCAATATTAACTGTGGTAAGGAAATTTAGCTATGGAAACTTTTGCTCAAGTGGTAGATAATGTTACGAAAACCTTGCTTTAAAAAAAAAATCCTATTGGAAAATATTATATACTAAATAAATTCTACAACAAAGAAAGTCTATTTCAACTAATAGGTATGGTGTGCATCCATTTTATGGAGATCTGCCAAGATGATTTCCCCCGCCAAGATGATGTGCATCCATTTTATGGAGATCTACTAAATGTTTTATATGATAAAGATCACTACAAGTTGGCCCTTGGCCAGATCAATATTGCTCGCAATCTCATTGCCAAAGTGGCCAAAGACTATGTTAGGCTGATAAAATATGGGGATTCTCTTTACCGCTACAAATCTTTGAAGGTTGCTGCACTTGGATGGATATGTACCATTGTTAAGATAATTGGACCAAGTTTGGCTTACCTCAAATAGGTGAGGCACCATATGGTTATGTTCTTTTTTCTATCTATCTAGTTTTCACTACCTATCATTCCTTGGGATATCTTGCAAGGGTTTTATAAATTGATGGTCTATATTTTGGTGGGTGTCTTGTATGGGCCTGTGAACTTTTTTAGGGTACTTGTTCTAAATTAGATTTAATAAGTTAGAGAAGTATGTCTCAAGGAGAATTTATTTTGCAAATTCAAAGTTTATAAGAGCAGAGATGTTTTATTTTGAGGGTATTGATACTCAAAATTTCACCTTTACATATGGTTGCTTCACATAACATTTGTGTTCTTGAAGCTATCCATGTTATACCTAATAGATATTTTGGACGTTTTCTCTCAAAGAGTCTAATGCAACATCAAATTAATAAAGTATAACAGGTTAATATTGGAGGTTGGAGGCATAAGAGGCATGAGGTATTTTTATCAACTTAAGCTAGCTTCTCGATCAGAGAAAATACTTTGCATAAGAAGCACTAGTTTCATTTTATGTCCCTTCATGGAGCAAAGGAGGGTTCACATCTCTTGGCAGAAATGTGGATTGTGTAATCTCTGAAATAAAGTGAGATCGGTGTATTTTTTTCAATTAATTAGGAAAAATTGGGTAAGGATTAGGAAAACTTAGAGCAAAAAGAATGCCACAAATGAGAAAAAAAAGCCCATAAACCATTAAAAAATTTACCAAAAAATCATGTTTTTATCTTAAAAAATGGATTTTTCTAATGAAATCACTAAAAAGGGGATCAATAGTTGGGGTAACCAATTAAACTTAAAAATCACAATATTTTAAATGAACAAATTGGTGTCCAAGCTGAATGCCAATTAATCACACTTTTTTTGCAAATTTCCACAACTATGTGCTATCCATGCATTCTTATAATAAATTATTTTGCTGCCACAATTTCATCTATGTCGATAAACACACAATTTGTTATAATGAAAGAAAATATCTAATTCAAAAGTTTACTCAATTGCCACCAAGGGTTTCTAATTCTCCTCATACAAAGCAACAAGAATTGCAACAAAAAAAATTAGATTTGGTTTAGCCCAAAAAGATAGCCATGTAGAGCTTCTCAAAGAAAACATAAGGTTCAGCTTCTTTATGATTTAAATGATTCTTCTCATAAGAAACTAATGAATTCTATAACAAGCCTAAGAAAAATGTTAGCCTTGCATTCATTGTTCAATACAAGTACAAAAAAAAAAATCATGGAGAGCTTTTGTGAGGGTATCAAGCAGGCCGCTTGACCCCAAATATTTCCCGAAAGCTTCCTTCTTGGATTCCTTTGCCTGCCATATAAGGATGACAAGCATTATCATAGAGCTTAAAAGTTACAAAAAAACTTATAAGAAATGTAAACCCTTCCAAGAGCAATGCCCATGTTTCAAATAGTTCCTACACCATTTCAAAAATAAAGTCAACCAACAAAGTTCCACAACTTATTTTACCCAATAAAACCTTCAAGGGAATAATAAGACTCAATGGACACAAATAGATTTACTAGAGAAACAATGACAGAAAAATGTTATACAATGTTTGTGGAATCCAGCTAAACATCTGGCACACCAGGGCATTGGATGAGCAACAATGTGCACAAGATAAGTCAATTAATAACCACAGAGGATGGTCAAATGAAAATCCAAAAAATTACAAACATCATAAAGAGAACCATCACTAAAAAGATTGCAATAGATTTGACCAATGAAGAAATGGAATGTTGTTATTCAGACTTGTAATTCTACTTTTAAGAGATCATCATTGTGCATGCATAGCTTCTTGGATTAGCCACCCTTCACTAGGTGCTTGATACTTAATTGCATCAAGTCATCATTTGCAAAGACCTAAATAGATAGGCATTTAAATCTTTTCCTTGATTAGTGTAACTCCATGTTTTGTGATTTTAGTCAAAAGCATAAAGTGAACAATATCTGAATCATCTACTATTGTTTGGGAACTAGATAATATCTAAATATCTATGCTACTTATAGATCCAACTGATATCTGAGTAGTTGTATTCTTTGTAAATTATGGCTTTCTTCTAGTGTGACCCATTTTATAGATTGATGCATGATGCTAGAAATAAAATACCTACAAATAAATCTCTTTCATTCAGCATAGCTTAGAACAACATGACTCGAGAACTGCACAAAATGGCATTAAGCATGGATTTTGGTTTACATGTGGTACATGAATTCCTTCATCGAAGACATTATCTATACTAACCTATTAAAATAAAAGAGGCCACTGAGGATAATTACATAGGTCTCCAGAAACAACATTACCCAACTCTTTCTCTCAATCCAAAGACTTAGTGTGTTCAATTGCCTAGCCTAGCAGTCAATTCTATGTTGAGTATATCTGTTAGGCCCTCTTGCAGTTTGAATGAATTAGGAATAGAAGATAGGAACTGATTTAACACTTCACCTACTAAAAAACAAAAACCAATGAAATAATCCACATTAGGCCAAGAGAGGTTGACGCATTCAATACGAGAATACTTACACAAAATGAAGTCGAATCATGCCAGACAATGACAATGAGAATTTGACTATTGGCCCTTCTAGTTTTTTATTTGATAGTTGCCTAACAATGACACATTCAAAATGCACCTATGAGAAAAGACCTAGAACGAATGAAATTGATTAAATAATGAAGGTATGTTAGTTTGAGCTTCACTTGGTTTTGAGAATACTTTAATATTCTCTACTTAACAAGGCCAACCACGTGAAGGTGGAAGCTCATCTAGCCTCACCCCCCCTCCCCCTAACATCAATCTAAATTCCCCATTAACATCTAATTAAATGGGGGGTATGCTGCAATAATAAGTAAATGGGTTAAATTTGCATACTTTTTTTTAATGTTACATGTATTTCATTAACCAATAGAACATAACATGCATTTTTCTTTACCTGACAATGTCACATCATCATGTACAATAACATTTTGATCTTCCACCACCTCAACATGCTCAACATACTCTAAAATATTCAAAAAAAGGTTACACAGCCAATTACAATTAAAGATGTTAAATTCTATTAATAACTACGTAATTTATTTCCAATAGAAAATTAATACCTCCACCATTGTGATGCACATCATGGCCTTTGTCACGCCCAGGTTCTGTGGTAGGATTTGAAGGCTGTAGTGAAATGTCATGCGCATTGTTATCATTAAATAGTCAATTTATGTTTGAAATTAACTATTCAATTTGATTTACTTTTCATTTGACCAATTTACTTGTGTCTTATATGGTGTAGTAGATTCTTTGTTATGGCTTTCGGATTCTTGGCATAGGTGTGCAGCCACAACTTTATAGCCTTCCTTCAAGGCTATTCTTTTGTCTTCATCCATGGGCTCTACATTGAATTTTGTGCCCTATATTTTTTTGTTTAATATCATCACTTTTACATGTATGATTTGATTAAAAAGAATTGTTTGCAACCTTATATATAAAAATTTGATATGAAATTCTAATGCTGCTACTTACAAGTCAAGAATGAAGTTTCATATAGCCACCAGAGCCAAGTTTGTGTGGCTTTTGATGTGTCTTGCAGTCTATGAAAAGTTTGAAACATGTTAGATTATATATTTACAAAGATCACTAATTAGTGCATGATTACATTCTACTTAATACTATCACGACATACCTTCTTTTATCATCTTCTGGTTGAATTCCACTACCCTTTAGCCTTTTCTTTTTTGCATCTTCCATTATTTCATTCCACTCCATCGGTGAAATCATAGGAGGATGCTCGTACTTTGGGTTATCCTTTAGAGCCCTTCTATATTGGTCCCTCATAGTCTTTATATGTTTGGATGCTCTTTTAAGAATCATGACTCTGTTAAAAGTTTTACTTCCAAAGAGGTCCTCTAAAGATTTAATGAGCTGATTTTTTAAGTTAGCATCCTGTCCATTCCACCTTTTTTGAAAAAACAAAATTGTTAGATATCATAACTTTAATATAGTACAATAAATGGAAGATAAGAAAAATATTGTACCAATATTATGAAGCTACGTACCTTTTACGTATGGTGGACCCAAATAGCTTCAATGTCATTTCAAAAAGATGATCATAAAAAAACATCATTTCCTACAAAAATATCATGGGATTATCAATCGAAAACAAGTTATGTATAAGTAAACTACAATTACACTGTAAATAATAACAATTTTAAAGCACCTGGAAGCTTTGGTACTTTTAACGAAACCATATTGTTCTTGTTCAATAACAATGTCCCCACAAATGAACCAATACTAGTAACATGGGATGATCCAGGAAATGGTTGATCTTCACTAGTACTGGTCTGATCTGTTCTTGTACTAGGTGTAGGTGTATCTATTAGTGCACAAAATAGGTCCACGCAGTGTATAAAATTCACACAAGAAAAATAATCAATGCATGATTAGCACATAACAAAATATAGAAAAATAAGGTTTTACCAATTGTAGCTAGTACAGAGGAAGATGTCTGCAAGCACCTTGTTGTGGATAATGTAGCCATCATTAGTGGAATGTTGAGTGAAGGAGGCATCTGCACTTCATCATGAACTGAAGAATACATTGTTAGCAAAGACATTTGCAATGGATAAAGATTAAATGGGGTACTAGAAGCATCCCAAACATAAGTTGAGTCAATAATGCATACAAAGGTTAAATCAATGGTTAAAGGTTTAAGGATTATTTACATGAAGGCTATGTGGTGCTACAACCCTCACCATATTGACCACAATTCACATGTGTCAAAAAATCCTATAAGAAGAACACATTGTATTTTAGACCATGATCCATAAGATAGTATAAAATATAAACATCTATTGAACTTTAATTATTTCTTAAGATTAATTATTTCTTACATTAATACAATTGACTCTACATATCAATTCTTCTTCAAGTTCCTTTGACTCCTCAGTTTTATTTGCTTCCATTATAAGGTTAAGAATTTCTTTACCATATTTAGTTTTTATTTGAGTAGCCATGAATACATGGTTAGAGTTCAATTCGATGTCATCTGTAAATGTCACCTTAACTTCATATCACAATTGATCTGCTGCCATTTTTGCTTTTCTCTATCAATAAGTATCAAGTTGTGACATCAATATCAGTAAAATTCTATCAAAATAACTCCAAAGCCATAAAGAAAAGAACATAATAATATGACATTTGTTTCTATATAATTTGTAGAATTACACTAATTAAGGTTTACCTTTGATGAAGAAGGTGTATTGTGAGGAACATCCCCGCCTGTATCTTGAGGTGGATCCATGTCGCCCTGTGACAAAGATTAGTAATTCTTAGCAATCAGAAGTGATTGGAGTCAATATTAATTGGAGGCAATTGGTTGAAATGTTATACTTACTAGACCCATGATAGAGAATTTTTTTGTATCTACACAATTCAAATTGTAATCTATTAGAAGCTCTTCCCCTGTACTTATTGGTTTTATCACACATACAAATACATGATTTCTCTCACGTTCTTTGAATATACAATTCAATCGCTTATTAGTTGACACAGGTCGAGAACTATTTATAAAACCTACAATACTCCTTGTTTCTTTTGGCCTTCCCTCAATATACATAGTGAGCCTTTTAGTTTGATCATTTGCTTTGCATTGTATATAATTTGTTGACAATGCACACCTACGCATACTTTTTTAATATTGCACAATCCGCATTGAATTCTTGTAATTGTAACAAGGTCCTACATACTCCATCAATTCAACAACTTGATTATAAATGACCTTTATGCCATCCATGGAAAATAAGCCCAAACCATGTAATTAAGATAGAGCTATGCGATATATCCTTTCGTTAACAGAAAAATCAGTGTTAACTAGATGTAGTTCCTTGGGTACCCATTCTTTCTAAAGATGTGTGTACCTTAAGGGAACCTTCATGCCACTTTTGGTCTCATTATCATAAGAACATGACCCCCCCTCAGCAAGGAAAAATTGCATTCGTTTATCAATTTTTCTTCTAATCTATTGACCTCTAGTTGATCTCCCTATTTTAGACCTACTAGATGTCTCACTTTTGTCTTCTATTCCCTCATTTTCCTCACTTAAGGAAGACATATTAGACAAATACCTATTTGGTGATACCTGCAATCCATCAAATGAGAGACATAGTAGGATCTATATATTTTACTGACTAAAGAGAAGGAAACCAAATAATAAATTATACCCATCGATCCATGTCAAAGGCGTTAAATTTCCTGCATTTGTAAATCATTTATCTTAAGTTAGCCAAAAATTACATGATATGTAAGCTACAAATTACATAGAAGAAAAAATTTACATGATGCAAAATATACTCCATGACTATAGAGTTCAACACATAATAACTTAATTCAAATTTCTATGAATAAATCAATACCTCATACGTGACATTGATCATACCTTGACATACATTTCATTGATCATGTTATTAATCATCCTCCTCATCCATGTCATCATCGTGACTATCATCATAATCATCATCATGAATATTCTCATCATCATCATCATCACCATCATCATGACTATCATCATTATGACCATCATCATCATGACCATCATTATCTTGATCAACACCATCTTCATCACCATGATCATGATCGTCACCATCATCATCATCAATATCATCAGCATCACCGGAATCATCATCATTTTATTCTTCTTCTTCGTTGTGTAACAGTCATCCGCGATCATCATTTACTTCATCTTTTGATTCTTCAGTATCTTCTTCTTCCATCACATTATATTGTACCGGCCTTCCTCTTGGATCATGTCTAACAACAAATGACCAACCTGATTTATGTGGAATGACAAAGTAAAACACTTGCTCACATTGGCTTGGAAGAACATAGGGCTCATCTCCAACTAGCTCAAATGACCTTGTATTAATCATTGTAAATCCACTATCATGTTCAATTATAGTCCTATCATGATCATTTTGATTCAGTCATAGCTTGTACCATTTGATGACAAATAGAACTAATTTGAATGAATTAAAGTTGCACTTAAGTATATCATCCAAAATGCCATAGTGTCAATTTTTAGATTATTGAGTATGTATGTCATTTCTAGATGAAATATTAGTGACCTCGAAGACTGCACTTATCCCAGAATCACAAGTTTTCTTCATGTCGTCTAAATTTTTTATGTGAAATTTATGGCCATGGTAGTACATAGCTTTGTGGTGTTTGATATGCAATTATTCAAACATGTCAAGATTGTTTGCATCGATCCATGAGTTGATATTAAACTTATGGGTCAGGGTTAGTAAACTTATACATACCTTTCTAACTCTTGAACCATATGCTAGATCAAGTACCATTGGCATAACATTGGGATCTCCATTACAATGAGCTTCTTTAACTAATGATGCAACACCATCCCATGTTAATAAGAAACTATTTTCTTGAGATTGTTGAATCCATACCGTCATCCAATCAAGATTGTTTGCAATATACAAATGTAGTGCATCCTAATCATGACCAACTATAAAGAAAATAAATAGACCGCTTAGAAACAACTTATATTGAAGATCTATAAGAATTAATAAACTACAATAACATCATATAACTACCTCTCATTTTCCTCAATCTACCTTTCCCCATCAAGTACTCCCCTTCAAATTTGTTAATAGAGTTGGGATCCCAAATACGATCTACATGGATATTTTTTGCAAACTTGGGAAGATATTCACTAATGTACACCATGGTCTAGTATACCATATATCCCTCCACCATAGAACCCTCAGGACGTGTTCTTTGTCGAACCAAGCCCTTCATAAATTTCAAGTACCTCTCAACCATCCACATTGACCTAGTTTGTACAGGTCCACACAATTCAGTCTCCTCAACTTGATGTATGAGGTAGTGTTCTTGAGCATTGAAAAAAGTTGGAGGTAGACACTTTTGTATTTCACACATAAGTTGAAGAATTTTTCTCTTCCAATATTTTATATCTTTTTTTATCAATTTCTTTAGATGATAACCACCTAAAAGAGATTCAACTCGCAAGAACATATAAATAAGATTTTAGATAAAATATACAATAAATTACATAAAAAGTAAAGCAAGTCATAAATATAATATCTGTACAAGTCTAAGAAATAACACTTCTAACCTCATGTATTCTCCAAGATCGTATATAACTTGTTTAACACTGTTTTCAAACTGGTCTAGGAGGGATAGAGGTAGGACGTACTGTAATGATTAAAAAATGATCTTTTCAATATATTGTAAAATAATACAATAAAAGGTACATGCAATTTTACAAATATATTGTAAATAGAGAACATGACTTACCTTGACGAAGGTATGCCAATCATGTGTTTTCAACCCTAGCCCAAAATCACCTTTGTTTGATACAAGACTGCTTATATTTGCAGCAAATCCTATTGGAAATTTTGTTTTTTTATGACTTCTTTTAATGCATCACTTTGTTGCTCAGTTAATAACCAAGGAAGGGCACTCATATTTATGTGTTCTCCATTGCTATTTGATTCAATGAAAGTTTTCAGTGCATGATTGTATTCATGAATGTCATTACAAATTTTGGCAATTTTTTCTTTGTCACGTCTTCCATCCAATATTTTCTATAGTGTCTCTGTTACATTCTTTCCAATATGTATAGCATCAAAGAAATGCACGATTTAGAGATCCTTGTAGTACGACAACCTACTAAATTGACTAAGATAACTTTTTATTCCTCTAGGAAGTTGGTCATTGATGCCTTGATGACCTTCACAAGAATCAATAACATCATTAGTAAATAAAACAACAATATCAAAATATAAATTTCAAACAAAAATCATCAGATGGAATGACATTACCTCGGTGATTTAGTCTATTGTATTCCAACTTCCATAGACGAGGTGTCATTCTTTGTGGCCTTGATGTTGTTTTCTCATTAAAAATATATTTTTGATAGTTTGATATGTATGATTATTGTGGAGAAAGTTCCTAAACTCATTGAACACTTGCTTTCCTAAACTTCCTGAATGACGAGATTTCATCTTCAAATTGCAAACTGGACATGCAAATTTACCCTTTGTCTGAAGACCTAAAAGATACCGTATAATTGGATCATGTCCAATTATCATGTGCAACTTAAACATACAACAATAATGTGTAAGCACTATAACATACCAAAAATAAGTGTCCTTAACATGAATATATAACATATTGCAAAAATGAGTTAGCCCAGGGGCATCATGTATTGTCCATACAAGCATTGCATGGAATTGAAATTTTCTTTGTCCTATTGGTCTAGAGACATCATACATAGTGATCCCATTCCATAAAATCAACAACTTGTCAATGAGGGCCTCAATATACATGTTCATATCTTTAACTTGGTACTTACCTAGTTGAATGAACAAAAACATTATATAATTATTATGATCATCTTGATGTGGTGTTTATAAATTAATTTACATAACTATTAAATGAAAAAATACTTGGTACAATCATTGACAATATTATGTGCTCCCTCTTTATGGACATCCAAGGAGGAATGTTATTGTTAATAACAAAAATAGGCCACACTGAGTAAACATATCTCATATCTCCAAATAGATTGACACCGTCCGCTGCCACTGAAATCTTAAGATTATGAGGTTCTTCTTTAAAGTGTGGCCATGTTGTTTCTATGTCTTTAAATGCAAAACCATCTGTAGGCATTCACATAATGACATATTGACTTCTATTGCATGCATGGTAATCCATAAATTGTGCCAAGCTAGTGCACCTGAGTAATCGTTGAAGACGTGGAATAATGGGAATGTACCAAAGAGTCTTGTGAGGCACCTTTTTTGTTATTTGATTTGACTGATATCTACTAATATGACAATCAGGGTATTCTATTGCAAATTCATGTTGTTTATGATATAGAATGTGATCATTGAGACATGCATTTATTGTCTGATACTTCATACCAATTTGATTCATAATGGTAGATAATTCTTGGTACGAATGAGGTAGAATGTTTGATGGTGGTAACAAAAAATCACCTGTCAACTTACAACAACAAATATGAATTGTTAATATAATGAATCGTAATGATATGCTAACATTGAAGATAACAAAAATGGCATACCTTAGCATATGTGGCATTGCTACATTGGATAAACCATTCATAACCTTCAAGTTCACCAACAACACTATAATGGAGAGAAGAGTTGTTTGGGAGCCTTAGTATAGGGTCTCATATGCCTTCTCAAGTATAGCTATATCAAGACCATCTTCATCATCATTATCAGATGCACTAGTACCATCATCATGATCATCTTGATCAGCTATGCCAATACCATATTCTTCAATCATGTCCTCTAGCACATTATCAACTACGCCAATACCATTGTCTTTAATTGTGTTCTCTTCCACAAGATCATCTTCTTGCATGGGAGCATTATCGTTAGCTTGGATATTCACACCTCCATGTTCCTCCAATTGGAAATCCACATTCACCAATCAACGAAAATTGTGCCCCCCTTCAATGTGACCATGTTGACTACAATGACTTTGGGCTGTTGTGATTAGAATTCTTTGATTCTTTAAGCCTTTACACTTTTTTCAAGGACAATTACATTTATCAACGTCTTTTCTTTGGAACTGAGACCACAATCTAGCAATTGTCTTGTTATTTTGTTCTAGGTTCATATTGTCAGGTGTGGACTTTCTTCACAGGCTATAAATATACAAAATGTAAACATACAAACAATAGTAGTATCTTGTATATAATTAAAATGAAATAAAATATTATAATATTATACAAGATTTACAAATACACACACAAATCATGCTCACTAGATGATGAAATATTCAAAAGGATAAGTATTTTGGGAGTTACACAAATCTCCTCACTAGACTACTGAATATGTGGATATTATTCTTGATGTTGAAGTAAATCAAGAATGTGAAGTTGAAGAAATTACATCAAGATGCAAATTATCAAGGTTGGAATTTTGAAATTCTTCATTAATCGAGCATCATAAGGAGGTTGGATTATCTCCTTTATTGATGAACTGTGTTATTTGAAGGCTGCCAAATAGTATTGATCCAACACTCAAGAGGTTTGGAAGGTTTGACAGGGAGATTGATATTGGGGTTCCGGATGAAGTAGGTAGGTTGGAAGCGCTTCACATCCATACAAAGAATATGAAGCTCTCTGATGATGTACGTATATTAGGGCCTTATTTTTTGTATTTCTATATCTAATGTTAAATAGTTCTTGGATTTTGAAAGCATTTATTAATCAAGTGTAATAACATGATCAAGAGATGGTTTAATCATTAAGAGTCACAACTACCAAGAAATAGAGCTTCATGATTACATATAGAGAAGCCATCAAAAGTGCACTATAAATGAACAAAAAAAACTAGAGGATAAAAGAGATGTTATAGGTTTGCATCACACATGATTAAGGCAAAAGTTCCTAATACAACTGAAGAGAGTAATTAATATGAAAATTGAATCAAATGTAAGCAACATATGGCATTAATTTTCAAAGATAGTGACAATTTAAAAGAATTGGAAAAATACAATGTACAAGCAATGATAGTGCACCATGGGAAGTCACAATAAGTATGAACCCATAGAGGATTTTCATTGTTTCCTAAAAGAAGATCATTTTCAGAGTGAGATTTAGCTACATAGAGGTGAAGCCATGACATACAAAAAGTAAGAGAACCTCAAAGTTTCTGACATATAATGCTATCATGTCAAAAGGACAACAAAGTGTAGTTTTTAAAACAATGGACCAACCATCTCTCTTAAAAGGAACAACCATCATGTTATAGAGTTATTGAAAATGGCCATTATCATGAGATCATAGGGAAAAACACATCTATCTACTATTGAAGAATAATTTCTTCTATAGAGGAAATTTTGAATTATATGCTCATGTGAAAAGGAAATGTCACTCAGTTTGAAGTCCTTTTAGAAAAAATACAATAAGAAGACATTGACATATCATGCCTTAAATCGGCAACAATCACAATAAGAAGATGGAACAACCACAAGGTACAAGCATGTGCAAGTCATTGTAATCATTGGAGATATGTTAAAGGTTAAGTACAATAGTAGACCACAACCATGATACAATTAATGAAAGTGTCATAAAACACCATGATATTTATAATCAGTCATAGAGAAAAGAGACAGTGTAGCAAATGTTTACATATTCTGCTTAGTTTGTTCAAGATTATAGTTTGTTCAACCTCTTCTCGTAAAAACCACATGTATACTTTAGTTAAAATAGTTTAGTTTTACAACATGAACAATAACTAATTTCTAATTTACCAATAATTTTTTTATTAATAACAAGTTAACAACAATGCATTGCCTTTATTTCTACTTCAAAAGTTAATATGTGAAAGTTTGTCAAAAATTTAATAGTATGTAAAGTACATCATATTCTTGCACAAATTAAATTGAGAATACAAATCCACTTAACAATGCTTATACTTGTATTGATATTATTGATTTTTAAATTAAATTTACATAACATCAAAATAAATACACTTTAGAAACTAGAAATTAAAAACTCCATTCTTCCAAATTATAGAGATCATAACAGTGAATGTAAACTAAGTTAATGAGTATTGGGAATGGACCAAGTTAATGATCTATTCTAGATCATAACAATGAATGTAAACTATGTTCAAGCAATGAAAATGTAAATTCATTTGAAATCTGCTAGTCACTGCCCGTGAGGGTACAGTCTGACTATATTGTTGACAAACATTTATTTTTATGGTTGATATGGATTCAAATGATTGCTAGGATATGGTGTTGCATTTCATTAGAGTTTTGAATAGTTTTGTGCACGTTTGGAAGGTGTTTTGGGTCCTCAAAACATGATTGTCCTTGTACAGGTAGGAAATGTAATAGTCATGATAAATTGATGCAATGATTGGATTTAAGATTGTTTCTTTTTCATGCATAGTGAGTATGTTGGAATGGATGTCATTACATTGAATCCCTTTGTGAATGTCCAAGGGTTATGAAGAAGGTTAGTGTGTGGGAGTCCAAGGAAGAGTGACTGTTCTTGAACAGTGCACCAGTGAAATATCATGAAGAAATGATGGATTGAAAGTATTTATTGTTTTCCATGAATGGAATGGAGTTAAAAACAATGTGTTGTCATTATGTTATATGTTTCATATGTGTTGGATGCAGATTATAGAGATCATAATAGTGAATGTAAACTAAGATCTGGAATCGATCATTAATTAGGGCTTCACCACTCCATTGTTCTTTTTCACCCCCTTTTCTAACTTGCTAATGAGTTTCTTCACACTTTCCTAGTGAGAAGAGCTTTGAAGTGCAACATGGGAAAGGGCTGAGGACATTCTTATGGAGAAGCCTTCTGAGCTTACTCCAGTGCTGATTGTAGGGATAACTAATCGTGGTGTTATTAAGATTTATAATAGTCTCTTGAATATTGAAATTTAGTGAAAGGAGAAATGGGTTGCATCGTTTGTTAATTATGTTTCAACATTTCATTCCAAGATTATACATTTAAAATAGACTGCCCATTATCGAACACATGTACATAAAAGCATTGCAGAGAAGATTGTACAAAGATTCAATTAAAAGTTACCTCAGTTTGTACTCTTCCCAGATATTGCAAACTTCAATTTTCTTCACACTGCAAGCAACCCTCCTAATAAAATGAGGATAATCAAGCCACCAAGATAGCCCATAATGATTGGGGTTTTGTTTGAAGACTTTTGTACATGGCTCATCAATTTTCAATTGAGAAATGAAATATAACCCACCATCAGAAACATAAAATAAGTTCACAAATTATAGGAAGAAATGGAACCCTCATCGAAGCATGAAAAAGAACAAGTAAAAGAATTAGGGGATTTAAGATTAACCATAACATTATATAATGGAACCTTCATCGAGCCATGAAAAGAATAGGTAAAAGACAAACCCTGGGATGAAGTCGATGATGCTCAACTAGATGAAGCAATGATGAGATGATCTTCAAATTCATGTTTCACACGCTACAATTCCCTTGAAATAAATTTGTCATGGTAATAATGAATGAGAAATGAAACCTTTTTTTTAAAGTTATGCCTGTGTTAGTCAAAATTTTGACTAACACGGTATTGGTCAAAATTTTGACTAACACGGGCATAACTTAAAAAAAATGAAAGTTTTCCTTCTATATTCCGACCAACCAAAACCTTTTGGCTTCATGGTCAAAAATTTTGGTAGAAAAACTAGGTCAAATGAACTACTGTTAGGATCATTGAAACCACACAACACGTAGAAATCAAAGAAATTATATTATGTCCCTAGTTGTGAGTCTCTAGTCATGCATACATTTTCAAGTGACCTTAGAAGAAATAACAAGCAAAAATCAATGATAACTGACAACACACAAGAAAAAAGTTCAACATATCTCATTCATTTTTAGTTTTATAAGTTTTGAGTTTGTGTCGGGTGTTAAAGAACACCTTTGAGCTTGTGTCAAAGTGTGAGTGTGTGATGTGAAAGTGAAAAATCCGATATGTGTTGAGAAACACAATGATGTCTAGATAGGTAGTGTTGAGAAACACTATAGGATTGAGGTGTTGAGAAACATCAATTAGTATGTTAGTGGAAAATTGTCCATTAGGAAGGATTGGTATAATGACTCAGGTTAAGCTCAAATAACCAATCAAGTGGTAAAACACTGACAACTTAGATAGATAGTCCAAGACCCCCCCTAGATGACATATAAGAACCAAGGACAAAACTAAGATCAACTCTAGTCCATGACAAAGAAAAAGGAGATGGGAAGCAATATATGGATGTAGAAAGGACTGATAAAAGCATAAGAGCTCAGCCGCACATTGATAGATGGAGTGTTGGTTACAATTGACACTTGTTTGCCAGGTTTTCACCACTTGGATTTATTTTATTTTTTCTACTAAGGCGCCTATTTCCAAGTTTTCACCAAGGCACTTTTCTCCTTTTTTTGTTCTTTTTCATTTTTTCATTTTTTTGTATTTTGATATTTTTCACCTTTTTTAGATTCATCAAGGCACTTGTTTCCAGATTTTCACCAGGATGATCATTTTTTCAAGAGTTTTTACACTTTTTAGAATTTTTTTGCGAAATGTGTGGTTTAAAATTGGTATTAAATTGAAATGTAACCAATACTCAATAAACCATTAACTCAATAATTTAGCTACAAGAGTTCAAATCAAATGAACAACTAAACCCTCAAAATTGGCTTATTGCTTCCTAGTTGAAGCGAGTTTAATCCTTTATATAATGCTCATTAGATTGGACATGAAGGATTAGTGACTTGACTAATCCAAAATGGAAGATTCAATTCATGAATGAGATTCAATACTTTCATTCACCATTCCAAGATGATCTAAAACTTGCAAATGCAAAGCTATAATGAAGCTATCATGCAAGATCAATCTAACAACAATGATGTTACTATGAAATCAAACTAGATAACAATGCAAGATTATACTAGAGAATGAGCTAAACTAACAATGTAAGAGAGATATGAGCTAAGAAACTATGATAAAAGAAAATAAGAACTAAGAAATCAAAATAACATAGTAACTGCAAGAATCTTCTTAAGATGCAAAATTATCAAAATGGAACCCTTGAGCCAAGGAAGAGATTCCTTTTAAAGAAATTGCCTCAAGAACGAAGGGTTAAGATAAAGAGGTAGAATATGTTAGGTAGAGATGAGTGGTGAGGGAGATCAATCCATGTGAGAGGATTCAAGAGTTTTTATTGGCCAAGATTGATGGGAGAATAAGAAAAAATAATAAATCTCCTTTTAATTGTCATTTCATAAAGATTAAGTTGCACACCCATGTGAGGAATGGGTTCTTTTAATAAAAGTGTTAGGACTTTATATTAAAGGAAAATACAACCCAAGAACCCATGATACATGGATATCCAAAAAAAAGAACCTACCAAAGAAGAAGGGAAACCACAAAAATCCACCATTTGCACCAAGAGAGAGTAGGGGGGTGAAGACAACAAGTAGGGCAACATACCTATTCAAAAACAAAAGTTCTACCCAAAGAAACACCCCATAAATAGGTAGATCCAAGGCACAGAATAAAAAAGACACCCATAATACCCTCAAAAAACATCTAATGAACTACAAAGAAGCACATGGAAAACAAAAATCCTCTTCACCAATTAATAGGGGAAAATCCACACACAAGAATAGGTGGCCAAAAGCAACACCCCACACCTAGAAAAGAGCCATTACAAGAGGACAAAGAAATGAAAAAACCACCATCATCATTTTTGACAAAATCTTCCTCACCCTCTCTACAACTCCGCTACCCCTAGAAACCCCAAACCCACTCGCTCCTTTCCTACTCAACAACATTTTGAAACCTCACACCTTACATTTGTAAACATGTTTATGAGGGATTATTATATAATTATATATCATTATAATGTTATTAATAATTATTATAATAAATATTACATTACATAAGTATAAAAAATATTATATCAGTAATAATTATAATACTTTAGTAATATTTTATTGTGGGAAATTAAGTTTTATGTTAGAGTGAAATACCAAAACTATCAATTTTTGTCCATACAGGGGACTTGGTGTTGCTCCTAGCTTGGACTCTGAATTGTCTAATCACTATGGTGTGTTAGATGGTTATGCCTCTAGTTCAACCATTAGTGTTTATGGTCTTCCTTGTGGTATTGATGGAGAGAACTAAGGCTTGAGGTGCATCAAGAATCTTTCTCTTCATCACCCTTATTTAGCTCTAATGTAACCATTGCCAAAACCTAGTGCAAATATGGCTCATCCTGTCCTTCCAAATCTGAGCTATGTAGAGTCATTCATGATTGTGATCCAATATTTACTTATTGAAATTAGTCAGTCCAATCATATGTGTCATTAGTCTACCATTCCAACATTTGAGGATATGTAAAGGATCTAATGTGAGATCCTTTAGATAGGATCATATAGAGTATTTTGCACGAGATGTTGATTGATTGACTATGACATTCACATATCCCCCTCCAAGGAAGGCTTTCAACCCTAGTAGGGATTTGTTATTCAATTTTTCCAAAGTAGGGACTTGATCACCTTTAGTTTTAGTTGTAATTTGAATTTTATAGGAATTGATAGTATGACATTTGTAAATTTCACTAGGAAGACCTTAGAACTAAATTTAATGCCTTATGAACAAAGGAGTTGCTTGGAAATGAAAAAAATATTTCTAAGAATGGATCGATAGGAAAGTTTAGTTGTTTCTAGCCCAACCTTCTAGAACTTTATGAATGGATATAAACATCACGTTTCTTGATAATGGAGGAAAATGGAAATTTATCAAGGTGCAAAAGGTTTTTTTACTATAGTTTTTTATAGTAAGAAAATTAGAAATACAATTGTAAATAATGTCTAGACATGGGGACAAAGCATGTCGATGTTAAAAGATTTGCACCCACACTTTAATCCATGTGCACAAACTTTTTCAATCATGTCAATATGGGTTCGTCTAAATAATATCCTCTTTCACTAGTGGCTTGAATCTTTCTTTGCAACAATTGGAAACACTATTGAAAATGTGTGACTATAGATAAAAATTGAATAAATTTTATTCACACAACATTTGCCTAGATTTTGGTGGAATTGAACACTATTAAATACCCTCTAACATAAGTATTTTTGAATGCAAATAGTCAGAGTTGGACATAATCTCTAGACTATGAGGGTTTAACTTTTAGGCAAAATAGATGCTATAAGCCTAGGCACATTGTAGAAGAATGTCCATATGTTAAATCCAAACCAAAGTGGGAGGCCTCTTGGTAGAAATATGCTTCCCTAAACATTATATTATTTCATTTTTCTAAAATGAGGTCCTCTTCAAAAAATGATACAAGGAAGGAAAATGATAGGCAGGTAGAAGTGTCATGTTGAGAACCAAAGAGAGACAAAAATTGATCCGACATGTCAACTTTGGTTGCTTAGATCAAGCAAATACTATTGATTATTCTTCTTGATAACCCTCTCATCCAGGCACCATAGTTTAAATGGTTAAAAATCCTTCATAATATTCAACAATCAATGATGGACTCCACCTCTCTAAGGACTATTTCAAGTTTGGGTATAGTCTTTCTTAAATTATTTCTCAATTTATAAAGGATCACAATGATGGAGATGGATTCAATGAATGACTCATAGTGCAAAAAAAGAAAAAGAATGCCAAAAAATGTGTGGAATTTAGCAACATAATACATCTTTAATTTCAAACCAAAGCTAGTCCTATAGTAAAAAATTAATTGTGGATCTTGTTAATGCATCTCATCCTTTGATGGGTCAGCAAAGATTTTAGTTGTATGTAGTTTCCTATCTTTGGTAGATTATGTTGTGTTTTTTTATTGTGGGCTAAAAAACCAACAGGTAGTATTTTGGATTGGCCCAATTTATAGACTTCCAATGTCATAAAATGAAAAAGGGCAACATGCGAACATGATTGAATGAGAAGGCCAAACAAAGGAATTCAAATGGACAAGTAGGAAAGAAAAGGTTAAAGGAATTAGAAAAGAAAAAGAAAATTAGAAAGGGAGTGAAATTAATAAAACCCATTCATTACTTTCCTCCAAAATGACAATAAGACAATTAAATATTTCATAATTAATTGTGACGCAAAAGGGAAAAGGGATGAATAAATGTAATTTATTTATGTCAAGGAGGGACATGCTAGGACAAGAGAGGAAAAATTAAATAATTATTTCTCTAAGGAAAAACTAATGACATAGATTAAATAGTTGTAAAAATTATTTAATCGGACTAAATGACAAAGAGCATGAAGGGTTAATATAATTGACAAAACCATTTAATTCGACAAGCGATGAAAGGATAAATTGATAATGCACAACAAGATCATAGAAAATGATTAAAAATTAATTAAATAATTGACATTATTTGATTAATGGAGAAATGACACAACATCGACAAATAATGAAGAGCAAACACACAATATAGAGAAAATGTTAAAAAGGGGAGCCATAGGTGTTGACTATTTTAAGTGTCTACATTTTGCCCCTCTTTGAGACAATATGATTTTGAGTGTTTTTTCAAAGAAAAGTTGAGAAAATCATGTCACGGACATAATGGGTTACAAGGATGCCCCTTAAAGAAAAATTGGAAAAAAAATATGAACAAGAGGCCAATTTGCCAAAAAAATAAGAAATCATATACCCTAGTGGACCAAGGGATGGAGGTAGTCCATGACCCCTTAAAAAATTGGGCGAAAGCAAAAATTTGAAATAGGGATACTTTTTTGAAAATGATTTCAAGGACTAACAAAAGAAAAGTTAGATGAAAGACAAAATGAGATGAAGAACAATTCTTAGTGACCTATATGCCATGGGAAGGATACAAGTGTTAGGATTACTAGAAAAAATCTAACAATTACATGCAAATATAACCAATAATGCAAAGGAATAAAACACAGAAATAGAACAAGAAGACACAAAGATTTAACATGGTTCACCCAATCTAGGGCTACATCCACCAAACAGAGAGTCCACTTGTTTTATTATCCACCAAAGAGAAAATTATAGTCTGATTCTATTTCAAATCATACTGTCACTTATATATAGGCCCTTTAGATGGTTTACAATGTTGGTTAACAAGTTAACCCTAAAAAATTACTTGACGAGCCAACCTAGGGAAATGCTCGATGAGTTAACTCCAATTTTTTTTAGGGTATTGCCTCGAACCCCATGATAAATGGTGAGTGTACATTACTTTCCTAATCAGTCACCACAAACCAACAATCTCCCACTTGTGGATTGATCAAGATTCACACTAAAAAACTCCTGCTTGGAGATTGATCCTATAACAACACTGCTACCCTTGAAGCTCCCACTAGATTGACGCATCCTAGACTCTGGCATTCTTTTTTATTGTTTTCAGTCTTAAAGACCAACTGAAGCTAAAGAGGAGTTCAAATACTACCTTGTCACTACCTTAGTAAACATATCCACTGGATTTTCATTTGTATCTATCTTTAACAACTTTAACTATCCATTATCCAACACTGACTAAATGAAGTGATACCTCAACTATATGTGCTTGGTCTTTGAATGCAAGGCATAATTTTTTGTAAGAGGGATTAATATCTATCTATAAATAGATAATTTTTTATGTTTGATTGTCCCAACTCTTCCATGAAAAATTGCAGCCATATCATCTCCTCAGCTACCTATGTAGCAACAACATACTCTGCCTTTGTAGTAGATAAAGAAACCACCCTTTGCAATTATGAAATACAAGTCATTGTTGTCCCACCAATAGCAAATACATAACTTGCGGTACTCCACCCAGTATCTAAATCTCTTGCAAAATTTGAGTCGACGTAGCCTTTTAAATCAGTAATAGAGACCCCAAAACATAAACATTTATTAGATGTACCTCTCAAATATCTGAGAATGTATTTTACTACATCCCAATGCTCAACACCAAGATGACTCATATATTTGCTAACAACTCCTACAACATGTGCAATATCTGGTCTAGTGCATACCATGACATACATCAAACTAGCTATAGCTTATGGATATGGCACCTTGAACATTTTGTCTACCTCTTCTTGTGTCTTTGGACACATCTCCTTAGTGAATTGCAAATGACTAGGAAAAGGTGTGCTAACGGATTTTGCATTCTCCATATGGAATCTTTGCAACACCTTTTTAACATAATCAGCCTAAGATAGAGTCAACTTTTTGTTCTTCCTATCTCTGCCAATTTTCATACCAAGGATTTGTTTTTATGCCCCCGAATCCTTTATAGAAAAAGGTTGTGCCAACTGTTGTTTCAACCCCTTAATGTGATCCATGTTAGACTGCGCTACAAGAATATCATCAACATATAAACATAAAATAATGTAGCGGTCATCATCCAACCTCTTAAAATAAACACAATGGTCTATATCCATTTTAGCCATTCTCAACCATAAATCTATCAAATTTAATATGCTATTGTTGAGGTGCTTTCTTCAAGCCATATAAGCTTTTAATCAATCTGCACACTAAGTTTTCCTTATCATTGAACTCAAATCCTTCTAGATCTTGCATATATATTTCTTCTTCCAAACCACCATGGAGAAAGGATATTTTAACATCAAGTTGTTCCAAATGAAAATCTTTAGTAGCCACAATACTTAGAATAGTACATATAGTGTAATGCCCCCTCCCATAGTCTGATTTTCTATATGCTATGGTCATTTTAGGATGATGGATTATATGTTAGGACTATCATTGATGTTTATGGTTTTACTAACCCCATACTTGCATGTGTATGGTTGGGCGTGCGTGTTTTATATTTTTGTTTGATGTGGTTGAGGGATGAAGTCGTAGTTACATTCTTGCAAGATCCACACGATCGGTCGATCCCTGCCATTGTCTATTATATATATATCTATACATATATGTACATGCTTGTCTTTTATGCAAGTAAGGTACTAGGCATTGACTTCCTTGAATTGTCAGGATGAGCGTGCCCTATTACAATATCTTAAATGGTAAGAGATGGGAGGTAAACACGCAGGTCCAAACCCCAACCCAAGACAATATTGTCCTAAATTAAGGGACATTTTTTTGATTGAGTTACCTATCTGAATGCGTCAAGATAACATGAATTCGTGAACCCTTCCTTGGTGTTTTCTTGTTATGGAGTTAGTTGATTTTCAAATTTTGGGAGTCAAGTATTTTTGCTTGTGTGAATTATTTTATTTAAATGATTAATTAGGAGTAATTATGTATCAAAATAAGTTATATTTTATGTATGTGGAAATATTAGATATAGAGTATATTTAATTATTAAGGTTGATTAAATTTAAAGATTTAAAATTTGGAATTTAAGGGTTTAAGTAATTATTAAATCTTAATGTAAATTAAAAGACAGTTGATTTATTTTAATATTGTAATTAATTAGTTTGCATAGTTAAATTTATGCTAAAGTATTTATTGAGTGATTAAATAATTAAAATGCAAATTTAAGTTGCACTTTTGGTTTAAGTGAAATTGGGATTATAATTAAAAATTGAGTTCGAGTTTTATTTAGAAAAGTACATTCTTTAATTATGGTTATTGAAAATTTATCATGCATTATTAGTTGAAAAGCAAGAGTTGAGAGTTGAGTTCTATTGTCTAATTTGGAGTTGCATGTCCATTTTTGTTTCTTGTTGGAGTCACATGTAGGGTTTTGTGTGGGGAATTTTCTTTATTAGAGATTCTTTTAGTCATTTTACACAACACAGGCTTTGGAAGGCTAGATTTTGGAGAAAATTGTGTGGACTATTTGAAGGATTATTTTCAAAGTGTAGGAGTAATTTGGAATCATAGAAACCTTCATTTTGTTCTTCGTTGTTTTAGATTCTTCTCGTGGATTTCAGGTAGGGTTTGAAGAACCCATGTTAGTTTCATTTTGAAAAGATTATTTGCATTGTGTCTAGAAAACTGATTGAATGATTTCTTTTGTTGTCATTGTTTTTCAATTATTTGGTTTGCATTGGGTAACCGATTCTTGTGTTAAAATTTGAGGGAAAAACCCAGATCTAGGATATTGTATGTTTTAAAAATTTAGAAAGATCATGCATGTCGAAACCCCCCAGACATTTTTGGTGAAATTTAACATGTAATGTTTTAAGATATTTCAGTTGTGTCTGGATTAAAGAAAATTCAATGGTTTAATCAATTGGGGTTTGTTTTGGAGATTAAAAGCTTGAAATGGATTCAATAAAAGAGATTGAATATTTCGTTTGAGTTATTTTTGTAATTAGAAAATAAATTTTCATGTGAGTTAGAATCAAATTTCTTCTTTAAAAAAAAAACTGAATCGATTGAGCGTTTAACTCAAGTCAAAAGGTGTATTCTCATTAAGATCAATTTTCTTGCAAAAATATATTTATATGATTAAAAAAATTTAAAATTATTAGCTTTCTAATTTTTTTATGTTAGGGATAAATAAAATATTATTAATTTTTTTAAAATATAAAATAAAACAATATATATAAATATATATATATATATATATACCTATATACATATATATATATATATATATTATAATATATATATATATATATATATTATATCTATATATACATATATATATATGTATAATATATATATATATATCTATAATACATATATATATGTATATGTATATATATCTATATATATATGTATATTTATGTATATGTATATGTATATGTATATGTATATATATATATATATATATATATATATATGTATGTATATATATATAATATATATATATATGTATATATATATATAATATAGGTATATATATATACATATATATAGGTATATACCTATATACATATATATATCTATATATATATATATATATACATATATATATATATATATATATATACATATATATATAAATACATATATATACATATAGATATAAATACATATATATATACATATAGATATATA